>QRFJ01002966.1:21710-81596 GCA_006176705.1 Cocos nucifera | reverse complement strand
TTACCTTTGAGAAAGGTTACGTGAGGTCAAGAGAGTCAACTCCACAGATAATGTGGCAGACCACTTACAAAGCCGTTGAGCCAGCTGAAGATCGAAGCCCCACTTGAGAAGATGGACTTAGACTTGTAGCCAATTGGCTTTAGGACAAGTGGGAGATTGTTAGATATATGTGCCCTAGAAGCCAGAATTGGCTGACACTTGTAATACACTTCTAGGAGCAAAATTGTAATTTTGACTATAATTAATAAATGGGTTTATTTTCTATCACACATGTGTATTTAGTGTCTGTGATACATCCTTTGAGTTAATGGTAATGATAATTCATATTTTCAAGAGTTGAAAATTTAAGACTGAATAATCATTATTAACTCATAAAATAGCTCCCGACCATAGGATCATCACGAGGATGGTTGATTGATCCGGAAGGTTGGTGTACGATCGCTTCTCTTTAGTAGATGAGTCTTGAGTCTACGGTGTGGAGACACCGGAGCGAGAATACAGCTACTCGTTAGAGAACGAGGGCACTGAGCGTGACCACCTCGAGTAGTCATTAGGGAGTCTACCTTCTCGTCAATGACTGACTCGATGCTGCAGTAGTGTGTCTGGTTCTTTGACCTGAGATGCATCGGCAGTTCACCTTGAGGGTGTTATAGTTTGACTACACCATTACTCGGTCTCCTAGCCATATGGAACCCTGAGGTGTATGTTGGCTGTGACATGTTCATTGTAGGAACTGGACTGCATCAAGATGGGATCTATTACCTCGGTGGAGAGGAGTAGCCCTATGATGATCATGAGAATCAAGTCCTGAAGCCCATGGCCATGGCAGAGTTGAAATAATAGAAAGAGTTTCTATTTAGATTTTCACATTGGACTCGAATCGAATGATACATCATATGACAGAGATTAGGGTTTGACGAGTTCACCTTAACCCTAATCTATCGGGCTCAAGATAGAAGAACTGAATCACAAGGTAGCTGCACAAGAGGTTCGCATTCAGCTCTGATGGGTTGCCACCATATACTGCTAGGTGTCACTGGTGGATTTTGGGAGCAATTAGAATGATTTAGATGATCGATCATTCTATAGCTGTTCGAATCAGAAGAGTTCTGATCCATCGAAAGGAGTTTCGATGATGTCGATGATAGAGATCATGACATATCCCATTACCATAACAGAACTGAACCTAACTGGGTCACACAAACAAGGGTTTGAATCTGGTGATCATCAATTGAACTAATATAGTTCAATTGATCTGAATGAGATTCAATTAGGTTCAAGGAAATCGTGCTAGCACTCGATTGAACCTAACGTTCTTCTTTTGCTATCATAAATAAGTCGTCCTGTCTGAGCCAAAGGAGTTTGTGCTCAAACAGAAGTCTTCTTATTGGTCTGACTGGAGGTTGTCCAAGTCAGAATAGGTTGTCTTATTTTGTAAGACATTACCTGCCAATTTGGTCACCTGCCATTTTTGGTCTTTGACTTTGGTCAGAACTCTATTTTGACTGGTCAAATGTTGACCATTCATCCTTTGACTTTTGACCACATGTCATGCACCTATTGGAGAGCTGGTGGGGGCTTGTCCCCCTGCCAGAACCTGGCAAGGAGATGGCGCACGCCAAGGAGGGCGTGAGCCCAAGTAGGAGGCGCCTAGAGTCCTTGTTGGACAAGGACTCCATCTCCCTTTAGGATTCCAATGAGAGTTCTTCTAAGAATCCAGTTTGACTGGTCAAGGCACTCTCCAAGTAGGAATCCAGGGGACTCTATCCCACCAATCAGATTTAGATCTGATTTCACAAGGGTTGTGATTGGTTGGGAGGAAGATGACTTGGATCACGCTTAGTCTATATAAGAGACCAGCGCCCAAGTGAAAAAATAATCAAGAAGTAATCAGAAGCAATCTTCCCCACGCCCCAAGGCTGCCTCTCTCCCCTTTCTCCACGCCATACTCTCATCTCCCCTTGCCTCCCACGTCCAAAAGTGTTTGGATTTGGATTGGTGCGATTTAGATCAAGAAAAGGAGATCAAAAAGCAAGAAGGTGCGCTGCTGCGAAGAACGACTGCAGATCTTCAAAAGGAGTTTTGAAGATCCTCCAGATCAGATCCAGATCTGATTTTTGGAGGCGTGATAGAGAAGAAGAGGATCTCCAGATCCAGCCCGAGTGGATACCGGTAGAGGCCAGGCGCTTGCGTGGCTTGATCCAGAACCTTCCGCTGCAAATAGGATCATCAACAGGGTAATAGGATTACCCTATTCAGGTAAATTGAATGTGATTTAATTTATCCTTTTCATTTAATTTTTATTAAATAAATAAGAATCAGATCTGAAGCATCCCTGATCTGATATAGATCTAAGAGAAAAATTTTTGAAATATATCTCTTGATCTGATCAGATCTGAACGAACCTGGTCAGGGAAATCAGGATTTCCCTTCAATCTCATCTCCAGCTTGAAGTTGACATCGAAGTTGAAGCCCGGGGATGATCCCATTTTCAGTCGAAATTGATACGGTTGCATTCTCTAGCTAAGATCGATGTTAAAGCTCTCTAGTCGAGGTCGTCGCGGGCCTTACCTCTATCTGAGGTTACTCAGGCGCTCTGGCCGAGGTTATCGCTGACCTTATCCCTAGCCAGAGTTGATGCGGGCGCTCTGGCTGAGGTTGATACGGGCGGTTCGGGGAGATCTCATCTCTTACTACTGATGTTGGCCCAGTCTCTCGGGGGAGATCTGATCCATAGTCGAAGTTGTCCACGATCGCTCGGAAGAGATCTTATCTCTGGCCGAGGTTGATGGAGATTCTCTTTTCTGTGGACTTCGGAGCTCGAACTTGAACTTTGCTCGCATTAGGATGAGGTTCTTCTCCTATTCCAAACAGGCCATGGGGGCACATAAGGGCCGTTGTCAGGGCCTCTCCTCCCATCTCGTCTTTTGTAAACGAGGCCTTCACTCGGGAAAGATCTTATCTCTGATCGAAGTTGTCGCTCGGGAGAGATCTTATCTCTGATCGAGGTTGCTTTTTGGGAGAGATCTTATCTCTGGCCAAAGTTGCTCTCGGGAGAGATCTTATCTCTGGCCGGACTGCTCGAGAGAGATCTTATCTCTAGTCGAGATGGTTTTTTGGGAGAGATCTTATCTCTGGCCGACGTTGCTTTTCGGGAGAGATCTTATCTCTGACCGACGTTGCTTTTTGAGAGAGATCTTATCTCTGGCCGAACTGCTCGAGAGAGATCTTATCTCTAGCTGAGGTGATTTTTTGGAAGAGATCTTATCTCTAGCCGATATTGCTTTTCGGGAGAGATCTTATCTCTGGCCGAACTGCTCGGGAGAGATCTTATCTCTGAGGTTGATTCTCGGACTGATCGAAAGAGATCTTATCTCTAGTCCGAGGTGATTTTTTGGGAGAGATCTTATCTCTGGCCGACGTTGCTTTTTGGGAGAGATCTTATCTCTGGTCCGAACTGCTCAGGAGAGATCTTATCTCTGGCCGAACTGATCGGGAGAGATCTTATCTCTAGTCGAGGTGATTTTTTGGGAGAGATCTTATCTCTTGGCCGATGTTGCTTTTCGGAAGAGATCTTATCTCTGGCCAAACTGCTCGGGAGAGATCTTATCTCTAGTCGAGGTGGTTTTTTGGGAGAAAATCTTATCTCTGACCGAACTGCTCGAGAGAGATCTTATCTCTAGCCGAAGTAATTTCTCGGGAGAGATCTTATCTCTGGCCGATGTTACTTTTTAGGAGAGATCTTATCTCTGGCCGAACTGTCCGGGAGAGATCTTATCTCTGATCGGCGTTGCTTTTCGGAAGAGATCTTATCTCTGGCCGAACTGCTCGGAAGAGACTTATCTCTAGCCAAGGTGATTTTTCGGAAGAGATCTTATCTCTGGCCGACGTTGCTTTTCGGAAGAGATCTTATCTCTAGCCGAGGTGGTTTTTCGGGAGAGATCTTATCTCTGGCCGACGTTGCTTTTCGGGAGAGATCTTATCTCTGGCCGAACTGTCCGGGTGAGATCTTATCTCTGGCCGGCGTTGCTTTTCGGAAGAGATCTTATCTCTGGCCAAACTGCTCGGGAGAGATCTTATCTCTAGCCAAGGTGGTTTTTCGAGAGAGATCTTATCTCTGGCCGATGTTGCTTTTCGGAAGAGATCTTATCTCTGGCTGAACTGCTCTTTGACCTGCTTGTGTTAGGACGAGGTCTTCCTTCCTAACACGGCAACTGTTGACTGCTTCTTCGCTGTCATCGCACAGTTTTTGCATCTAGAAACAACATTATCGGAAGGAAAGAATTTTACCGAAAGGAAAAGTTACGGGCAGCACATCTCCGTTTCAGGATCGTCGGGGTGTCGTTCCTCTGAGTTCCCTCGGACAGCAAGTCCCATCCAGACGACCTCCTCCATCCCACACTGGCCTACTTAATTTGGAGCATGCTTCTGCTTTGTCACTGGGAGATGACGAATCGCCGATGTACCAAGCTCCTCCCCGGGGTGGCGTTGATGACGCCGTGAGTTGGCCGACCTTGTAGTTTGTGGTTATGGCAGCGCCCTTAGCCGATCTTCTCCCACTGAAGGAATTTACCCAGCCGCTCCTTCCTGACGAGCTCCTCAATTTCGTCTAGGCAGCTGGATGCATTCCTCGGTGTCGTGACTGTGGTCGCGATGGTAGACGCAGTACTTGCTTCGATCGTATTTGTTTGGGGGAGACCGTAATCCTTCTGGTCTTGGCAGCTGGCTCTGAACTTCCGTGAGAAATTGAGTTCGAGGAGCGTTGAGAGGGCGTAGTCGCAGAACCTGCGGGGGAACTTTATGAGGGGGAGTTCGGCCTCGCCTGTGCCGAACTTCACTCCGCTTTCCCATAAAACCTTCCACGGGAGAACTTCATGCTTCTTCGTCCGGACCTCCTTGGAGTCGTACGGAGTTCGGCCTCGGTTGCCCTCAGGCGATCGTGAGCGTGGCCGAACTTCATCTCACCCCTGTGAAATCTTTGTAGTGGTTTCCTTGGTGGCGAGCTCGAGGTGGAGTTCGGCCTTGCTTGCGCCGAACTTCAATCCGATGATGAGCTTCGAGGTGGAGTTTGGCCTCACTTGCGCCGAACTTCGTTCCGCTCTCCCGCGAAAGCCTCCGTAGGAGAACTTCATGCTTCTTTTGTCCGAACTTCCTTGGTTGCAGGGAGAGGCTCGGCTCTGCTTGCCCGGACTTCATTCCGTGGGAGAACTTCGTTCTGCCCTTGCTTGCGTCGAACTTCACTCGGATGAGGAGCCTCGAAGGAAAGTTCGGCTTTGCTTCAAGGTGGAGTTCGGCTTTCCTTGCGCTGTCGAACTTCATTCCATTTTCCTGCGAAACCTTTCTTGCGCTGCCGAACTTCATTCCATTTTCCTGCGAAACCTTCCTTGCGCTGCCGAACTTCATTCCGTTTTCTCACGAAACCTTCCATGAGAGAAGTTCGACTCACCGTTTCTCCTTTCCAAATGCGATTGGTATGCCCAAGCGCTCTCCCTCAAGGTCGGTTCCTTGCATCCTCATGGCGGACTTGCTGGTAAAGTCTCCGCCCGAGGTTATCGCACGGCCTGTATCATCTCGGCGGGGCCGCGAGCCCATCCAGAACTGCTCTACATCTACGTTGGCTTCGGATGGAGCCTGGGCTATCGAGGCTGCAACGGGAGTTGACATACCTAGCGCGCAGGACGTCGATCGCCGAGTCGAAGCTCTCCCATGGTCATTTTCTCTTTGGAAGAGAAAAGGGAGATCTCTGAAGAGGAAAAAGAAAATTCACTGAGCACTCCTTTAAGAACAAGGGAACCTCGAAGATTCAGGCCCTCCTTCTAGCGTCAATCTGTTGGTACAGAAACTGATCATCGTCGGAGGTCGTTGGAGTCAAAGCCATCGAGGTTGCCATCGGAGATCTGTAAAATAGAGTTCCATCCGGAGTCGATGGCGGGTGGCTCCGGCAGGACCCTCCGACGCTCAAGTCAGCTCTGGCCAACAGGAATGGAGTGCTCGGGAATGAGTTTCGGAGCTTAGAGAAGAAGAGGGGAGCTTAGAGATCAGAGTTTAGAGAGTAGAGATTGGCGTATCTAGAGGAGGGCCCTTTTATAGCGGAGCTTGATGGTGATGGCTGCTGCCGCGTGTTGGCGGACCGCTCGAGGTTCGGCGGAGTCAGTCTCTCGGGGAGGTGCCGTACGCGATAGGGTTGGTGGTGACAGCTGCTGCCGCATGCTGGCGGGTCACTCGAGGTTCGGCGGAGTCAGTCTCTTGGGTAGGTGCCGCATGGGGCTGGTTATGGAGAGAGTGGCATCGACAGTGGCGGCCATTCCAGTCTCGTTATTCGTCCAGAGGAGTTCGAACTTGTAGAAGAGTTCGGCCGAAGGAAAAGCTTAGGAGCAGCTCGGCCGTAGCGGAGTTCGGAGGAGCTCGGCCGGCTGAAGAGATGGCTCGGGGGAGTTTGGCTACTGGGAATCTGAAGCTTGGCCGTTGGAGAGTTTGGCCTGTAGTTGGACTTCGATTGAGGGTCGGCCGCTGGAGGGTTCGGTGGGAGCTCGATCGTCCGAAGTTTGGGATGACCGCTGAGGAGTTCGGGCGTCGAGTGATTCCGTTAAAGCTCGGCTGCTCGGAGTCCAAGGAGCTCGGCCGCTAAGTAGCTCGACCGGCTGAAGGGGTTCGATCTTGACGTTGGGAGTCCGAAGAAGCTCGGCAGCTAACTAGTTCGACCGGCTGAACGGGTTGGAAGAAGCTCGGCCGCTGGAAGTTCGGCTGAAGCCTATCTGCCGAAGCTCTTCTACGGCTACTGGTTGTATTAGGCTGGGCATCGAGCTAGGCTTCGGTTGGAGCGGAATTTATCCCCAACAAATATTATGATCGATATACTGAAATGGGACAATAGTCAGGATCATTAGTAAAATTTCTAAAGGTATAAGGTACTATACTCTAGTATATAATGCCTAGTACAATATGTCAAAATAATGTTTGCTAAAGCTAAGGTTTATGACCCATAAGAAAAGGTATGTTCTCAAAATAATCAGTGGTTATTCATTGGTTAAACAGAGAGATCAAAATGGTATAGATTTTATTATCCATCTCGTAGATAGTAGAAAATTAATAAAGCTAGATTCTAGAGATTGGCATGTTTAGTGGGAGTGTAGGTCCTCAAGACATTGTCTTAAAAAAATACTAAGCCTATAAAGTAGACTGAAGTAATAATTTCTATTATTATTCTTTGAGATAATATTCAAGAGGAATTATCACTTCATCAAGCTCCACTTTATGAGGTTTCTATTGTCAAAGAAGTAACTATCTAACCACTACCATAAATGGATCAAGGAACAATTCTCTGGAGGTCTATTAAAATGAGAAAATCTGCTATACTATAAAAAAAATTTGCTATATGTGTATCTGGCTAATATGGGTAAAAAGGTTAATAACCTTAAGATATTCTTATAAGTCATAAGTGGTGTAAATATCTTACAATGGTTGGATGCCTTAAAAGAAGAGCTAGACTCATATCTAGGAATAAGGTTAAATAATATAAAGCTAGACTTATAGTAAAGGCATTTACACAAAAGAAAGCATTGACTATTCTTTTAGAATTGTCATGGTTCTAGTAGCTTATTTTTTAATCTAGAGCTATATTAGATGATTGTAAGAATAATCTTCCTTAATAGTAATTTAGAGAAAGAGGTCTATATAGTGCAATACATGAGAAATTTTATGGTTAGTAGATAAAGGCATATCATTCACAGATTAAATAAATTTAGTTATAAATTTAAATAGACTTTCACACTATGGTATCTCAATTTTAATTAGATCATCATTATTTTGGGCTTAAAAAAAAATTTATATATCCAAAAGTCAATGGAAGTAAGTTCATAATATTCTACTTGCCAATAGTAATTTAGATCCACTTAAGAAAATCGAATAGTTTCTATCTTTAAATTTTAAGATGTAAGATATAGATAAAGCCATTTTAGTTATCAACATTTAGATTCAATCGGACAGATCCTTAAGGCTACTTGGACATCTTAAAGGACTTATATTTTTAAAGAATTAAATTTGGGATAGAAAAATATTCCTCTATATGCGTTCATAATATAAAGGATGATACATTGAATAAAACTCAATATCTAAGACTTAATATAAAGATAAAGAAAATAAAGTTCATAATCTATGCATCTAGTGTTGGAAACCTATGCACATATTTATATAGGTGCAAATATTATTGCATCAATGTTTGTACATTATGAGCATGATACAGGATTGGAGCATAGAAAAGTTGCAAAAAAAATCATGCATTACCTGTAGTGTATAAAAGTTTGCGTGCTCATATATAGTCGATCTGATAATCATAAAGTAATATACTATTAGAATTCGGATTTTGCTAGATGCACCAATAGTAGAAAGTCTATTATTGAAATATCTTTCTACCTACAAGAGGTGATATGTCATGATGTATGTAAAATAGGATCTTGTTTACTACATTCATTATGGAAGCAGAGTACGTAGCCTATATAAGACTTTTTCACAAGCTATAAGATTGTAGAATTTTATTACAAAAATTAGAGTTGTTGACTCTATTAGCAAACCAATAAAGATATACTATGATAATATCTTTTGCAAGTAACATTCTTCTACAGTATGAAGAGTGTAAGCACTAGCAGGTATATTGATATTAAATACTTGTCTCTTATGAGAGACTAAAGGACATAGTATCCGTGAAACATATAATATAGAGCTGACAATTGTAGATCCACTAACTAAAAAAATTATTCCTAAGATTTGAGGATCAGGTGGATCATATAGGGATACAGCTCATTTAGTAGTTGATATGTATTGGACGCTATGTATAAAGTCATCACATTGGATTTTGTAATTCAATTTATTTTATGCTGATTAGCTATTTACCATATGATAAAAATTGACTAAGGAATAGACATAAAGTTTTATCTATTCATAAAGCTTAAAGTTTCACATAAAGAACTGGATTATGAGGTGTCATTAGTATTGTAATACATGGAAGGTCATGTGTTGTTTGATAACCATTTGCCGCCATGATTTATACTGATGATTATTTTATAATCAAGTATACAGTAATATTCTATAGAGGAATTAAGTTTTTAAACATAACCGCATCAATTTTTCAACTATTAGATCCAAATAAAATTTTATTAAAGATTTTTAAAATATTTTAAATAATTAAAATGAAGATGCTTGTGTTAGGTTGGGCCAAATAGGAGAATGTAGTGATTTCTCTAATTAGATCCATCCGGATGTGGCCCATACTAGTACGCATTTGGTTTTGTTTTACATGTTTTAATTAATCTGAACTCTGACTAAAATAAACCTTCAATAAAGTAATAAGGATATATTTGATGGTTGGATGAATTTGAGTTCTATTCAACCATCGTGGATACCATCCATCTCTAGTCTTTATGATTGATTCAGATACTAGCTATCTCTGATGGGTGAGGTATGTTATAAAGGGCGTCTATGGACTTAGTTCCTTACTTATCCAAGAGCTTGTGAGATCCTTCCACCGGGTATACTTGGGATAGGGTTAGAAAAACTAAGGCGCTGCTCGTCGTTCACGAAAAGCATCCAGTATTTTCTTATGAACATAGGTCGCAGGTCATTGCGGTTATAGACTTTGCAAAAAGGATTCGTTCAGGACTTGAACAACTATGGCTATAGGTATGATTTTTCTGCATTCAAGTTTTTGATTTCTTACAATCAGACCTCACAAAATCCTCCAAATCCTACAAACTATCATGCTTCTATTAAGATTAAGCTCTCAAAAACTCACACCACCACCCTCAATCTCGCTCAGATAGGTGCTCTCCTTCCTTATAGATCTCCAAAAAAGATAATGAAATAAAAAAAGGAAGCAAAAAGAGAAAAAAATAGTGAGAAAATCCCTCCGATCTCTCCTAGGAGCTCTCCTTTTATATAGATCTTAGAAAAAGAGAATGAAATGAAGAGATAAAGAAGCAAAAAAAAAATGATGGAAAAATATTTTATCTCTTTTTTTTTATTTTTCCTTTGGATTCGCCTAGTTTTCTTCTATTTTATTTTCCATCCATAAGTCCCAATGGATTTTTTTTAAATAATATTTTTTAAAAAAATATTTTTGAAGATATAATTAATCAAGATTTATTTTTGATTTAACATTTCGTATAAATCGTGGGTTAAAACTCATGATTCTATGGTCGGTGATATTAGAAGTGCAATCAAGTCGAGTCGAATCGGATAACTAAAAGCTCGAGCTCGAATCTACTCAAAATTTTCGGATTCGAAACTTGGCTTGAACTCGATCGAACTTTAATATTTCGAACTCAGCTCGATGAAAAATAGATAAAGCTCAAGATCTACTCGACTCGATTCGAATATGAATCGAACCATACTCGAGGTAGAGTTCGAACTCAAAATCGAACTTTATCTTGATATATATATATATTTGAGTAAGTTCGTAAGTTTTTGAATTGAATATTCTACTACTCGAATTTGACTCAAAAAATTATTCAAGCTCAATTCATATATACAAGTTCAATTTAAATTCGATAATAATCAGATTAAATCCTAGCTTGAATAGCTCATGGTTCACCTATTGGCGCCGTTGAAACCGTGGGAGGGATCCACCATTTCAGTTTCCATCGCTTTTCCCTCCACCGCGCGAAATGAAAGAAGGCGGGACGGTTTTTTTTCGTACGGAGGGCGACGAGAGCACCGCAGGTCCACGTAAATAGGCGGGTAGCCGGGTGCAGCGCCTGACAGCTCCGCCCGTGGATGTACGCTAGTTGCATTCCATCACTATCGTGGGCCCCAGCTGTGGGCGGTTTCGCCTTGGAGAGACGGCGTAGGGTCCAGCGCGTACGGTTGGACAGGGCCGGTTTAGTTGGATCGGAATTTAAAAGTTAGAACTGAGCCACGTGTTAATGGTCTGGTTCGAGCCAATTTTCTGTCCGGTCTGATCAACCGGCGCTTTGTTTACTTTGAACGGCCCTCTGATTTGAGTAATCCAAAGGGAGAGGATCAGCCGTCTGAAATTGGGCAGATATTGCTTAGCAACATTTGGAAGTGGGACCCACAATACATCTCTGCCAGTGATAGCTGGATACATCAGCATGGAAGGATGGATGCCGTCTTGAAGAGGACATCTTAAGCTTGGTCAATTACGAAGTGAGCTTAAGTTTAATCTAACGAATTGAGAAATGGTCAGTGGTGGGGAGCTGGTCCGGGTCCAACATTTGACTGACAATTTTAGTTTGTGTTTAGTTAGTGTTATGTAAGAGATGACGCAAATAGTGATGAGAGGATCTAATTTGGCTATGATCTTCCAAGTAAGTAAAGGAAAAATCCATGCATATCCCAATGTCTTTCTATCTTAATTATGATTGGAATAGAAACGGACAGGACTTTTTATTTGTGAAATTTGAATTGATTTAAGATTAAGAGCCAGATTGATCCAACGAAGTAGATATCTGAACCATCCAAAACCTCAACCTAACCCAACTTCAAAATCTTTTATGAACTCCAATTATTATGTCAGTACTTTCTTTGCTATGTAAGCATAATTTTGCTTCAGTAATTACCTGATGGCCGCTCCCTATGGGTCCGGGTCGAGGGTCATAATTAATGCTACAATTCTATTTTTAATAACATAAATAAATAATGAGTGGTCAGACAAATATATCATCATAAAATCAACTAAGAAGGTAGTCCGTAAGCATTGGTTTTATTTTTTTTCAAATGTCTACGTGGCTCTCCTCCGCGGCCCCTGGTGTAAGACGTCCCCGCTCCACTTCTACCACCGCAACCTCCTCTTCGGCGGGCGGTCGTGGTTTATCATCGCCGGTAGTGTCAGATTATTGGAAGCTGTGCCCCTTACTGCCGCCAAACTTTCGATCCAGGAACTCATCCCAGTGGCTCTCGGGCACGCTTTTCGGCAGACAGTTTGCAGTTAGAAGGCTCTCCGGGGGAGGCGAGCAAGAAAACGGGAGCTTCTAGGAGTTTACACGGAGGTGGATGGTGGATTCAACGCCAGTAATGCAGCGAGAAGGATCTCATGGACCTCAAGAGCATTAGATTCGTAATTTCTTTCATCAGCAGATCCCTTCATATTATCTATGATACAAAATGCTTTAGAAGCCACATCTCTTGGTGTAAAATTCAAGAAAAAACAAAAAGTACGTAAATAAGACGAAAGATTTGTAAATATATGCACAAAAATAGTCAAACCAAAGCTGCCTTAATATGGCAAATCTACTTAAAGATTTGTTCTTTTGTATCTTTCCTTGCGTATCATCCACAATATGTTTCTTGATCATGACACATTTTGGGGAAGAAAGGTGCACTCTGGCATCAACAGCTCCCTTGTTTATCTAAGTGACAGTATTTAGAGCGTCTAAACCTATGATTACTTATTGTCCACCTCAAATTTCTATGATCCACTGAATTCTCAGAGATTATTAAATTTTAACTTGCCTAACCATTCATTGGTACACGGAATTATGCAGCATCAAAGATTCAGTAAAGAAATACGTAGTCAAACAAATCAATTTATGTTATTTTTACATCAATGAAAGATCAACAATACATGTCCTTCTAAGAGTAGTCCACTTCTTGGTTCAGATGGTTGCACTTGTTTACTTTTAGATTCGGATGTTACCATGCAAGATCCAGTCTATACTTCTCAGTTGTTATTATTTCTTAATTCAACAGCATCCTTACCTTTCATTTTCTTATTTTAGAGATTATTTCAAATACTTCTTTTCACGTCCCTGGACTGCATGCTGTAAAGGCAATGGACGATGTTGCTATGCCTACCAACTTATGCTAATTTTAAAGTGTAGTTGTTTCACCTATCAACACTCATGCTACTCAATTCGATGTGCTGATTTTCTCTATACAACAATGATGTTCCTCTGATAAAATGCATGGTTTTTCTCATTTTATATATTAATTGGCACAAACATCTTTCAATTAGCATGCCTCGTTCTTCATATTATCATGTTTCTACCTTCAATACTTCACGTTCACAACCATTTATTACTCGTTTTATGTCAATTTTAAGCTTCATCTGTTGCCTAATTGACCTTCCTTTCAATTGGAAAACTATGTCATTTCAATATGCTTCTCTAAGGTCATTAACATGTATTATGAATCTATTGGTGCTATGCCTGCATATTCTTTATTTTATTGTTGGGAATTTGTACTCCCTAGGTGGAGCATGCTGGACTCAACCTGCAAGGGCCAGCTTCTATATTCGGGCTCATGGCATGCTGCTTTCGATTTTCCGACAGAACAGGTATGCTCAATTACTCACTGTAAGAATTTCGGAGCATTTTTATCATCATATTGTCACCGTTGGATGGATGCTTTTTATCCTATCATGAGACGTTTGATACTATATATCTCCTCTTACTTTTAGAACGTACAGTTTTCGTAATTATTCCATGCGCTGAGCTTGTTATCAGCCATAACGCCGAAACATGTGGTTATTTCTTTTATTTATTAAAAAAATAAAGCTTTTATTTTTTTATTAAAAAAATCAAAGCAAAAGATTGTACACATCTTATGCGCTTAACGTGGGTCCCTAATTATTATGCACCATAAATGTCACGTGTCTCTAATTCCTAATGGACGAAAAGACCCCAACAATTGTTCCCAACATGCCCTCTTTATTTACCTTTTGCTCGCTATTCCGGGTAGATTGGAAATAGCAGGGGCTCGGCCCTTAAGCACCGCGTGGAAGTACGCACATTGGCGTTGCCTTCATGCTAAATCATCCGAGTCCTTTATCGTATTAATATTAATTTAAAAATTATTTATATAAATTTTATATTTTTTATTGAATTAATATAAAAGAGTAAAACATCATTTGAGATAGTATTTTTTTTTGGTATAAAATATAATTTTGAATGATATTTTTATAGTCTAGTCAGCACCAACATGAAACCAAAAAAAAAAAAAAAAAAAATTTATAATAATATTTTTAAAAATGTCATTTTTAAAAATATCATTCAAAATGGCGATTTCAAATCCTATAAACCCGACTTCCTTCTCTCCGACGAACCGAACGATCGGACTTCTCGAGTTCCTCCTCTCTCAAGTTTTCTTCTTCCCTCTCATCTTTCTCTCCCATCTGACATCCTCCCTCCGACCCCCCTCCCCCTCCCCTCATTTGGCCACCCCACCCACTCCTACCCGCCCTGCCCCCCCGCCACTAATATGCCCGTGGCCCTCTTTCCTTCCGACAGTCACGCCATAAGCCCCACCCCCTACCACCATCCGCTCCATGCGGTCGGCCCTTACGCCACCCACCCCTTCCCCCACTGGCCATCTTCCCCTCACCACACTCCCCCCCACCAGCTCTTACCCCCACCCCACCTCCCCCACCACCATCCTCTATTTTTTTTAAATTAATTAATTAATTAATCTTAAATATATTTATATTGATTGCTATGTTCATGTTTGGAGTTAGGTCTAGACCTAATTTTTCGTAAAGTCATCGAGCCTAAGTCCGATCCAATGCCTGAAAAGAATTTTCGAACCGGATTCGATTAGGGATAGTGCCCAGCCCATTTTTATATTTGCTACATTATTGAAAATGGATCCACATTTGAATTTTTCTAAAGTCATTGAGCCTAAGCCTGACCCAATGCCTTAAAATAATTTTTGGATCGGACACGGTTAGGGATAGTGCCCGGCACATTTTCAAGATTCATCTTTTAATTTTAAATATATTGCATTGCATAGAACCATAGACCCTTTTGATTAATGTACATAATCTATGGCATTCGTACATTTATATACTTTTGTATGGATGAAAGAATTATATATATTGATCAATTGACTGTCTAGTTTGGATAGTTTAAAAATTATAATTAATTTTATAGGTAATTATAATAATCAAACGATATGCAATATAGATCAAAAAAAAATTTGGATAATATTTTTCTTTTGCTTTTCTTCCATATGGGGAGAACTAAGAAAAAATACTGTCGAAATTTATCTCAATCCATATTGCGTATTGTTTGATTACTGTAATTACCTATAAAATTAATATAATTTCTAAATGAGATAGAATCTAACTTTACCTATTAGTTGATGATAAGATGCATTTATTATGTAAGTCATTTTATTAAAATAATTATTAATACTAAATATTTTGATTTTGATGTTGTCATAGAATTTACTGAGAAAATAGCCAGTGCTCGGGTTCATCTACTATTGCATTATGATGGTGTGATAGAAAATGGTAAAGATAGCATGCAGTACAGTCAGCCTGCAAGCTGAATGGTTAGTTTGTCTTCGTCATTATCACGTCAAAAATTATTGGACCATTTATATAGTGATATTCCTATAGATAGAAAAAAATATAAAATCAAATTAAGGTGGAGATCTCCTAATTTATCGAGATAGTTAATGCAGAGCAAATATATCTTAGTTTTAATTGATGACAATGAAGATATCCAAAAAATATTGATAATTTTTCTAAAATTTTTAGAATGCTGATATATTCAATTATATATTAAAAAAAAAGATATACCTTCTAATAAAAATATTACTCAAATGATGGTACCGAGATTAATTTGGATATTTTAGTGGGCTTTTAACCCAAGAGGACAATACTCCTGGACCTTCCTTGCCTTTCTTAAGTCCTATGGTGTGAACCGTTGATGCTGAGGCCATGTTTGCAGAATATTCTAATATTGTTGGTCCTAGTTGTCCAATTATTCAAAGTCCTATGATGACTTTCTCTATGACGATTTCTTCTATAGTGATTTCTTCTATGGTGGAAATAGCAGTAAGTGCGAGATATAACACTCAGATGAGGGATAATGATTGAATCAGCACTGAAATAAATTCTGATAACCAAGATTTTGAGTCAGCTGAGAAAGAGGCAGAAGAAGAATGGCTTGACGAAGATAGTAGCAACAATGAAAATGAAGATGGTGATTAGGATGATAAGTCCGATAATAATATAGAACCTGAACTTAGGATGCATGAACCTCCATAATTTTTTAGCGACTTAAATTTAGATCATGGTGGTGCTGTTAATGCTGGTCGAAGATTGAACTATGACCATCAATTTTAGAACTCTTCGATGATTGAATTTTTTATAGATTTAATTTTTCAGAGCAAAGATGATCTAAAGAGAGCTATTGATCTTTATCATATTTGAAAGCATCGGACATATAATGTAGTCGGTTACATTCAAAGTTGTGGTCCATATGATGTGCATCATCAGATAATGAACAAAAATGTAAATGGAGGCTTCGTGCTGAATTGTTAAAAAGGCATGAATATTTTCATATCACCAGATATGAGGGTTCTCATACTTGTTTGTTTAGGGAGTTGAGTCAAGACCACAAACATGTCAGTGAAAGGATGATTGGCACACTAGTCCGGCATATTATTGAAAAAAATCTAAATATTAAAGTTGAAGCTATTGTAGTAACCGTTAACGAGCAATTTCAATACATAGTGTCATACAGAAAAGCATGGTTAGAAAAATAGAAAGCATTGATTGATATTTATAAAGAATGGAAGCCATCTTATGCAAAATTATCCTATTATATGGTTGCACTCCAAAATACAAATCTCGATACTATTATTTCATGAGATTTATTTTCAATAGAAAATTTCAATGTATGGATTTTAAATTACATTTTCTGAGCTTTCCAACCATCCATCCAGGATTTTAGGCACTATCATCCTACGATTTTATGGATTACTTATGATATCTAAGATTTTATAGAGTATATCAGATTAGCAGGATATAGATGGACATTGGACTTATTACTGCCTTACTTGAGAGATGGCGTATAGAGACACACGCATTTTATCTTCCATTCGGTGAGGTGATGATCATGTTATAGGATGTTAGTGTGCTCACCGGACTTTCAGTCGATAGTGATATAGTTACAGGATCAGATCCACAGCTTACCATTCCAGAGTGGCAGGCTACATGTGGTCGGGTACTAAGATTTGAGCTAGATGTCCAGTTCTTCAATCATTCATGATTGAGGTGTTAGATATATGTGCCCTAAAAGTCAGAATTGGCTGACACTTATAATATACTTCTAAGGACAAAATTATAATTTTTACTATAATCAATAAAATGGATTATTTTCTATCACATATGTATATTTAGTGTCTGTGATATATCTTTTGAGTTAATGATAATGATAATTCATATTTTCAAGAGTTGAAAATTTAAGACATGAATAATCATTATTAACTCATAAAATGCTTCCGACCATAGGATTATCATGAGGATGGTGATTGATCCGAAAGGTTGGTATACAATCACTTCTCTTTAGTAGATGAGTCTTGAGTCTACGGTGTGGAGACATCGGAGCGAGAGTACAGATACTCGTTAGAGAACGAGGGCACTGAGCGTGACCACCTTGAGTAGTCATTAGGAAGTCTACCTTCTCGTCAATGACTGACTCGATGCTGTAGTGGTGTGTCTGATTCTTTGATCTGAGGTGCATCGACAGTTCATCTTGAAGGTGTTATAGTTTGACTACACCATAACTCGATCTCCTAGCCATTCGAAATCCTGAGGTGTATGTTGGCTATAGCATGCTTATTATAGAAACTGAATTGCATCAAGATGGAATCTATCTACCTCGGTGGTAGAGGAGAAGCCCTATGATGATTATAAGAATCAAGCTCAGAAGCCCATGGCCATGATAGAGTAAAATAATAGAAAGAATTTTTATTTAGATTTTCACATCGAACTTTAATCGAATGATTACATCATATGATAGAAACTAGGATTTGACGAGTTCACCTTAACCCTAATCTGATCGGGGCTCAAGATAGAAGAACTTAATCACACAGGTAGCTGCACCAAGAGATTCGCATTCAGCTTTGATGGGTTGCCACCATATACTGCTAGGTGTCACTGATGAATTTTGAGAGTAATTAGAATGATTTAGATGATCGATCATTCTAGCTATTCGAATCAGAAGAGTTCTGATCCATCGAAAGAAGTTTCGATGATGTTGATGATAGAGATTATGACATATCTCATTACCATGCGGAACTGAACCTAATTGGATCACACAAACAAGGGTTTGAATCTGATGATCATTAATTGAACTGATCCAGTTCAATTGATTTGAATGAGATTCAATTAGGTTCAAAAAAATCATGCTAGCACTTGATGGAACCTAACGTTCTTCTTTTACTATCATAAATAGTTGTCCTGACTAAGCCAAAGAAGTTTGTGCTCGATTAGAGGCCTTCACTTGATCTGACTGGAGCCTATCCAGGTCAGAAAAGGGTTGTCTTATTTTGTAAGATAATACCTATCATTTTTTATCATCTGCCATTTCTCGTCCACATGTCACGCACTTATTGGAGAGCTGATGGGGGCTTGTCCCCCTACCAGAGGCTGGCAAAGAGGAGGGCGCATGCCACCCTGGAGTCCCTGTTGGACAAAAACTCTATCTCTTTATTGGATTCCGAATAGACTCCTCCTAAGAACCAACTTTGACTGATCTTAGGCGCCATCTAAGGATGAATCCAAAGGACGCTATTCCCACCAATCAGATTTAGATCTGATTTCATAAAGGGTTGTGATTGGTTGGGATGAAGAGGAGTTGGATCACACATAGTCTATAAATAAGATCCTGTGCCCAACTCAAAAAGCAATGCAATTCACAATGCCCTAAGGCTGCCTCTCTCTTCCTCCTCCATGCCAAGTTCATCTTCTCCCTCTCCTCTCCACGCTCAAAGAAGTTTGGGATCTCAGTTGATGCAATCTAGACGAGAGAAAGGTGACAGAAAGCTAGAAGGCTGCACTACTGCAAAAAACAACTGCTGATCTTCGAAAGCTATTTTGAAGATCCTTCAAATTAGATTCAAATCTAATTTTTGGAGATGTGATAGAAAAGAAGAGGATCTCTAGATCCAATCTAAGTGGATACCGATAGAGGCCAGGCACTTGCGTGGCTAGATCCAGAACCTTCCGCTGCTTACAGGATCATCAACGGATAATAGGATTACCCTACATCAAGATAAATTAAATATGATTTAATTTATCTATATTTTATTTTAATTATTAAAATAATAAAATTAGATCTTAAAATATTTTAGATCTAATTTGGATCAAAGAGAAAAATTTTTGAAATATATCTCTTGATTCGATCAGATCTGAACGAACCTGATCCGAGAAATCAGGATAACCCTTCAACTGGTATCAGAGCCAAGATTCTAAAGTATTTAGATCTAATTTTAAATTTATTTTAATTAAAAAATAAGTAATTTTAGATATCACATGAGATGTGATCAGATATAAAATCAAAAAAAATTAAAATTAAATGATTTGGATCTAAGATTAGAAAATATGCATGACTAGTTCTAAAATAGAATAGTTCTATAGAATAGTCTTGCATGTTTATAATTTAATTTGATTAAATCATATTTTAGATCTATTTATTTACTATTTTTTGATATTATAATTATTATAATAATATCTAAAAAATAGTAAATAAAAATTATTTAATTTTAACATCATATGAGATATGATTGATGCATGTCTTAGACTAGTTGTAGAATAGTTCTACATAGTTGTCTAGATTAGAGTTTATTTTGATAAGATCAATTTAAATCTAATTTTTTAGATTATTATGAGATAATTTAGATCTAAAAATATGCATGATTCGATACATGAGATGTATGCAAAATATGCCATGATTAGATCTAATTTATATATGAGATATATGATATAGATCTAAAACTGTTTTGTAGTATTACATATTCCTGATTAAGGCATTCCTCTTAGCCGTCCGATCATAAGAACAAAGAAGGATTTAAAGGCCCTCTCCTCCCATCCGATGGGGTGTTCTTATGACGTGTAGGGATGCTGTACGTTCGTCCTTAATCAGAAATTCAAAACTTACTTTCTGAAAAACCCTAGATCCTAAAATCCTAGGATTTATTGAGCAATTTTATTTATGAACCCTACTTAATTAAGAATTAAGATTATAAAATATTAATTAAATCTAAAATTAAGAATTTTAGATCTAAGACATTTCATAATACTGGGTTCGGGCTTGGGTAGCTCAATTAGGTCAAGCGGTTGATCAAATCGAATCAAGAGTTGGTTAGATGGGATCAACAATGCTTAAATTGACCAGCCTAATAGGATTATGTCTGGGTCAAGATCGAGTCACGATCAAGCAAGACCTAATTAGGTGTTAGATATATGTGCCCTAGAAGCCAGAATTGGCTGACACTTGTAATACACTTCTAGGGGCAAAATTATAATTTTGACTAATATCAATAAAATGGGTTATTTTCTATCACATATGTGTATTTAGTGTCTGTGATACATCCTTTGAGTTAATGGTAATGATAATTCATATTTTCAAGAGTTGAAAATTTAAGACATGAATAATCATTATTAACTCATAAAATGCTCCCGACCATAGGATCATCACGAGGATGGTGATTGATCCGGAAGGTTGGTGTACAATCGCTTCTCTTTAGTAGATGAGTCTTGAGTCTACGGTGTGGAGACACCGGAGCGAGAGTACAGGTACTCGTTAGAGAACGAGGGCACTGAGCGTGACCACCTCGAGTAGTCATTAGGGAGTCTACCTTCTCGTCAATGACTGACTCGATGCTGCAGTAGTGTGTCTGGTTCTTTGACCTGAGGTGCATCGGCAGTTCACCTTGAGGGTGTTATAGTTTGACTACACCATTACTCGGTCTCCTAGCCATATGGAATCCTGAGGTGTATGTTGGCTATAGCATGTTCATTGTAGGAACTGGATGGCATCAAGATGGAATCTATCTACCTCGGTGGTAGAGGAGCAGCCCTATGATAATCATGAGAATCAAGTCCAAGAAGTCCATGGCCATGGTAGAGTGAAATAATAGAAAGAGTTTCTATTTAGATTTTCACATCGGACTCGAATCGAATGATTACATCATATGACAGAGACTAGGGTTTGACGAGTTTACCTTAACCCTAATCTGATCGGAGGCTCAAGATAGAAGAACTTAATCACACAGGTAGCTGCACCAAGAGGTTCGCATTCAGCTCTGATGGGTTGCCACCATATACTGCTAGGTGTCACTGGTGGATTTTGGGAGCAATTAGAATGATTTAGATGATCGATCATTCTAGCTGTTCGAATCAGAAGAGTTCTGATCCATCGAAAGGAGTTTCGATGATGTCGATGATAGAGATCATGACATATCCCATTACCATACAGAACTGAACCTAACTGGGTCACACAAACAAGGGTTTGAATCTGGTGATCATCAATTGAACTTGATCCAGTTCAATTGATCTGAATGAGATTCAATTAGGTTCAAGAAAATCATGCTAGCACTCGATTGAACCTAACGTTCTTCTTTTACTATCATAAATAAGTTGTCCTGTCTGAGCCAAAGGAGTTTGTGCTCAATCAGAGGCCTTCATATGGTCTGACTGGAGGTTGTCCAAGTCAGAAAAGGTTGTCTTATTTTGTAAGACATTACCTGCCATTTTTGGTCACCTGCCATTTCTTGTTCTTTGACTTTGGTTAAAAGTCTACCTTTGACTGGTCAAACGTTGACCATTGACACTTTGACTTTTGACCACATGTCATGCACCTATTGGAGAGCTGGTGGGGGCCTGTCCCCCTGCCAGAACCTGGCAAGGAGGAGGGCGCACGCCACCCTAGGCGTGCGCCCAAGTTGGAGGCGCCCTGGAGTCCTTGTTGGACAAGGACTCCACCTCCCTTTTGGATTCCAATTAGAGTTCTTCTAAGAATCCAGTTTGACTGGTCTTAGGCGCCCTCTAAGGAGGAATCCAGGGGACTCTATTCCCACCAATCAGATTTAGATCTGATTTCACAAAGGATTGTGATTGGTTGGGAAGAAGAGGAGTTGGATCACAGTTAGTCTATAAATAAGATCCTGTGCCCAACTCAAACATAACATGAGATGATTGAATTAGAATTCCCCACGCCCAAGGCTTTTTCTCCTCTCCTCCTCCACGCCAAAGCTTCTTCTCCCTCTCCTTTCCACATCTAAAATAGTTTTGGAGCTTGGTTGGTGCGATCCAGATCAAAGAAAGGAGATCAAAAGCAAGAAGGCTGCACTGCTGCAAAGGACGACTGCTGATCTTCAAAAGGAGTTTTGAAGATCCTCCAGATCAGATCCAGATCTGAATTTTTGGAGATGTGATAGAGAAGAAGAGGATCTCCAGATCCAGCCCAAGTGGATACCGGTAGAGGCCAGGCGCTTGCATGGCTAGATCCAGAACCTTCCGCTGCATACAGGATCATCAATAGGGTAATAGGATTACCCAAATCAGGTAAATTAAATTTGATTTAATTTATCTTATTTTATTTTATTTATTAAAATAATAAGAATCAGATCTGAAACATCCTAGATCTGATACAGATCAAGAAGAAAAAATTTTGAAATATATCTCTTGATCTGATCAGATCTGAACGAACCTGGATCCGAAAAATCAGGATTTTCCTTCAACTGGTATCAGAGCCATGGTTCTAAAAATATTTAGATCTGATTTTAAATTTATTTTAATTAAAAAATAAATGATTTCAGATGTCACATGAGATGTGATCAGATCTGAAATCAGAAAAAATTAAAATTAAATAATTTGGATCTAAGATTAGAAAATATGCATGACTAGTTCTAAAATAGAATAGTTCTATAGAATAGTCTTGCATGTTTTTGATTTAATCTGATTATTTCAAATGATATTACAAAAAATAAAATAAAAATTATTTAATTTTAAACATCATATGAGATATGATTGATGCATGTCTAGACTAGTTGTAGAATAGTTCTACATAGTTGTCTAGATTAGAATTTATTTTGATTAGATCAATTTAAATCTAATTTTTTAGATTATTATGAGATAATTTAGATCTGAAAAATATGCATGATTCGATACATGAGATGTATGCAAAATATGCCATGATTAGATCTACTTTGTATATGAGATATATGATATAGATCTGATATACTATTTTGTAGTATTGAATGTTCCTGATTAAGGCGTTCCTCTTGGCCGTCCGGTCATAAGAACGAAGAAGGGTTTAAAGGCCCTCTCTTCCCATTCGATGGGGTGTTCTTATGATGTGTAGGGGTGCTGCGTGTTCGTCCTTAATCAGAAACCCAAAACTTACTTTCTGCAAAACCCTAGATCCTGAAACCCTAGGATTTATTGAGCATATTTTGTTTATGAACCCTACTTAATTAAGAATTAAGTTTATGAAATATTAATTAGGTCTAAAATTGAGAATTTTAGATCTAAGACATATTCATAATACTGGGTTCGGGCTTGGGTAGCTCAATTAGGTCTAAGCGGTTGATCAAACCGAATCAAGAGTTGGTTAGATGGGATCAACAATGCTTAAATTGACCAGCCTAATAGGATTAAGTCTGGGTCAAGATCGAGTCACGATCAAGCAAGACCTAATTAGGCTCAGAGGTTAGAGTCTGGATTGTAGGCTAACCCAATTGGTTCTGGCTCAACAATTTGGTGTCTAAGGTAAGTTTGGCACATACGACCGACTGATTTTTAATTGGAAGCTACTCGACCTGAATGCGTTCTTGTACGAGTTAATGGCATATTCCTTCCACCGATCTCACTTACCTGGCCATATCTGTTGACACAGTTCTGATCTGAGGTGGTCAATAATCCGAGCTAACCCATGCCACTAGGTTAGTCATAATTGTTATGACTAAGACAAGTCTAGTTTAATGAGACCTGAATCAATTCTCCCTAAGAAAAGATTAAGTCTGAGGTCTTCCACCATTGTAGATGTGCGGGCCCTTCCCGGGGTTGATTGTTCTCGGCTGGATACAGTGGCTCAGTTGCACCGGAAAGATGCAACCATGTCTATTAGGCATTGGATGCTATGGGCTGGAGGATGAGTTGGGCTCAATATTTTGGATACGGTGAGAGACTCAATTAGGAACCCAGTCTATGCAAATGGTGGGTCTGACTTAACTAAGGAGTGGATCAATATTTTGGATACGGTGAGATTCATGAATTAGAGACCAAGTTTGGGTGCACCATGATTAGAGAATCATTGAACAAGAGTTGTTCACTCATTGGCTAACCCATCACCAATAACTGTTAGGTGAGGTGATGAGTCAGTTGGTGAGACCGCACCACCCACTAGAAATCATTAATCATGGAGATTTTTGCATCTCTACAGAGGGAGTGTAGGGATCCGAAGAAAATAGTGGGAGCTAATTTATTTAAAAATAAAATCTCTAAATAAATTGGTCAAGTCATAATTACAGTATCTAACTAGAATCTTTGACTCTCTACAGGAAAATGTCTGCGTCCAACCCATTGGCACGTATCCTGGACACACATAGACTGACTGGACCCAATTATAAAGATTGGCTCAGGAACTACAAAATAGTTTTGGGTTCCGAGAAGTTAACCCATGTACTTGGACCAGGACCCTCCCACCTTACCAGCCCGTCCATCTATTGAACAGAGAGCATCTCTGAAGAAATGGATAGACGAAGATAATAAGGCCAGATATTACATGTTGGGCTCGATGTCTGATGAGCTCCAGTGCCAACATGAAGATATCAGGACTGCTCGCCAAATGTTGGCTCACCTGCAGGAGATGTTTGGTGAACAGAGTCGCGCAGCCAAATATCAAGTCACGAAATGACTTTTTAAGGCTAAGATGCATGATGGGCAGTCAGTCCAAGATCACTGTCTGACAATGATCAAGGACATGGAAGAGCTTGAGAAGCTCGGTGTGAAGTTAGACTTGGACCTGCAGAACGATATTATTCTGCAATCCTTGACTGATGCATATGGGCAATTCATCATGAATTACCACATGCATAAACTTCAAAATTTCCTTGGCCGAATTAATGAATATGCTGGTTACCGCTGAGCTTTCTATGAAAGGTTCTAAAGGCTCAGTTCTTGCTATGGAACGGACTTCTTCCAAAAGAAAGTCTTATGGAAAGAAAAAGAAGTCTGTGAAAAAGCAAAAGATGGAAGGAACAAAGAAGAAGAAGGCAGAGCCGAAGAAAAAGGCCGCTGTCAAAGGAAAGTATTTCCATTGCAACAGCGACGGCCATTGGAAGCGGAACTACCCTACTTACCTGGCCACCCTGAAGAACAAGAAGGAAGGTCCTTCTGGAGGTATGCTCGTTATTGAGTCTAACCTTACGATTTCTTCTGCATCCAGTTGGGTGCTTGACTCTGGTTCTAGTGCTCATCTGTGCACTTCCATGCAGGGTCTTGAGGATAGCAGGAGGCTGAGGGATGGAGACATGATCCTACGCGTCGGTAATGGAGCAAGAGTTGCTGCAGTAGCCATGGGAACATACCCTCTTCGATTACCATCTGGTTTAGACTTAGTTTTGAAAGACTGTTATTATTGTGCCTGCAGCTAGCAGGAATTTGATTTCTGTTTCATGCTTAGCACAAGAAGGTTATGTGATCACCTTCTTTAAGGACCATTGTAACATTCTTTATGAAAGAAATAAAATTGCAAATGGTTTCCTTATTAATGGTCTTTATCAGCTACATATTGATGTACCTGTTCTAACTATCGAGCAAAATGTGAATGCCAAACGACCTAGGGATAGTCCAAATGATAGATATCTATGGCACCTGAGATTAGGTCATATAGCAGAAGATAGGATCAACAAATTGGAGAAAAATGGGCTATTGAGTCCATTGACTTCCGAGTCATATCCAACTTGCGAATCCTGCCTTCAAGGCAAAATGACCAAACTCCTTTTTGTTGGACATGGGGAGAGGGCCACAGATCTCCTTGCCCTAGTACATACTGATGTGTGCGGCCCATTTGATGTGCCGACTAGAGGCAATTTTGTCTACTTCATTACCTTTACCGATGATCTGTCTAGGTATGGGTATGTGTATCTTATGAGACACAAGTCTGAAGCTTTTGAAAAGTTCAAAGAATTCAGACATGAAATAGAAAAATAAACTGGAAAATCCATTAAGGTTCTTCGATCAGATCGAGGAGGTGAATACCTTAGCCGGGAAATTCCTAGACTATCTAAAGAAAAATGGCATAGTCTCTCAATGGACTCCACCAGGAACACCTCAACTCAACGGGGTTTCAGAATGGAGAAATCGGACCCTATTGGATATGGTTCGATCCATGATGAGCTTCACAGACCTCTCTGATTTTCTTTGAGGACACTCATTGTTAACTTCAATTTATCTACTGAATAGGGTTCCCTCTAAAACCGTTCCTACCACACCGTATGAGATATGGCACGGTAAGAAATCAAGTCTGAGTCATCTCAGAATTTGGGATTGTCCGGCTCATGTCAAAAGACAACAAGCGGACAAGTTAGAGTTTAGGTCCTTTAGAGCTCGATTCATAGGATATCCTAAAGAGTCATTAGGATACTATTTCTACATTTCAGAAGACCATAATGTGATTGTGAGTCGACATGCCATCTTTCTTGAAAAATAGTTTATTCAAGATAGCGGCATTGGAAAGCAGATTAAGCTTGATGAGAAAGTCTCACAAGTACAACGAGCTAAGGACCAATTGGAACCAAATTAGGTTGAGCCAATAAGAATACTACCTCCTCCACCTCGTAGATCGGAAAGAGTTTTCCATCCCTTGAGAAGATACTTAGGTATTATTTCAGAGAAGTAGAGAAAATGTTCCTCGTAGGTAATGGTGCTCATGGTGATGATCCCAAAACCTACAACGAGGTGATATCAGATATCGACTCCGAGAAATGGCTAGAGGCAATGCAGTCAGAAATTGACTCGATGCACTCAAACCAAGTCTGGACCTTGGTAGATCCACCAGAAGGTATAGTACCTATTGGGTGTAAATGGATCTTCAAGAGAAAGATTGGTGCAGATGGAAATGTGGAGACATTCAAGGCTAGACTAGTGGCAAAAGATTATAGTCAACGCGAAGGCATTGACTATCAGGATACCTTTTCCCCAGTGGCTATGCTAAAATCCATCCGCACATTGCTTGCCGTTGCAGCCTATTTCGATTATGAAATATGGCAAATGGACGTGAAAATGGCATTCTAAATGGATATCTTGAGGAAGATATCTATATGGAACAGCCGCTAGGTTTCACATCCAGTGATACTGATCACAAGGTTTGCAAGCTGCAAAGGTCCATATATGGACTTAAGCAAGCATCTCGGAGCTGGAACACTCGTTTCAATGATGTGATTAAAAATTTGGTTTCATCAAAAATGAAGAGGAACCGTGTGTTTTCAAAAAGGTCAGTGGGAGCACTGTTGTCTTCCTCGTATTGTACGTGGATGACATCCTCCTTATTGGGAATGATATTCCCATGTTGACGAACAGTCAAAATATGGTTGTCCAAGGAATTCTCCATGAAAGACCTAGGTGAAGCATCCTTTATTCTAGGAATTAAGGTCTATAGGGATAGACCGAATAGGATGCTAGGACTTTCACAGAAGATGTACATAGAGGAAAGTACTAAAGAGGTTTAGTATGAAAAACTCTAAGAGGGGATTAATACCCTTCAGACATGGTATTCATCTTTCCAAGAAGATGTGCCCTAGCACACCTGAGGAAATAGAATGCATGAGCAAGATCCCTTATGCTTCTGCAATAGGGAGCCTCATGTATGCCATGCTATGTACACGACCTGATATAGCCCATGCTGTGAGTGTCACAAGCAGATATCAGTCAAATCCAGGTGAAGAACACTGGACTTCTGTGAAATGTATCCTTAAGTACTTGAGAAGAACTAAGGATATGATGTTGGTCTTTGGTAATGGAGAACTCCAAGTCCAGGGATACACAGACTCGGATTTCATGTCCGATATAGATGATCGAAAGTCGACATCTGGGAGTCTGTTTGTGTGCAATGGTGGTGCTGTCAGCTGGAAGAGTTCCAAGCAAACGGTGATAGCAGATTCCACCATGGAAGCAGAATATATCGCTGCATCAGAGGCTGCGAAGGAAGCATTCTGGTACAAGAAGTTTGCTGCAGAAATTGGAGTAATGCCATCAGATGCCATTCCTCTATACTGCACAACAATGGCGCCATAGCCCTTGCTAAGGAGCCGAGGTCTCACCAAAAATCCAAGCATATTGAGCGGCGATACCACCTCATCCGTGATTACCTCGAGAAGGGTTACGTCGAGGTCAAGAGAGTCAACTCCGCAGATAATGTGGCAGACCCACTTACAAAGCCGTTGGGCCAGCAGAAGATCGAAGCCCACCTTTGAGAAGATGGGACTTAGACTTGTAGCCAATTGGCTTTAGGACAAGTGGGAGATTGTTAGATATATGTGCCCTAGAAGCCAGAATTGGCTGACACTTGTAATACACTTCTAGGGGCAAAATTATAATTTTGACTAATATCAATAAAATGGGTTATTTTCTATCACATATGTGTATTTAAGTGTCTGTGATACATCCTTTGAGTTAATGGTAATGATAATTCATATTTTCAAGAGTTGAAAATTTAAGACATGAATAATCATTATTAACTCATAAAATGCTTCCGACCATAGGATCATCACGAGGATGGTGATTGATCTGGAAGGTTGGTGTACAATCGCTTCTCTTTAGTAGATGAGTCTTGAGTCTATGGTGTGGAGACATCGGAGCGAGAGTACAGGTACTCGTTAGAGAATGAGGGCACTGAGCGTGACCACCTCGAGTAGTCATTAGGGAGTCTACCTTCTCATCAATGACTGACTCGATGCTGCAGTAGTGTGTCTGGTTCTTTGACCTGAGGTGCATCGGCAGTTCACCTTGAGGGTGTTATAGTTTGACTACACCATTACTCGTCTCCTAGCCATATGGAACCTGAGGTGTATGTTGGCTATAGCATGTTCATTGTAGGAACTGGATGGCATCAAGATGGAATCTATCTACCTCGGTGGTAGAGGAGCAGCCCTATATAATCATGAGAATTTGCAAGTCCAAGAAGTCTAATGGCCATGGCCAGAGTGAAATATAGAAAGAGTTTTCTATTTAGTTTTCAAATCGAACTAATCGAATGATTACATCATATGACAGAGACTAGGTTTGAGAGTTTCCTTAACCCTAATCTGATCGGGGCTCAAAGATAGAAGAACTTAATCACACAGAGTAGCTGCACCAAGAGGTTCACATTCAGCTCTGATGGGTTTGCCACCATATACTGATAGGTGTCATAGATGGATTTTGGGAGCAATTAGAATGATTTAGATGATCGATCATTCTTAGCTGTTCGAATCAGAAAGAGTTTTGATCCATCGAAAGAAGTTTCGATGATTGTCGATGATAGAGATCATGACATATCCTATACCATATAGAACTAAACATAACTGGGTCACACAAAAAGGGTTTGAATCTGTGATCATCAATTGAACTGATCCAGTTTAATTGATTTGAATGAGATTCAATTAGGTTCAAGAAAATCTGCTAGCACTCGATTGAACCTACGTTCTTCTTTTACTATCATAAATAGTTGTTCCATCTGAGCCAAAGGAATTTGTGCTCAATCAGAGGCCTTTCATATGGTTGATTGAGGCTGTCACAAGTCAAAAAGGTTTTCTTATTGTGTAAGACATTATCTGCCATTTTGGTCACTGCCATTTCTTTATCTTTACTTTGAGTTGAAAGTCTCCTTTGACTGGTCAAAGTTGACCATTGACACTTGACATTTTACTACATGTCCAGCACCTATTTGGAGAGCTGGTGGAGCCTGTCCCCTCCGAACCTGGCAAGGAGGAGGGGCGCACGCCACCCTAGCGTGCGCCCAAGTTGGAGGCGTCCTGGAGTCCTTGTTGGATGAGGACTCCACCTTCCCTTTTGATTATCATTAGATTCTATCTAAGGAATCCAAGTTTGACTGGTCTTAAGCACCGTCTTAAGAAGAATCAGGGACTCTATTCTCATCAGATTTAGATTCTATTTCAAAAGGGGTTTGATTGGTTGGGAAGAAGAGGATTGGATCAAATTAGTCTATAAATAAGACCCTTGCCCAACTCAAAATACATGAATTGATTGAATTTTAATTCCTCCATGCCAGGTTCTCTCTCTGCCTCTCCCCTTCTTCTCCCGTCTCCTTTCCACATCCAAAATATTTTGGGACCTTGTGGTTGCGATCCATGAGTCAAGAAAGGAGATAAAAGCAGAAGGCTGCACTGCTGCAAAGACGAAGCTGATCTTCAAAAAGAAGCTTTTGGAAATCCTCTCAGATCAGATCCAAGATCTAATTTGGAGATATGATAGATAAAGAAAGGATCTTCCAGATCCAGCCGAGTGGTATCGTAGAGGCCAATCGCACTTGCTGGCTAGATTCAGAACCTTACCCTGCATACAAGGATATCATCAAAGGGTAATAGGATTATCCATAATAGGTAAATTAAATTTATATTTAATTTATCTATATTTTATTTTATTTTATTAAATAATAAAATCAGATCTAAAATTATCCTAGATTGATCAGATCAAGAAGAAAAATTTTGAAATATATTCTCTTGATCTGATCAGATCTGAACGAAACCTAGACCAAAAATAGGATTTTTCCTTCATAGGCATGGAGTGTTAGAGTCTGGATTGTAGGCTAACCCCAATTGGTGTTTTCTAAGGCTCAATAAAAAAATTTTTTTGAGGTCCTTTAAGGGGGGGGGGTAAAGTATTAGCAAGAATACGATCGATGATTTTTAATGGAAAGCATTCGACCTGAATGGCATTTTTTGTACGAAGTTAATGTTTCATATTTCCTTCCATCGGTTTCTACTTATACTGAACATAATCTTGTTGACTCAGTTATTGAATTTTGAGAGTGGCAAATAATCCGAGCTAACCATGCTACTAGGTTAGTCATAATTGTTATGACCATAACAAGTCTAGTTTAATGAGATTCTAAATCAATTCTCCCTAAGAAAAAGATTAAGTCTGAGGTCTTCCACCATTGTAGATGGTGCGGCGTTCCTTTCTGAGATTGATTATTCTCGACTGGATATAGTGGCTCAGTTGCACCGAAAAGATGCAACCATATCTATTAGGCATTGGATGCTATGGGCTGGAGGATGAGTTGGCTCAATGATTAGATACGGTGAGAGATACTCATGAGTTAGGCAACTTCCCATAACTGCTCCATCATCATGGCAAGTGGGCTTCACTTTAGATCAATTCCTCAAATGCGCTAATACGAATTATTCAGGGGAGGTGGCAATAACATACTTGTTTTGTCGATGACGAATTCGCAATGAATTGAGATCCAAGTTTGGGGTGCACGCATGTATTAGAGAATCAATTGAACGAAAGAGATTGTTCACTCATTGGCTAACCCATCACCAATAAACTGATTAGGTGAGTGTGATGAGTCAGTTGGTGAGACCGCACACCCATCTAGAAAATCCATTATCATGAGATTTTGATATCTCCACAGAGGAGGTATAGGGATCCCTAGAAAAATAGGGAAGCTAAATTTATTTAAAATAATTTTTAAATAAATTGGTCAAGTCATAAGATTAAATATCTAACTGATAATTTGACTCTCTACGAGAAAATATCTACGTCCACCCATTACAGTATCCTGGACACACATAGACTGACGAACCAATTATAAAGATTGGCTCAGAACTATAAAATTATTTAGATTCCAAGAAAGTTAACCATGTATTGGATCAGATCTCTCCACCTTACCGCTGTCCATTTCCTGAATGAGAGCAGATCTCTGAAAAATGGATAGCAAGAAGATAATAAGAGCTAGATATTAAATATTTGGGCTCGATGTCTTGATGAGCTCCAGTTGCAACATAAAAGATATCAAACTGACTGCTCACAATTTGTTGGCTCATCCACAGGATTGTTTGGTGCCAAAGAGTCCGCAGCAAGAAATCAAGTCACGAATGACTTTTTAAGGCTAAGATGGCATGAATGGGCAGTCTAGATCCAAAGATCACTTGAACTGATGAATCAAGGATTTGGAAAGAGCTTGAGAAGCTCGAATGAAGATTAGACTATGATCGTAAGAATGATGTTATTCCTCAATCCTTGACTGATGTATATGGCAATTCCATGCAATGAATTACCACATCATATAATAACTTTCAAAATTCTCGTGGCGAATAATGAACATGCTGGTCACCCTGAGCTTTCTATGAAAGAGTTCTAAAGCTCAGTTTGCTATAAGGAATGGGATTCTTCAAAAAAAATCTTCTTGGAAAAGAAAAGAAAAGTCTGCGAAAAGAGACAGGTGGAAGGAGGAACGAAGAAGACAGTAAGGTCGAAGAAGAAGACCAAGCTGACAAAGGAAAGTGTTTCATTGCACAGCAAGCTGAATCGGCCACTAAAGTGGAACTGCCCTAACTTACTGGCCACCCTGAAGAAAGAAGGGAAGGTCCTTCTGGAGTATAAGCCTCTTAATGAGTCTAACTCTTACTGATTTCTTCTGCATCCTAGTTGGGTGCTTGATCTGGTTCTAAGTGCTCATTCTGTGCTACTTCATAGCAGGAGTCTTAGGACTAGCAGAGGCTGAAGGGATTGGAGACATGATCCTAGCATCAAAATGGAGCTAAGAGTGCTCAGGTGGTGGTAGAAACATATCTCTTCGATTACCATCTGGTTTAAATTAGTTTTGAAAGACTGTTATTATATGTCTACAGCTAAGCAGAAATTTATATTTCTGTTTCAATGCTTAAGACTAAAGCGCTATGTGATTTACCTCTTTAGGACCATTGATAAATTTTTTATGAAAGAATTAAATATTGTCAAATATTTCCTTATTAACGAGTCTTTATCAGCTACATATTGATGTACCGTTTTCTTACTATCGACAAAACTGTGAATGGCCATGCATCTAGGGATAGGTCTTAAAAATGATAGGTATCTATGGCACCTGAGATATAGGATCATATAGTAGAAGATAGGATCACAAATTTGAGAGAAAAATTGGCATTGAGTCATTTGACTGTCGCAGTATATCTAACTTGTGAATCTGTTTCAAGGCAAAATGACTAAACTTCCCTTTTATAGGACATGAGAGAAAGGGCACAGATCTTCCTTGCCTAGTACATACTGATGTGCGCCATTTGATGTGCCGACTAGAGGTCAATTTTTCTACTTCAATGTATCCTTTACTATGATCTAGTCTAGGATGGAGTATGTGTATCTTATGAGACACAAGTCTAAAGCTTTTGAAAAGTTCTAAGAATTCAGACTGAAGATAGAAAAATAAACGTGAAAATACCATTAAGGTTCTTCGATCAGATCGAGCAGGGATACCATTTGAGCGAAGTCTAGACTGTATCTCAAGAAAAATGGACATGTTCTCAAGGACTCCCCAGATTACCCTAACTCAAGGGTTTAGAATGAAGTACAATGAGATCTATTGGGATATGGGTTTCGATCCATGATGAGCTTCATAGACCTCCCTGTAATTTTTTTTGGGGAACTTAATTGTTTAACTTTCAATATTATCTAACTGAATGGTTTCCCTCTAAAAGCTATTCTCTACCATACGTTATGAGATATGTGCAACGGTAAGCAACCAAGTCTGTAAGTTCATCTCAGAATTTGGAGTTTCTCGACTCATGTCAATAAAGGAACAAGCGATAAAGACAGTAAGTTTAGATCTCTTAGGAGCTGCGATTCATAGGATATCCTAAAAGATCATTAGGATACTATTTTATATTCCAAGACCATAATGTGATGTGAAGTCAACATGCCATCTTTTTTGAAAAATAGTTTATTCAAGATAGCGGCCATTGGAAACCAGATAACTTGATGACGAAAGTTCCTCATAAGCTACAGAGTAAGGACAATTGAATCAAATCGGTTAAGCCAATAAGATGTAACTACCTCTCCACCTGATAGATCTGGAAAGAGTTTTTTCCGATCCCCCTGAAAGATACTTAGGTATTATTTCAGAGAAAGTAGAGAAAATATTCCTCATAGGTAATGGTGCTCATAGTGATGATCCCAAAACCTACAATGAGGCGATATCAGATATCGACTCCGAGAAATGGCTAGAGGCAATATTGTCAGAAATTGACTCGATGCACTCAAACCAAGTCTGGACCTTGGTGGATCCACCAGAAGGTATAGTACCTATTGGGTGTAAATAGATCTTCAAGAGAAAGATTGGTGCAGATGAGAATGTGGAGACATTCAAGGCTAGACTAGTGGCAAAAGGTTATAGTCAATGCGAAGGCATTGACTATCAGGATACCTTTTTTTCAGTGGCTATGTTAAAATCCATCCACACATTGCTTGCCGTTGCAGCCTATTTTGATTATGAAATATGACAAATGAACGTAAAAATGATATTCTTAAATAGATATCATGAGGAAGATATCTATATGGAATAGCCGCTAGGTTTCACATCCAGTGATACTGATCACAAGATTTGCAAGCTGCAAAGGTCCATATATGGACTTAAGCAAGTATCTCAAAGCTGGAACACTCGTTTCAATGATGTGATCAAAATATTTGATTTCATCAAAAATGAAGAGGAACCGTGTGTCTTCAAAAAGGTCAGTGGAAGCACTGTTATCTTCCTCGTATTGTACGTGGATGACATCCTCCTTATTGAAAATGATATTCCCATATTGACGACAGTCAAAATATGGTTATCCAAGAAATTCTCCATGAAAGACCTAGGTGAAGTATCCTTTATTCTAAGAATTAAGGTCTATAGGGATAGACCGAATAGGATACTAAGACTTTCACAGAAGATGTACATAAAGAAAGTACTAAAGAGGTTTAGTATAGAAAACTCTAAAAGAGGATTAATATCCTTCAGACATGGTATTCATCTTTCCAAGAAGATGTGCCCTAATACACCTAAGGAAATAGAACGCATGAGCAAGATCCCTTATGCTTCTGCAATAGAGAGCCTCATGTATGCCATGCTATGTACACGATCTGATATAGCCTATATTGTGAGTGTCACAAGCAGATATCAGTCAAATTCAGGTGAAGAACACTGGACTTCTATGAAATGTATCCTTAAGTATTTAAGAAGAACTAAGGATATGATGTTGGTCTTTGGTAACGGAGAACTCCAAGTCTAGGGATACACAGACTTGGATTTCATGTTCGATGTAGATGATCGAAAGTCGACATCTGGAAGTCTGTTTGTGTGCAATGGTGGTGTTGTCAGCTGGAAGAGTTTCAAGCAAATCGTGATAGCAGATTTCACCATGGAAGCAGAATATATTGCTGCATCAGAGGCTGTGAAGGAAGCATTCTGGTACAAGAAGTTTGCTACAAAAATCGGAGTAATGCCATCAGATGCCATTCCTCTATACTGCGACAACAATGATGCCATAGCCCTTGCTAAGGAGTCGAGATCTCATCAAAAATCCAAGCACATTGAGCGACGATACCACCTCATCCATGATTACGTCGAGAAGGGTTACGTTGAGGTCAAGAGAGTCAATTCCGTAGATAATGCGGTAGACCCACTTACAAAGCTATTGGAACAACAAAAAATCGAAACCCACCTTGAGAAGATGGGACTTAGACTTGTAACCAATTAGCTTTAGGATAAGTGGGAGATTGTTAGATATATATGCCCTAGAAGCCAGAATTGGCTGACACTTGTAATACACTTCTAAGGGCAAAATTATAATTTTAACTATAATCAGTAAAATAGATTATTTTCTATTACATATGTGTATTTAGTGTCTGTGATACATCCTTTGAGTCAATGGTAATGATAATTCATATTTTCAAGAGTTGAAAATTTAAGATATGAATAATCATTATTAACTCATAAAATGCTTCCGACCATAGGATCATCACGAGAATGGTGATTGATCCGGAAGGTTGGTGTACAATCGCTTCTCTTTAGTAGATGAGTCTTGAGTCTATGGTGTGGAGACACCAGAGCAAGAGTATAGGTACTTGTTAGAGAATGAGTGCACTAAGCGTGACCACCTCAAGTAGTCATTAGGAAGTCTACCTTCTCGTCAATGACTGACTCGATGCTGTAGTGGTGTGTCTGGTTCTTTGATCTGAAGTGCATCGGCAGTTTATCTTGAGGGTGTTATAGTTTTACTACACCATAACTCGGTCTTCTAGCGATTCAAAATTCCGAGGTGTATGTTGGCTATAGCATGTTCATTGTAAAAACTGGATTGCATCAAGATGGAATCTATCTACCTCGGTGGTAGAAGAGCAGCCCTATGATGATCATAAGAATCAAGTCCAGAAGCCCACGGCCATGGCAGAGTGAAATAATAGAAAGAGTTTCTATTTAGGTTTTCACATCAGACTTTAATCGAATGATTACATCATATGACAGAAACTAGGATTTGACGAGTTCACCTTAACCCTAATCTAATCGGGACTCAAGATAGAAGAACTTAATCACACAGGTAGCTACACCAAGAGGTTCGCATTCAGCTCTGATGGGTTGCCACCATATACTGCTAGGTGTCATTGATGGATTTTGGGAGCAATTAGAATGATTTAGATGATCGATCATTCTAGCTGTTCGAATCAGAAGAGTTCTGATCCATCGAAAGGAGTTTTGATGATGTCGATGATAGAGATCATGACATATCTCATTACGATATAGAACTGAATCTAACTGGATCACACAAATAAGGGTTTGAATCTGGTGATCATCGATTGAACTGATCCAATTCAATTGATCTGAATGAGATTCAATTAGGTTCAAGGAAATCGTGCTAGCACTCGATTAAACCTAATGTTCTTCTTTTACTATCATAAATAGTTATCCTGACTGAGCTAAAGGAGTTTGTGCTCGATCAGAAGTCTTCACTTGGTTTGATTGGAGCCTGTCCAGGTCAGAAAAGAGTTGTCTTATTTTGTAAGACAATACCTGCCATTTTGGTCACCTGCCATTTTTCATCCTTTGACTTTGATCAAAAGTTGATCTTTGACTGGTCAAATGTTGATCCATTGATATTTTGACTTCTGTCCATGTGTCACACATTTATTGGAGAGCTGGTGGGGGCTTGTCCCCCTACCAGAAGCTGGCAAGGAGGAGGGCGCACGCCAAGGGTGGCGTGTGCCCAAGTTTGAGGCGCCCAGGAGTCCCTGTTGGACAGAAACTCCATCTCCTTATTGGATTACCGAATAGACTCCTCCTAAGAACCAACTTTGACTGATCTTAGGCATGCCATCTAAGGATGAATCCAAGAGACTCTATTCTCACAATCAGATTTAGATCTGATTTTATAAAGGGTTGTGATTGGTTGGGATGAAGAGGAGTTGGATCACGCATAGTTTATAAATAAGACCCTACGCCCAACTCAAAAAGCAATGCAATTCACAATGCCCCAAGGTTGCCTCTCTCTTCCTCCTCCATGCCAAGTTCATCTTCTCCCTCTCCTCTCCACGTCCAAAGAAGTTTGGGATCTCAGTTGGTGCAATCTAGGTGAGAGAAAGACGATAGAAAGCTAGAAGGCTGCACTGCTGCAAAGGATAACTGCTGATCTTTGAAAGCTATTTTGAAAATTCTCTAAATTAGATTTAGATCTGATTTTTAGAAACATGATAGAGAAGAAGAGGATCTCCAGATCCACCCGAGTGGATACCGGTAGAGATCAGGCACTTGCGTGGCTAGATCCAGAACCTTCCGCTGCTTATAGGATCATCAACGGGTAATAGGATTACCCTACATCAAGATAAATTAAATATGATTTAATTTATCTATATTTTATTTTAATTATTAAAATAATAAAATTAGATCTGAAATATCCTAGATCTGATTTGGATCAAAGAAAAAAAATTTTGAAATATATCTCTTGATCCGATCAAATTTGAACGAACCTGATCCAAAAAATTAGGATTTTCCTTCATGAGGATGGAGTGTTTAGATGATCACTATCAATATTTTCATATTAAAGATGATGCACCAGAGGAGATGGTGAAGAAGGAAGCTAGGTTTTTCTACCACAGGATCTATTTGATTGGATCAAATTTGCAATGAAATATTTTAAAATTTTTTCTACGATCTGATCAGATTTGAGAATTCTTAGATCTGATTAGATTAATCTAAAATTAGAAGCAAAATAAATTAAAAATGATGATATCTGATATCACCTGATCGGATGAACCATTTATCCTACAGTGATGATCTATTGTTATCGAGGTTTTGACTTTAGCCGCTTACACGTTTGACTTCTACTAGTATCCACTCAAATCAGATCTAGAAGTCCTTTTCTTTTAGATCTGATCTCAAAAGATCAGATCTGGAATCAATCGGGGATGCCTTCGAAATGATGTTCAATGGTAGTATTTTCGTCTCTCGATCAGGGAACTAGTCGCACAGCTTTTGCAGGATCAGAGACTAACCTTTGATCTTTGAATTTTGCCCAGCCCTTTAGGTATGGAGAAGAAGAAGAGATCCAGAATATGAGGCATAGAAATGGAGATTTTGGCAGGGCTTTACTGTAAAGTAATTTCGATGCACAATAGCTTGCATAGGGCTCCTTAAATAGACCAAACTAAGAGTCCCTTCACATGTGACTTTGACCAAGTCAAAGATAATATGCAGAAGGACTCTACATCTAACCTCCACACCCCACCCTCTAATTCTTCTGATTTTGTCACACAAAATTCAGAGTAAATGGTGTGGACCAAAAACAATAAGAAGGAGGGTGGCGCAAGCAGCTTATCTCCCTTGAATTTGAATCAAATTCAAATGCGTTGACCCTTTCAAATCCTCTTCGAAAGGGGCTCTCCACATTATCCATATGGGGCACATGACCAAAGGGGACGTGCACCCATCTCTCCCTCATGGAATGCCTTGGTGCATGCACCTAGGAGATCTCCAGGGGGCGCACGCCTCCTCTCCCTTCTTTCCTGCAAATCAGGTCAACTCTTGACCCTTGTCCTATTTCCATCTTATGGAATTTATGACAAGCCTTATTCTAATCCCATCCAATGGAATTAGGGCAAGTTCTAATCAAGTTAGGACAATCCTTAATCAGACCAAGACTAGATCCAATCAGATCAAGATAAATCCATACAGAGTTTCTAAGAGAGGCTTATCCAAATTTCATCTCATGATTTAGGACAAGCGCTAATCTGGTTAAGATAACCCTTATCCTATTCCCATCTTATGGGATTTAAGATAAGCCTTGATCAGGCTAGGACAAGGTCAAGTTAGATCAAGATAAATACCTACAAAGTTTTCGGGAGAGGCTTGTTCAAATTTCATCTTATGATTTTAGGACAAGCCTTATTTTGATCAGGACAAGTCTGTTTTAACTAGGACAAGCTCCAATCAGACTAGGATAAGCCCATACAAGACTCTTGGATGAGCCAAATCTAATTCAGCCTAGTCGAGATGAACTAGAAAGACTATAGAAGAAGAATATTAACTCAATCGTGTGTTAGCATGATTTTCTTGAACCTAATCGAATCTAATCCGAATCAATCGAACTAGGTTAGCCCAATTGATGACATCCAGATCCAAATTTTTGTTTGTGTGATCTAGTTAGGTTCAATTTTATATGGTAATGGGACATGTATAATCTCTATCATCGATATCATTGAAATATCTTTCGATGGACTAGAACTCTTTTTATTCATCCAATTAGAATCGTCGATCATCAAGACAATTCTAATTGATCCTAAAATCCATCAATGATATTTAGCAGTATATGGTGGTAACCCATCAAAATCGAATACAAACCTCTCGATGTAGCTACCTATGTGATTGAATTCTTCTATCATGAGCTCTGACAGAATTAGGGTTAAGATGAACTCATCAAATCCAACACCTGTCATATAAATAAATCATTCAATTCGAGTTTAATATGAAACTCTAATAGAAACTTCTTTCTATTATTTCACACTATCATGGCCATGGATTTTAGGATTTGATCTCATGACCATCATAGGATCCACTCCTCCTCTACCAAGGTCGATAGATCCCTTCTTGGTGCGATCCAGTTCCTACAATAAATATATTATAGCCAATATACACCTCAGGATTCTAAATGACTAAGAGATCGAGTTATGGTCTAGTCAAACTATAACACCCTCAAGATGAACTGTCGATGCACCTTAGGTCAAAAAACTAGACACATGCTACAGCATTGAGCTAGTCATTGATAAGAAGGTAGACTTTCCTTATGATTGCTCGAGGTGATCACACTCAATGCCCTCATTCTCAATGAGTATCGGTACTCTCGTTCTGGTATCTTCACACCATAAACTCAAGACTCATTTATCCTAAAAAAATGATCATACATCAATCTTTCAGATCGATCACTATTTTCGTGATGATTCTACGATCAAAAGTAATTTATGAGTTAATTATGATAATACATGCCTTAAATTCTTAACTCTTGAGAATATATGTTATCGTGCGCCGTTAACTCAAAGAATATATCATAGATAATTTAATATACAATATGATAGAATAATTAATCTATTTATTAATTTTAAATTAAAATTATAAAAATATTTTTAAAAAGTATTTTATAAGTATCGGCCAATCTACCTTCTAGGATACATATCTAACAAACTCCCGTTTGACCTAAAGTTAATTGGCTATAAATCTAAGTCCCATTTTTCAAGATGGGCTTTGATCTTCTGTTGGCTTAAAGGCTTTGTTAGTAGGTCAACTACTTTATCTATGGTGTCGACTCTCTTAAACTTGATGTATTCTTTTTAAGGTAATCGTGGATATAATAAAAATTGCTATCACTATCTCCTTGGAACTCTTCCGACTTACAACATCACCATTACATACAAACAGACTCTGAGATGTCAACTTTTGATCATCTATATCAAATATAAAATCTGAGTCTGTAAATCTTTGGACCTGGAGTTCTGCTTATTGAATCTCTTCAGCACCTCCTCTATGTATATATTCTATGAGACACCTAGCATCCTCATCGGTCTATCCCTATATATCTTAATTTCCAGAATGAGGGATGCTTCTTCTAGATCTTTCATATCTTTCATAGAAAACTCCTTAGATAACCATACTTAGATTGAGGTCAACATGAAAATATTATTCTCGATCAGAAGGATGTCATTCACGTATAGTATAAGGAAAACAACAATGCTCCCACTAACCAATTTGAACACACAGGGCTCCTCCTCATTATCAATGAAATCAAATGATTTGATTACATCATTGAAATTATCCATTCCAACTCCAAGATGCCTACTTTAGTCTATAAATGGATCTTTGCAGCTTGCAAACCTTATCATCACCATCACTGGAATGTGAAATCCAAGCGGCTATTCTATATAGATATCTTTCTTAAGATATCCATTTAAGAATGTTGTTTTCACGTCCATCTGCCAAATTTCATAATTAAAATAGGCTGCAACAATAAGCAATTATGCAGATGGATTTTAATATGGCTATTGGTGAGAAGGTATCCTGATAGTCAATGCCTTTGCACTGAACTATACTATTTCACTACTAGCCTTGCTTTGAATGTCTCCATATTTTCCATCTATACCTATTTTCTCTTGAAGATCCATTTACACCCAATAGGTACTTATATCTTTAGGTGGATCTACCAAGGTCTAGATTTGGTTTGAGCACATTAAGTTAATTTCTAACTTCATTGCCTCTAGCCATTTCTCAGAGTCGATATCTGATATCGCCTCGTAATAGATTTTGGATCATCACCATGAACCCTATTTCTATAAGGAATATTTTCTTTACATTCTCTTGAATAGTTTCTAAGTACCTTTTAGGAGGATGGAAAATCCTACTTGATTTACGAGGTGGGGGAGGTAATGTTAGGGTTGGCTTAGACTAATTGAGTTTCTCAGGTTCCTTAGCTCGTTGCTCTTCGAAGACCTTTCTCCTCGAGCCTAATCTATCTTTCAATGCCACCATCTTGAATATACTATTTTTTAATAAAAATGGTACGTCGACTCATAATCAAATTATGGTCTTTCGAAAGATAGAAGTAATATCCTAATAACTCTTTAGGATATATAATATATCAAGCTCTAAGGGATCTAAACTCTAACTTGTTCACCGCTGGACAATCCCAATTCTGAGATGACACAGATTTGGCTTCTTACCATGCCATATCTCAAACAGTATAGTAGGAACAATTTTAGATGGAACTCTATTCAGTAAATCAATAGCTGTTATTAAACTATGTCCCTTAAGAAACTCAGGAAGGTCCATGAAGCTCATCATGGATCGAATCATATCCAATAGGATTTGATTTCTCCATTCTAAAATTCCATAGAGTTAAGACGTTCCTAATGGAGTCCATTATGAGACTATACCATTATTTTTGAGATAGTCCAAAAATTTTTGACTAAAGTATTTACCTCCTCAATCTAATCGAAGAATCTTAATGGACTTTCTAGTTTGCTTTTTCACTTCATATACAAATTTTTTAAATTTTTTAAAGACTTCAGATTTGTATCACATCAGGTATACATACCTGTATTGAGATAGATCATCGATAAAGATAATGAAGTAGACATAATTACCTCTGATCGGCACATCGAATGGGCTGCACACATCTATATGTACCAGGGCAAGTAGGTTTGTGGCTCTTTTCTCATATTCTACAAAAGAAAGCTTGGTCATTTTGCCTTAAAGGTATATTCATAAATAGGATATGAATCGGAAGTCAACAAATCCATTAGTCCAGATTTTTTCAATTTGTTAAATCTATCTTTGGCTATATGACCTACTTTAAGGTGCCACAGATACCTTTCATTAATACTATCACTAGACTGTTTTGGTCCTCCTTCTTATTCTTTCGACTGGCCAGGTAATACCGATAGTTTCACTTCCATTGACCATCAGAGTTACGGTGGAAACACTTTTCCTTCTCTTCATGATCTTATTTGGCTTGCCCTTCTTTTTTTCTTCTATTTTTTGCTTCTTCGTAGACTTCTTCTTTCTAAAAGACTTTCTCTCGAAAGAAGTCCGCTCTATAGCAAGAATGAGCCCTTTGAACCCTTTAAATCTGCTAGCAGTAACCAGCTCTTCTTAACTCGGCCAAGGTGTACTAGAGCTTATTCATATGAAAGTTCATGATGAACTGCTCATATGAATCACTCAAGAACTATAGGATCACATCAATTGGTAGATTCTTGTCCTTTAAGATATCGAGCATTTCAAGCTCTTCTAAGTCCTTGATCAACGTCAGGCAATGATTTTTGACCGACTGTCCATCACGTATTTATGCCTTAGAAAATCTTCTTGAAACTTGATAATGTGTTGCGTGACTTTATTCACTGAACAACTCTTATAGGTGTGCCAACATTTGGCAAGTAGTCTTAATATTTTCATGTTGGTGCTACAACTCATCAGACATTGAGCCCAATATATAGCACCTAACCTTGTTATCATCATTCGATCACTTTTCATAAGATGCTCTCTGATCTACGATCGGACATGTTGGTAAAATGGGGGATCCTGGTCCAATACATAAGTCAGCTTTTTTGAACTCAAAATAATTTTGAAGTTTCTTAGCCAATTCTTGTAATTCAGTCCAGTCAATCTATGGGTATCTAAAATTCGGGCTTGAGGTTTAGACGTAGATATTTTCCTATAGAAAGTCAAAATTTCTAGTTAGACTTGTAGTTTAACTCAACCAATTTATTTAGGAGCTTCATTTTTAAATAAATTAGGCTTCCACTATTTTTCAGATCCCTATACTTTCTGGGCTTAGATACGAAATTCTCCACGATCATTGATTTCTAGTGGATGGTGTGGTTCCATCGATTGGCTTACCACCTCACCTCATAGTTATTGATGATGGATCAACTAATGAGTGGATAATTCTTGTCTAATATTTTTCTAAATATGGTGCACCCAAATCTGATCTCTAATTCATGAAGCTCACCGTGCTCGAAATATTGCTCCACTTTTTAGTTAAGTTAGACCCACCATATACATGAATAGGATTCCTGATTGGATCCCTCACTATATCCAAAATATTAAGCTCAATCCATCCTCTAACCCATAGTATCCAATGCCTAATAGACATGATTGTATTTTTTCGATGCAACTAAACTACTGTAACCAGCCAAGAATAATCAACACCAAAAGGGCTTGCATATCTATAATGGTAAAAGATCTATGACTTAATATTTTCTTAAGAAGATTTGATTTTGATCTCTTAGACACAACTTGACTTAGTCATAACAATTATAACTAACCTAGTGGCATGGGTTAGCTCAAATCGTAAGCCACCTCAAACTAGGACTGGGTCAACCCAATCAGCCAGATAAGTAAGATTAATAGGAGGAATATGCCATCAACTCACCATGAATGCATTTAAGTTGAGTAGCTTGCAATTAAAGATCACTGGTCATATCTACCAAACTTATCTTAGATACCGATTTATCTAACCAGAATTGATTGGATTAGCCTATAATCTAGGCTCGAACCATAGAGCCAAATTAGATCTTAACTTGATCGATCACATGTTACTGTGAATCGACCTTTACCCAGACTTAATCCTATTAAACTAATCAAATCTAAGCACTCTTGATCCCACATAATCAACTCTTAATCCCCACATAATCAACTCTTAATTCAGTTTGATCAACTGCCAGACCTAATTGAGCTACCCATATCCGAAGCCATGTTTTATAAAGGTGTCTTAGATCTAAAAATTTATAATTTTTAGATCTAATTAATTTTATAAACTTAATTCTTAATTAAGTCTAGGATTTAAAAATAAAATATGTATAAAAAATTTTAGAATTTTAGGATCTTAAGTTTTACGAAAAAATAAATTTTGATTTTTGATTAAGGATAAACACACAGCATCCCTACATGCCATAAGAACACTCCATCGAATGAGAAGAGAGGGCTTTTAAACCCTTCTTACTCTTATGAGCAGACGGCTAAGGAGAATGCCTTAATCAAAAATAAGAACTATACTATAAAACTATTAGATTTAAATAATATAACTATTACATGATTTAAGATCTAATCTATACATATTTTGCATACATCTCATGTATCAAATTTAATATTTAAATTTATATCTTAGATCTGATTACATTTGATATAATATCTAAAAATAAAATTTTAAATAATCTCATCATAAAAAAAAAATTAATCTAAACTACTCATGACATAGATCTAATTATATCTAGTCTAGACATGCATTACATATATTATACATATTAAATTTTAAATACATCTCATGCTTTAGATCTAATTATATCATATATAATATCTAAAACTTAACTAATCAAATCACATAATCTTCAAAAAATTAAATGAATATTTCATAAAAAATTTCTAATCTAGACTATGATATAAAACTATAGATCTAGTTTAGACATGCACTGCCTATATCATGTATATCAAAAATTTAAATTAGATCTTATATTTTAAATCTAATTACATCTAATGTAATATCTGAAACTTAAATAATTAAATTATAAAAATTAAATCAGATCTAATTTAAAATATATTTAAAAACTATCAGAACTATCGATCTAGACTAGAACATGCATTGTATACATCAAATATATATTAATTTAAAACATGCAATTTTTTATTTTAGATCTGATTATATCTCATGTATCATTTAAAAATCAAATAATCAGATCATAAAAAATAATTTTATATCAAAACTAAAGATAGATCTGGAACCAACAATCTAGCTCTGATACCAGTTGAAGGAAGAAGCTAGGTTTTTCAGCCATAGGATCCATCTAATCAAATCAGATTTGCAACATAATATTTTAAATTTTTTTTTATAATTTGATTAGATCTAAGAGTTCTCAAATCTAATTAGATTGATCTAAAATTAGAAGTAAAATAAATTAAAAATAGTAATATCCGATATCATCTGATTGGGTGAACCGTTCACCCTACAGCGATAATCTATTATTGCTGAGGTTCTGACTTTAGCCACACACGCATCCAGCCTCTATTGGTATCCACTCAGATCAGATCTGAAAGTCTCCTCCTTCTAAATCTAATTTCAAAAGATCAGATCTAGAATCAATCAAAGATATCTTCGAAATGATCTTCGATGGTAGCATTTTCGTCTCTCGATCAGGAAACTAGTCGCACAGCTTTTGCAGGATTAGAGACCAACCTTTGATCTCTGAATTTTGCCTAACCCCTTGGGCATGGAGAAGAAAACGAGATTTGAAATAAGAAACATGGAGATAGAGATTTTGGCAGGACTTCACCATAAAGTAATTTCGATGCACAACAGCTTGCGTAGGACCCTTTAAATAGACCAAACCAAGAGTCCCTTCGCATGTGACTTTGACCAGGTCAAAGATAACATGCAAAAGAACTTTATATCTAATCTTCATGCCCCACCCTCTAATTCTTCTGATTTTATCATACAAAATTCAGAGAAAATGGCATGAAACAAAAAGAAATAGGAAGGAGAATGGCGCAAGCAACTTATCTTCCTTGAATTTGAATCAAATTCAAATGCATTGACCCTTTCAAATCCTCTTCGAAAAGGGGCACTCCACATTATCCATATGGGGTGCATGACCAAAGAGAGACGTGTGCCCATCTCTCCCTCATGGAAAGCTTGGGGTGCGCGCACCTAGGAAATCTCTAGGGGTGCATGCCCCCTCTCCCTTCTTTCTTATAAAGCAGGTCAACTCTTGATCCTTGTCCTATTTCCATCTTATAGGATTTATGACAAGCCTTATTCTAGTCCCATCCAATAAAATTAGGACAAGTCCTAATCAAGTTAGGACAATCCTTGATCAGACCAAGACTAGGTCCAGTCAGATCAAGATATATCTATATAGAGTTTTCTATCAGGATTGCGTGCTCTTTCTACATGGATCGGCATGGCCATCGGTGATTAGCCAAGCAATAAGAAAGTACTTCTCAGAGATTTCTGCAGAAGCATAATCAAATAATTCAAGGAATAGAGAAGAAGAGAAGAAGAGATTTTTGAAAGAAAAGAGCTTTTATTTGGTATATTTTAGACTCTATTACATTCTTGACATATTTTCAGTATATATACTTTACAAAGGATCAAGCCCAAGCTCATAGAAAAATTTTTCAAACCCAAATAATCTACGTACACAAAATAATAATCCACGAAAATTGAGCTAGCTAACCTACAACTGGGTCGGCTCAGTCCCAGACTGAGCTGACTCAGTTGTGTACCGTGCCAATAGCCCAAAAATGCTGCTTTCTATCTGAATTTTTTCCTAAGACCTAGCCGACCCAGTCCTATACTGAGCCGATCCAGTTTTCAACTTAGCCGGCTCAATCTCAGGATAAGCCAGCCCAATTTCTGAACTTTGCTAGGAGAGCTGATTTTTCTTTCAGCTCGCTCAAGTCTTTTCATGACCTATCTTCTCATATTTTCAAGATTTGGGAGTGCCACTTTTGAGCTCACATTCTCCATCTTGGTGCTTCCAAGTTCTTATGAGCTCTTCTCTTCTCAACAAACCCATCCATGCCACACATCTCTAAAGCTGTCTCTAGGGAGTACCTTCGTGAGTGCATCAGACTGATTCTCTTTGGTATGGACCTTCATCAGTTTTACTTCACCTTTCTCAACCAGCTCTCTGATCCTGTGGTACCTCATGTCTATATGTTTTATGCGCGCATGATAAACTGAGTTCTATGCCAATAACAGAGCACTCTGACTATCACTGAACAGTGTAATCCTTACTCTGCTCCACCCCTAACTCATCAATCAACCTCCTAAGCCAAAGGACTTTCTTTACAGCCTCCATTTTTCTAATGTACTCGATCCTTTGTGGTAGACAAGATCATGATTGGCTGAAGGATTGATCTCCAAGACATCGATTCACCATATATGCAGAAGAGGTATCTAGTAGTAGACCTCCTTATCTCAAGATCATCAGTATAATTTGCATCAACAAACTCTTTCAGAGGATCCTGAACCTTTACACATTTTTATAGATTGTTCTCCAAATCCTCTCGGCTGCCCACCAAACACCAAATCATGATCTCTTGTTCCATGCAGATATCTCAATATCCATTTCAATGATTTTCAGTATTTCTTTCGAGGGTTAGCCATGTATCTACTAACCGTGCTCACTGCATGTGCCATATTTGATCTACAGCACATCATAGTGTACATCACACTGCCTATAGCATTTGCATAAGAAACTCATTTCATATACTCTCTCTCCTCTTTTGAGTGGGGGCTCTGTAACTTTGAGAGAGACATATGGCTCGGCAATGGCGTCTTTGCAGATTTGGCCTTCTCCATCCCAAACCTCTTTAGAACCTTTTGGACATACTTTTCTTATGACAAATGGAGCACTCCTTTGCATCTATCTCTGCAAATCTTCATTCCAAGAAGTTTCTCAGCTAGACCCAAATCTTTCATCTCAAACTCAGATGATAATGTCTTTTTAAACCTTTTCACAACATCCATGCTTCTACTGGCTATGAGCATATCATCTACATACAATAACAGATACAGGCATCCTCCTCATCTACATCTTTGACATAGACACAATAATCATATTCACATCTATTGAAACCCAGGCTCAAGATAAAGCTATCAAACCTTCGATACCACTGACGAGGGGATTGTTTCAAGTCATACAAAGACTTTTTATGTAAATACACATTTTCTTCCCATCCCATCTCAATGAAATCATCTAACTATTTCATGTAGATTCTTTCCTCCAAAGTCCCATGAAGGAAGGTCGTCTTTACATCCATCTATTTTAATTCCATGTTATGCTGTGCCACCAGTGACAACAAAACTCGAATAGATGTATGACGCACCACGGAAGAGAAAATTTTTGTGTAGTCAATCCCTTTTCCTTTGTGAGTATTCCTTTGCTACTAGCTTTACTTTGAATCTGACTTCATCTTATTCTGAAGGTGCTTCTTTCTTTGTGAACACTCACTTTGAGCCAATAGGTCGAGCACCCTCTGAAAGATCCACCAGCTGCCATGTCTGATTCTTATCAAGTGATTCCATCTCTTCCATCATGACCTGTATCCATGAATCATGATCCTCACTCTCTATGGCCTCTGCATAATTCTCTGGATCTTCATTAGTAGTGATGAGTGCATAGGAGATAACCTTATCAATGCCATATCTGATCGGTCTCCTAATAGTACACTAGGGCTTGTGCAAAGCCACTCTCACTAGCATATCTCTGTCTGATGTCTGTGGTTACTCCTGTACATCTGTCTGAAACTACTAGCCCTTCATGCTGATTTTCAATCTGAGATAATACTTTTTTTCCTAGCTCCACCTCAATAGAAATACTCCTGTAAGTGGATGTAACCTGCATGCCATCATTCTCTGACTAGCTACCGCTGTTTATCTTTGTTTTCCTAGTTTCATCTATCCCAGACCTCTTTAAGATGCTCTTCTCATCAAAGATAACATCCTTGCTGATCACTGACTTCTATGCCTGAGAGTCCTACAGCAGGTATCCCTTGACTTCTTATGGATATCCTATGAATGTCATCTTTTGAGATTTTGGGTTCAATTTGCTCCTCTCTATTGCCTCCACATGTGCATAGGCTGTGCAATCGAAGACTTTCAGGTGGCCAAGCTTCACCTTCTTTCCACTTCAGACCTCCTCTGGAATGCTTCCATTCAGCTTATAATGAGAGGACCTGTTCACAAAAAATAAGAAAAAATTAGAGCATCATCTCAAAAGAACTTTGGGAGTGATGTCTGCAGCCTCAAACTCCATGCCTTCTCAATTAGTGTCCGATTTATTCTTTCTACGATACCATTCTACTGGAGAGTCATCTTCACCATGTAATAACATTTAATGTCATTTTTCTCATAGTACCTTTTGAATTCCAGGCTAGTATACTCTCCTCCATTATCCGACCTCAGATATTTTACCTATCTTCCTGACTTCTTCTCTACTTCAGCTCTCCAGGTTCTGAACCAGACAAATACCTCCGATTTTTTTCTAATCAGATAAACCCACACCTTACTTGAGAAATCATCAATAAAAGTGATAAAGTATTTTGCCCTACCTCTAGCTGATACAGGAGTTGGTCGCCCCACATTCGAGTGCACTAAATCCAATACTCCCTCACTGTGCTTGATACTTTTGGCAAATTTTATCCTATGCTATTTGCCAAAGATGCACGACTCACAAAGATCTGTGCCCTCCTTCTTCAGGGCTAGGATCATACCTCTTCTACTTAGTTCAGTGAGCCCACGGTCACTCATATGACCCATCTGATAGTATCATAGTTGATATAAAATCTACTCCTCCTATGCCGCTGCTAGCACCTCTGCACTATCATTCACCACTAAGCCTTCTATTCTGTAAAGATTGTTGCTTAGTCTTCTATCTCTCATCACCACCAAAGCTCTCTTGGAAATTTTCAGACATCCACTCCCAGTCTGGCTACTAAAAGCATAATCCTACTCCGCCAAGTAGTCCAAAGAAATCAAATTTTTTTTCAACTCTGGTATATGTCTGATATTTGATAATGTATGAATGATTCCATCATACCTCCTCACCCTAATAGAGCTAATTCCAGCTACTTTGCATGAATAATCATCTCTAAGGCTGACACTTTCACCATCGACCTTTTGGTAGGTAGCAAACCACTTCCAATGAGAAGTATAGTGGTGCGAGCATGCTGAATCTAATATCCATATAGTATTATACTCTATGGATCCATCTGATACAACTAGTAGATCTTCTCCACTGCTCATAGAAGCTGTATCATCTCTCTTGCTGGTCTTTTCTTTTTCTGATCTCAAAAGGGGATAATCTCTCCTCAGATGTTCAGGCTAATGATATTTATAATATTTCAATATCATCTTTCTCTGATCGTGAGATTTTGACCTATCCTTAGATTTTCCTCTTGTCTTCTCCTTTGATCTTTTCTATCTTTCGTTCACAGTCAAGTTCTCAGATTTAGAGTCTTCTTTGTAGATCTTTTTTCTTTGCTCATTTGATCTGAGCACACCAGCAATCTCTTCATAGTTTAAGATCTTCTTTTCATAAACTAAAGTTGTTATGAGACCATTATACGAACCTGGGAGAGAATATAATAGCAATAATGCCCGATCCTCCTCGTTGATCTTCACATCCAAACTCATCACCTCAGAACACATCTGATTGAACCTTTGGATATGTGCAATAAGAGATCTGCCTTCGGGCATCCTCAGACTATATGGTTGTTTCTTCAACCATAATTTATTCATCATGTTCTTCCTCATGTATGTGTTCTCTAATCTCTCTCAAAGCTCCTTTGCCGTAGTCTCTATGCAAACCTCAGGCAAAACCTGATCGACCAACCACATCTGAATTGTGCTAAAAGTAATTTCCTCCAACTCTTCCCAATCTTCAGTACTAATCTTTTTTTATCTTTCTTTTGTCAAGATCTTATAGATCCTCTGCTGAACCAACAAATCCTTTACTCTTTGCTGCCATAAAGTAAAGTTCTTCTTACAATCGAACTTCTCAAAATCCATCTTGAATCTATTTGATCCCATGACTTCAAACAAGTCAAGAACAAATTTCTAACATCCTTCACGATCATACATACCAGCAAAACTATCCTTCAAAGAAGATCTAACTAGCCCTAAATTCTCTTTTCAAACTTCTGTATCACCATTCCTCCATGTAAATAATCTCCACCTCAATCTAGAGACAACCACGAAGCAAACTAAAAGTTTTAGGATAAAATCTGGTGCAACAGATCTTGGATGTAGTAAATGCTAGGTGTCTTTTTTTCTTCCATGCAACACCGCTCTGATACCAAATATCGAAAATGCATGCTCTTCCCACATGGATCGGCGTGGCCATCGATGATTAGTCAAGCAATAAGAAAGTACTTCTCAGATATTTCTGTGGAAGCACGATCAAATAATTCAAGGAATAGAGAAAAGAAAAGAAGAGATTTTTAGAAGAAAAAAGCTTTTATTCGGTATATTTCAGTCTCTATTACATCCTTGACCTATTTTCAGTATATATACTTTACAAAGGGTCAAGCCCAAGCTCATAGAAAAACTTTCCAAATGCAAACAATCCATGTACATAAAATAATAATCCATAAAAATTGAGTCGGCCTAATTTCAGACTGAGCCGACTAACCTGCGACTGGATCAGCTCAGTCCCAGACTGAGTCGACCTAGTTGTATACCATGCCAATAGTCCAAAAATGCTGCTTTCTATCTAAATTTTTTTCTGAGACCTAGCTGATCCAGTCCTGGACTGAGTCGGTCCAATTTCCAACTTAGCCGACTTAGTCTTAGGATGAGCCGACCCAGTTTCTAAATTTTGCTAGGAGAGTTGATTTCTTTTTTGGCTCACTCTCATCTTTTCATAACCTATCTTCTCATATTTTCAAGACTTGAGAGTGCCACTTCTAAGCCCACATTTTTAGGAGAGGCTTATCCAAATTTCATCTCATGATTTTAGGACAAGCACCAATCTAGTTAAGATAATCCTTGTCCTATTCCCACTACTACAGAATTGGATTACGGTAGCAATTTGTAACCGCTATCGTAGCCTAAAAAATTACTGCTATAGGATATGACAGTGGTTAGCTAACCACTACCACTGCAGCTATCGTCGTAGGTCTATGACAGCGGTTATATAAATCACTACTATAGATGCCTATTACAGCGATTTACAAATCGCTGTCATAGGCTTGTCTATGGCAGTGATTATAGAACCACTATGATAGATCGATCTATGACAGCGGTTATGAAACCACTGCCATAGGCTTATCTATGGAAGTGGTTACATAACCGCTGTTATAGGTCTAATGCAGTAGTTGACACATTACCTACGACAGCGATTGGCTTCTGAATAATTAAAAAAATATAAAATTTTTAATTTTTTATATATTTTATCCAATAAATATAGAGATATATAATATAAAAAAATATTATAAATATAAAAATATTTCTAAAATACTAAAATTTTGTTATCAAATAAAATTTATTATAGTATTTTTTTAAAAAAATACATAAAAAATCTCCTAAATCTACATCATCATCGTCCTTGGGAGATGGAGCATGAGCTGAAGTCGGAGCCAGAGCTGGAGGAGCTGTAGATGGAATGTGCGCCAACATATTCTCAAAGTCCATGAAGGCACCTCTAAAATGCATGCTAAGCATCGATCCCATATCTCTCATGATGCCCTCCAGATGAGATGCGCACTCCTCAGCCCGATCTGCCCGTGTCGTAGCATGATCTACCCGTGCCAACTCCATCTCAAGCTCCTCCTGATTGACGACACCGAAAGCCTGTGAAGAGACTCTCGCTTCTGACCAATAGCTGGTCGGCGTATGTCCGAGCCTACATCAGATCCTCCCAGAGTGCTCAGGCCCCAAGACCTAAGACAGATGGTCATGGGGGCCAGAGGTATCCGAGCCCTTGCTCACTCACGCATCTAACTAATCCTATAATTATAAATGCAAATAAAATTTTATAAAAAATGCTATAATACTAATAATATATACTAATATATTTAATACTTACAAAAATTCTTTCGATTGCTGCGTTCATCGATCTGCCCTTCTTGTCTGTACGGCTGGATCGAAAGATCTCCCTATGGCTGGGCATCACTCCATCTCTCATCAGCTATAACAATGAATCAGTTTATTAGAAACATAAAAAAAATATTAATTTAATTTATCTAGTAAGATTTAGAATTTATTACCTCTTTATGCACACGACTGACCATAGACTCATAGCTGAGAGTGTGCGTATACTTCTGAGCTACCCGGTTCTCCTAGTTCTGATGAAAGATAGCCTAACAAGTATTCAAATAAATAATAAATATTTTAAAAATATTTAAATATAACTTTAAGCATATTAAAAAATTTAAAAGTTAGTAATTTTACCTCGAACTCTTGGCTCCTCCAATGTGTAACCATCCTCTCCCACTGACTCGGAGGACAGTCCTGTATCCAAGGAACAAGCTCCTCTAGAGTATCTCGTCGGTGCTCGAGCCATCCTCTATGAAGCTTGACCTTGTAGCCCTAGTACAACTCACCGATCTTCTTTAATTGGGCATCTTGAGTCCTCTCATGATCAAAAAAGTCATACCTCCTCTACACAAAGTTATCAAAAATTGGTTATAAAATTATTTTAATCAAACATAGTGTAAACATATAAAATACATAAATATAATTAAGATGCACTTATCCATATCTTCTTTCCCATACCCAGTCTCTGACAGTATCATCCATCAATCGCTAGTCTCTAGGCTCTACGAAAATAATATCTGACTGTCTCACAAGCACTCCAAAAAAGGAATGCATCTCCCATGCAGTCTCACGTACTGGCCTCCCCTCCGAATGATACTGTACCATCATCTGATCCTGACGGATCCACACATGTGTCATACGTGTGGGACCATGAAATATCCTACTGGATGATGCACCTGTAATGAAAATACGTTATGCAAATATATAAATATATAAATACTATATAAAAAATAAATAAATAATATAATAAAAATGTACACTCAGATATCGATGGAGTAGCATGTGTCGGAGATGTGGATGAAGGTAGAGGCTCAAATGTCCGTGGAGTACTAGATGCTGCAGGTGGAGTAGATGCCAGTGGTGGAGGTTTCTAAGCAGCCAATGCGGAGGTAGATATAGTATGCTCTGACTTTTCTTTAGATGTTGAACTCCGCATAATCCGTAGAGAGGCAAGGGTGAAAGCTAGATGGCATTTCAGTGCCATCATGACCTACAACGTTAATGAACATTAATCAATATAACATGTTGAACAATAATTAAAGATATGCCTAGGAACCATCCATACAATTTCATATAAATATACGTATGCCAAAGATTATGTTACTAATCAATTGACGGGTCTATCGCTATACAATGCAATAAACAAAAGCAATAAGACAGAGGTTCTCTTAGCGACCGAACATGACCCATGACATGGCCTATCCGGTACGACATGGCTCAAGACATGAACTATCGATACAGCATGGTACGGCACGGTACGATACAGCCTAAGGCACGATATGGTACGACATGGCCTACCGACATGGCATAGCACAGCCCACAGCATGGCCTACCAACATGGCTCAGATGTGGAGCTCTACGTAGTCATTCGAGGGGCGAGGTTGCAACCTCTGGACAACAAATTTAACATTTTGAACAATAATATTAGCAACACATCAATAAATAGACTCCAATAATTTATATCAAAATATTGAAGTCATTGCCTAGTGTCATCTACAATATGGACATCACCATCGCTCCTGACAAATATATTTGGAACCTCGATAGTACCAGATAAGTTTTATCCTAGAGGAGCACTTTGCATGCATGGTCCAACATCGTCATCAACTTCGGTATCATCAAAAATATACCTAGGCACCATCTTCACAACAACATTCTATTGAGGCTTTAAGGGATCACTAACGTAGTAGACTTGACTAGCTTAGAAGGCAAGTATATACGATTCTTCAGTACAGAAATGATGTTGCATGTTAACGAGAGTAAAACCACACTCATCAGTCTTCATCCTAGACTGTGATATGTTATCAAATCAATCACACTTCATCAATGCTATCCTTTCTTTAGAATAATAGTCCAAGATGACTATCTTCTTCACCACGCCATAATAATTCAAATCCTTCGTACGAGGCTGTGAATCCCTCGAGCTAGCATAACATCCAGTGGTGGTGCTCAACATGACACCACTATTTTGTGTTGCCATATTTATGGAACCTACTATGAATATTAAACCTATAGCTATTAATGATGAGCTATTTATACTCATGCATGGTACGATTAAGGCCCATTGAAATAGCATGCACTTCAGGGCTCACATCACTAAACGGCAATCTCCACACCTAATTAAGAAGATGACACCTAATTAGTAAATATATTCAAATAAGTTGTATAAGACAAAAATATATAATCGCTTATATGATCTTTGAACCATTTAAAAAATTCTTTGTTATGCATTTTTTCTTTCTCCCACGTACTTAGAGCGCCATATTTTACTCTTATGACCTTGTATTTGCTGCATGCACAAAAAATAAATTTAGATATAATTAAATATTTTTTTAATTATTATAAAATAAATAAGATTGAGTGACTCACCTTATATATGGCTCAATGACATCATAGTTGAAGAGCACGTAGCGGTGTGCCTTATCCATTTCCTCAATGCTTAAATCAGTGTTGACTACCCAATTTTAAGGTAATACATTCTTACAAATACTACTACAAAAAGAGTCTACGGTAGCGCATACTATGGCAACTATTTTTGAAACTACTGCAATAGAATCTACGGCAGTGGTTACAAGAAAATGCTGCTATATGATCGACCTATAGCAGCGGTTACAAAAAATCGCTGCCATAGGCCCTAGCTTCACCAATCATTATCTAATTTTAAAATTATCTAATTTAAAAAATCTATATTATATAATTTTAAAATTTAATGTCCATCTTCATCATTCATTATCTAAATAATTATCATTAGAGTATCATCGCAAAAGATCACCTCGATCCGATGGCCCTAGCTTCATCAATCAAAAAAATTGAATTTCGACGATCACGAATGACAATGTGATGATCTGAATCGATGAAGATCTTTCGATGGATCAAAAAATCTACAATGATGATCTCGATTATATTTATAGCATACTATCAAAATTTTACTTCAATCAAATATCGTTATCTTAGTCAATTTAGTATAGATTAATTTAGGCTGTTAAATGATAAACGAGTGATCAAAGGACTAGATGGTGTCCGATTATGAGATAATTTTTGTTATAAATGATCTTGGCTACTACTTTAATCATTTTTTATGATGGTGATTATAAAATTTAACTCATGAGGTTAAGAACGATCTAAAACTATATGTCGCTTGATAACCATTCTTAAACTCCGTTGATTATTATGCTGGTGCTTTTGCAATATCTACTTAACGTGAACAGTTCATATGAAAATGATTTGAATTTTACTATCATCGCCATATAAAATGATTAAAATTATAGCAAATATCATTTAACTAAAAAATTATCTTATAAGTGGATGTCGTTTAGTCCTTTGATCACTTATTTCTAATTTAACGATCGAAATTATTTCATATTAAATTGATCATAATAACGAACATCCGATTGAAGAAAAATTTTGATAGTATGCTATAAATACATCGAAGATCATTATTATAGATTTTAAGATTGATTCGAAGGTCTCCATCTATCAGATCATCACATCGTCGTTCGTGATTATCGAAATCAAATTTTTCTAATCGATGAAGCTAGGGCCATCGGATCGAGGCGATCTTTTGTGACGATACTCTAATAGTAATTATTTAGATAATGAATGATGAAGATGAGTATTAAATTTTAAAATTATATAATATTTTAAAAAAAAATAAAAAAATTCTTTTTAACCTAGGACAGCAGTTACTGAAAATTATTGCCGTAGATTTATTACAGCATTTTTCAATAACTGCTGCCATAGATTTATAGCAGCAGTTCAAAAATTACTGTCGTAGGTTAGGTAAAAAATTTTTAAATTTTTCTATCCTTCCGTGCGCTCTCTTTCCCCCCTCCTCTCCATCGTCGGTGAGACTCCACCCAAGTCCTTCCCCCCCAACCGGCACTACCCCTCCTTCCCTCCCGACCGGCCCCGCCTCTCGGCAGTTTTCACCCACCACTATGCCGGCCCCCTATGCCAGCCCCTTCCCGACGGTCTTTGCCTACCTCCTGCCAATCCAACCCCCGCTCATCCCACCCCCCGTGCTGCCCTTCCCATCTCCGACCGACACCGGCCCTACCCTCCCATCCCCATCCCTGGCTGCCCACCCCCTGTCCTCCCCATCTCCGGCCGCCACCGCCCCTACCCTCCCCATCCCTGGCTGCCTGCCTCCCGCCTCCCCATCCCTGGTTGCCATCGCCCCTGCCCTCCCCATCCCCGACCACCGCGCCCTTGCCCTCCCTGCCGTAGGCCGTGCCCTTCCATCCCGACCGCCCGCCCCCTGCCCTCCCCTCCCTTGGCCTCCCCGTCAAAGCGCCCCTCCGAGCCCCCTCTCCCTCTCTCTTCCCTCTCTATCTTTCCTCTTTCTCTTTCTCTCTCTTCTCTCTCTATCTCACTATCTTGCTCTTATTTTGTATGTTACCTCTAGCGCCGTCGTCTTCCTCTAGCGCCATCGCCGATGACCCTCGGAGCTTTCGATGCAACCCTCTCTCTATAGCCATAGGTATAATTTTTATTTTAATTTCATAGTATTATTTATTAATCACTAAACTAGATTTGTCAATGGATCAGGTTCAGGTCGGAATATGGATATTTAGATCCAGATCCAATTTTAATTATTGGTATTGGATCCGAATTTGAATACCAGACGGATCCGTACTTGAAGTACCAGACCCGTACCCTAATGGATTCTGGGTATTCGAACTTAATTCTAGGATCTGAAACTAAGAAAGGAAGAGGGAGAGAGGGAGGGAGGGGTTTAGCTTCGCCACTGTCACCAGCAAGGAAGATCGAGATAGAGAGAGGGAGGGAGGGGGTCCAACCTCATCGGCGAGGGAAACTGAGAGAGAGAGAGAGAAAGAGAGAGGGAGGGAGGGGGTCCAGCCTCACCGACGAGGAAGATCGAGAGAGTGAGAGAGGGAGGGGTTCGGCCTTGCCGCTATCGTCAGCGAAGGAGATTGAGAGAGGAAGAGAGGGAGGGAGGGGGTTCGGCCTAGGCCTTACCGGCGACGGAGATCAAGAGAGGGAGATCGAGAGAGGCATCAGGGAGGGGGTCCGACCTCATCGACGGTGGAGATTGAGTGGGAGATGGGTAGTCGAAAAGATGAGAGGAGGGTGGAGACAGCCAAGAACATGGGATGGCATATAGTCGAGCTGGCTCGGATATGCAGTCGAGCTGACTTGGATCGAGATCGAGCCAGTTGGGGAAGGATCCGAGCCAGATGTCTTAGGCACCGAGCAGGCTATCTCATGCACCAAGCCGACTTAGCTTCTGAGCGAGCCGGCTCGATGGATGCGAACATAATTTGATATGTCTCTCTAAGATTCCAACTTTAAGCCCTAAGGTGCCGCCATCATCTATTTCATTTTTCTTTTAGGTTTTTAGATTAACACCCAAGGTTTACCAAGAGATTAGATCTATGATTGTTGCTTATCCTTAATTATTTATGAATGTAATTCATGTTGTAGAATTTATTGGATAACATTTTTTGGATGTTTATATCTTGTTGCTTTTATTTATTGCTTTGCACAACAATAGACTCGTCAATTGATTAGTGAACATAATCTCTAACATTCGTATAATTATATGTAATTGTACGGATAAGAGAATTGTGTACAATGATCAATTGATTGTCCAATTTGGATAGTTTAAAAATTACAAATAATTCTATAGGTAGTTATAGTAATCAAATGGTATGCTAAGAATTTTGAATAAAATTTTGGACTGTATTTACCTACATGGGAGAACTAAGAAAAAATGCTGCTAAAATTTCATTCGATCTCTGTTGCATATCATTTGATTACTGTATTAAACCTATAGAATTAATGTAATTTTTGAATGTGATAGGATCTATCTTTATCTATTAGTTGGTAATAGAATGCATTTATTGCATGTCTGAAAATAATATTTAATATGGGTTCCACACGTGATATTTAATTCAATCCTTGTTTATAATGTATTTTTTATTTATAATGCATATTATAATATATTAGGATATAATTTAAGTTTCATAAATGATTTAATTATAGTATCATCATTTTTAAAATGAAAAAGGTGTGGATGAAGTTTAGTAAGCTCTCATCAAAATATAAGGCTAGACTTTAAAATTTTTTTAATTTTGCTATAGAAAAATTTGGGGACTATGGACCGATCCAATGTCCTTGTAAAAAGTGTATGGGTGGACCGTGGCTACCTCTTCAAGATGTAAATGATCACCTCACTATTTATGGCTTTAAAGTCAGTTATACTCTCGTTAACATGCAACACCATCTCCGCATTGAAGAACCATATATACTTGCCTTCCAAGCTAGTCAAGTCTCTACGTTAGTGAT
>QRFJ01002966.1:0-20710 GCA_006176705.1 Cocos nucifera | reverse complement strand
TCTGACTGGAGCCTTGTCCAAGTCAGAAAAGGTTGTCTTATTTTGTAAGACAATTACCTGCCATTTTTGGTCACCTGCCATTTCTTGTCCTTTGACTTTGGTCAAAAGTCTGACCTTTGACTGGTCAAATGTTGACCATTGACACTTTGACTTCTTGTCCACATGTCACACACTATTGGAGAGCTGGTGGGGGCTTGTCCCCCTGCCAGAACCTGGCAAGGAGGAGGGCGCACGCCACCCTTGGCGTGTGCCCAAGTTGGAGGCGCCCAGGAGTCCCTGTTGGACAGGGACTCCATCTCCTTTTTGGATTCCAATTAGAGTTCTCCTAAGAACCAACTTTGACTGATCTTAGGCACCATCTAAGGAGGAATCCAGGGGACTCTATTCCCACCAATCAGATTTAGATCTGATTTCACAAAGGGTTGTGATTGGTTGGGAAGAAGAGGAGTTGGATCACGCATAGTCTATAAATAAGACCCTGCGCCCAACTCAAAAAGAATTGAACAATTCTCCAATGCCCCAAGGCTGCCTCTCTCTTCCTCCTCCATGCCAAGTTCATCCTTCTCCCTCTCCTCTCCACGTCCAAAGAAGTTTGGGATCTTGGTTGGTGCAATCTAGACGAGAGAAAGGCGACAGAAAGCTAGAAGGCTGCGCTGCTGCAAAGGACAACTGCTGATCTTCGAAAAGCTATTTTGAAGATCCTCCAAATCAGATCCAGATCTAATTTTTGGAGACATGATAGAGAAGAAGAGGATCTCCAGATCCAGCCTGAGTGGATATCCGGTAGAGGCCAGGCACTTGCGTGGCTAGATCCAGAACCTTCCGCTGCTTACAGGATCATCAACGGGTAATAGGATTACCCTACATCAAGATAAATTAAATATGATTTAATTTATCTATATTTTATTTTAATTATTAAAATAATAAAATTAGATCTGAAATATCTCAGATCTGATTTGGATCAAAGAAATTTTTTTTTAAAATATATCTCTTGATCCGATCAAATTTGAACGAACCTGATCCAAAAAATTAGGATTTTCCTTCATGAGGATGGAGTGTTTGGATGATCACTATCAATATTTTCATATTAAAGATGATACACCAGAGGAGATGGTGAAGAAGGAAGCTAGGTTTTTCTACCATAGGATCTATCTGATTGGATCAAATTTGCAATGAAATATTTTAAAATTTTTTCTACGATCTGATAAGATTTGAGAATTCTTAAATCTGATTAGATTAATCTAAAATTAGAAGCAAAATAAATTAAAAATGATGATATCTGATATCACCTGATCGGATGAACCATTTATCCTGCAGCGATGATCTATTGTTATCGAGGTTTTGACTTTAGCCGCTCACGCATCTGACTTCTACTAGCATCCACTCAGATCAGATCTAGAAGTCCTTTTCTTTTAGATCTGATCTCAAAAGATCAGATCTGGAATCAATTGGGGATGCCTTCGAAATGATGTTCAATGGTAGTATTTTCGTCTCTCGATCAGGGAACTAGTCGCATAGCTTTTGCAGGATCAGAGACTAACCTTTGATCTTTGAATTTTGCCCAGCCCCTTGGGTATGGAGAAGAAGAAGAGATCCAGAATATGAGGCATAGAAGTGGAGATTTTGGCAGGGCTTTACTGTAAAATAATTTTGATGCACAATAGCTTGCATAGGGCTCCTTAAATAGACCAAACTAAGAGTCCCTTCACACGTGACTTTGACCAAGTCAAAGATAATATGCAGAAGGACTCTATATCTAACCTCCACACCCCACCCTCTAATTCTTCTGATTTTGTCACACAAAATTCAGAGTAAATGGTGTGGACCAAAAAGAATAAGGAGGGTGGCGCAAGCAGCTTATCTCCCTTGAATTTGAATCAAATTCAAATGCGTTGACCCTTTCAAATCCTCTTCGAAAGGGGCTCTCCACATTATCCATATGGGGCACATGACCAAAGGGGACGTGCACCCATCTCTCCCTCACGGAATGCCTGGGTGCACGCACCTAGGAGATCTCCAGGGGGCGCACGCCTCCTCTCCCTTCTTTCCTACAAATCAGGTCAACTCTTGACCCTTGTCCTATTTCCATCTTATGGGATTTATGACAAGCCTTATTCTAATCCCATCCAATGGAATTAGGGCAAGTTCTAATCAAGTTAGGACAATCCTTAATCAGACCAAGACTAGATCCAATCAGATCAAGATAAATTCATACAGAGTTTCTAAGAGAGGCTTATCCAAATTTCATCTCATGATTTAGGACAAGCGCTATTCTGGTTAAGATAACCCTTATCCTATTCCCATCTTATGGGATTTAAGATAAGCCTTGATCAGGCTAGGACAAGGTCAAGTTAGATCAAGATAAATACCTACAAAGTTTTGGAGAGCTTTTCATTTCATCTTAATTTAGGCAGCTATTTATCAGACAGTCGTTTAACTAGGACAAGCTCCAGTCAGACAAAAGTCTGATCGAGAAAACTTTTGCCAGTCAGGATAACTATTTATGATAGTAAAGAAGAACGTTAGGTCAATCGAGTGCTAGCATGATTTTCTTGAACCTAATTGAATCTCATTCAGATCAATTGAACTAGGATCAGTTCAATTGATGATCACCAGATTCAAACCCTTGTTTGTGTGACCCAGTTAGGTTCAGTTCTGTATGGTAATGGGATATGTCATGATCTCTATCATCGACATCATCGAAACTCCTTTCGATGGATCAGAACTCTTCTGATTCGAACAGCTAGAATGATCGATCATCTAAATCATTCTAATTGCTCCCAAAATCCACCAGTGACACCTAGCAGTATATGGTGGCAACCCATCAGAGCTGAATGCGAACCTCTTGGTGCAGCTACCTGTGTGATTAAGTTCTTCTATCTTGAGCCCCGATCAGATTAGGGTTAAGGTGAACTCGTCAAACCCTAGTCTTCTGTCATATGATGTAATCATTCGATTCGAAGTCCGATGTGAAAATCTAAATAGAAACTCTTTCTATTATTTCACTCTGCCATGGCCATGGGCTTCTGGACTTGATTCTCATGATCATCATAGGGCTGCTCCTCTACCACCGAGGTAGATAGATTCCATCTTGATGCAATCCAGTTCCTACAATGAACATGCTATAGCCAACATACACCTCAGGGTTCCATATGGCTAGGAGATCGAGTAATGGTGTAGTCAAACTATAACACCCTCAAGGTGAACTATCCGATGCACCTCAGGTCAAAGAACCAGACACACTACTGCAGCATCGAGTCAGTCATTGACGAGAAGGTAGACTTCCTAATGACTACTCGAGGTGGTCACGCTCAGTGCCCTCGTTCTCTAACGAGTACCTGTACTCTCGCTCCGGTGTCTCCACACCATAGACTCAAGACTCATCTACTAAAGAGAAGCGATTGTACACCAACCTTTCAGGATCAATCACCATCCTCGTGATGATCCTATGGTCGGGAGCATTTTATGAGTTAATAATGATTATTCATGTCTTAAATTTTCAACTCTTGAAAATATGAATTATCATTACCATTAACTCAAAGGATGTATCACAGACACTAAATACACATATGTGATAGAAAATAATCCCATTTTATTGATTTTAGTCAAAATTATAATTTTGCCCCTAGAAAGTGTATTACAAGTGTCAGCCAATTCTGGCTTCTAGGGCACATATATCTAACAATCTCCCACTTGTCCTAAAGCCAATTGGCTACAAGTCTAAGTCCCATCTTCTCAAGGTGGGCTTCGATCTTCTGCTGGCCCAACGGCTTTGTAAGTGGGTCTGCCACATTATCTGCGGTGTCGACTCTCTTGACCTCGATGTAACTTTTTAAGGTAATCGCGGATATAATAAAAATTGCTATCACTATCTCCTTGGAACTCTTCCGACTTACAACATCACCATTGCATACAAACAGACTCTGAGATGTCAACTTTTGATCATCTATATCAAATATAAAATCTGAGTCTGTAAATCTTTGGACCTGGAGTTCTGCTTATTGAATCTCTTCAGCACCTCCTCTATGTATATATTCTATGAGACACCTAGCATCCTCATCGGTCTATCCCTATATACCTTAACTTCCAAAATGAAAGGATGCTTCTTCTAGATCTTTCATATCTTTCATAGAAAACTCCTTAGGATAACCATACTTAGATTGAGGTCAACATGAAAATATTATTCTCGAATCAAGAAGGATGTCATTCCACGTATAGTATACGAGGAAGACAACAATGCTCCCACTAACCAATTTTGAACACACATGGGCTCCTCCTTCATTATTTGCAATGAAATCAAATGATTTTGATCACATCATTGAAATTACCATTCCAGCTCCAAGATGCCTTGCTTTAAGTCCATAAATGGATCCTTTGCAGCTTGCAAACCTTATGATCAGTATCACTGGAATGTGAAATCCTAGCGGCTATTCCATATAGATATCTTTCCTCAAGATATCCATTTAAGAATGTTGTTTTCACGTCCATCTTGCCATATTTCATAATTAAAATAGGCTGCAACAATAAGCAATTATGTGGATGGATTTTAGCATATGGCTATTGGTGAGAAAGGTATCCTGATAGTCAATGCCTTTGCACTTGACTATAACCTTTTGCACTACTAGTCTAGCCTTGAATGTCTCCACATTTCCATCTGCACCTAATCTTTCTCTTGAAGATCCATTTACACCCAATAGGTACTATATCCTTCTAGGTGGATCTACCAAGGTCCAGATTTGGTTTGAGTGCACATTAAGTCAATTTCTGACTTCATTGCCTCTAGCCATTTCTCAGAGTCGATATCTGATATCGCCTCGTTGTAGGTTTTGGGATCATCACCATGAACCCTGTTTCTATGAGGAATATTTTCTTTACATTCTTTTGAAATAGTTTCCTAAGTACCTTTTAGGAGGATGGAAAATCCTACTTGATTTACGAGGTGGGGGAGGTAATGTTCTTAGGGTTGGCTTAGACTAATTTGAGTTTCTCAGGTTCCTTAGCTCGTTGCTCTTCGAAGACTTTCTCCTCGAAGCCTAATCTATCTTTCAATACCACCATCTTGAATATACTATTTTTTAATAAAAATGGTACGTCGACTCATAATCAAATTATGATCTTTCGAAAGATAGAAGTAATATCCTAATAACTCTTTAGAATATCTAATAAATCAAGCTCTAAGGGATCTAAACTTTAACTTGTTCACCGCTGGACAATCCCAAATTCTGAGATGACTCAGATTTGGCTTCTTACCACACCATATCTCAAACAGGTATAGGTAGGAACAATTTTAGATGGAACTCTATTCAGTAAATCAATAGCTGTCATTAAACTATGTACCTTAAGAAACTCAGGAAGGTCCATGAAGCTCATCATGGATCGAATCATATCCAATAGGATTTGATTTCTCCATTCTAAAATTCCATAGAGTTAAGACGTTCCTAATGGAGTCCATTATGAGACTATACCATTATTTTTGAGATAGTCCAAAAATTTTTGACTAAAGTATTTACCTCCTCAATCTAATCGAAGAATCTTAATGGACTTTCTAGTTTGCTTTTTCACTTCATATATAAATTTTTTAAATTTTTTAAAGGCTTCAGATTTGTGTCACATCAGGTATACATACCTGTATTGAGATAGATCATCAAAAAAGATAATGAAGTAGACATAATTACCTCTGACCGACACATCGAATGGGCTGCACACATCTATATGTACCAGGGCAAGTAGGTTTGTGGCTCTTTTCTCATATTCTACAAAAGAAAGCTTGGTCATTTTGCCTTAAAGGTATATTCATAAATAGGATATAAATCAGAAGTCAACAAATCCATTAGTCCAAATTTTTTCAATTTGTTAAATCTATCTTTGGCTATATGACCTACTTTAAGGTGCCACAGATACCTTTCATTAATACTATCACTAGACTGTTTTGGTCCTCCTTCTTATTCTTTCGGCTGGCCAGGTAATGCCGATAGTTTCACTTCCATTGACCATCAGAGTTACAGTGGAAACACTTTTCCTTCTCTCCATGATCTTATTTGGCTTGCCCTTCTTTTTTTCTTCTATTTTTTGCTTCTTCGTAGACTTCTTCTTTCTAAAAGACTTTCTCTCGAAAGAAGTCCGCTCCATAGCAAGAATGAGCCCTTTGAACCCTTTAAATCTGCTAGCAGTAACCAGCTCTTCATTAACTCGGCCAAGGTGTACTAGAGCTTATTCATATGAAAGTTCATGATGAACTGCTCATATGAATCACTCAAGAACTACAGGATCACATCAATTGGTAGATTCTTCTCCTTTAAGATATCGAGCATTTCAAGTTCTTCTAAGTCCTTGATCAACGTCAGGCAATGATTTTTGACCGACTGTCCATCACGTATTTGCGCCTTAGAAAATCTTCTTGAAACTTGATAATATGTTGCGTGACTTTATTCACTGAACAACTCTTATAGGTGCGCCAACATTTGGCAAGTAGTCTTAATATTTTCATGTTGGTGCTACAACTCATCAGACATTGAGCCCAAATATCGCACCTGATCTTGTTATCATCATTCGACCACTTTTCATAAGATGCTCTCTGATCTACGATCAGACATGTTGGTAAAATGGGGGATCCTGGTCCAATACATAAGTCAGCTTTTTTGAACTCAAAATAATTTTGAAGTTTCTTAGCCAATTCTTGTAATTTGGTCCAGTCAATCTATGGGTATCTAAGATTCGGGCTTGAGGTTTAGACGTAGATATTTTCCTATAGAGAGTCTAAATTTCTAGTTAGACTTGTAGTTTAACTCAACCAATTTATTTAGGAGCTTCATTTTTAAATAAATTAGGCTTCCACTATTTTTCAGATCCCTATACTTTTTGGGCTTAGATACGAAATTCTCCACGATCATTGATTTCTAGTGGATTGTGTGGTTCCATCGACTGGCTCACCACCTCACCTAATAGTTATTGATGATAGATCAACTAATGAGTGGATAATTCTTGTCTAATATTTTTCTAAATATGGTGCACCCAAATCTGATCTCTAATTCATGAAGCTCACCGTGCTCGAAATATTGCTCCACTTTTTAGTTAAGTCAGACCCACCATATACATGAATAGGATTCTTGATTGGATCCCTCACTATATCCAAAATATTAAGCTCAATCCATCCTCTAACCCGTAGTATCCAATGCCTAATAGACATGATTGTATCTTTCCGATGCAACTAAACTACTGTAACCAGCCAAGAATAATCAACATCAAAAGGGCTTGCATATCTATAATGGTAAAAGATCTATGACTTAATATTTTCTTAAGAAGATTTGATTTAGGTCTCTTAGACACAACTTGACTTAGTCATAACAATTATAACTAACCTAGTGGCATGGGTTAGCTCAAATCGTAAGCCACCTCAAACTAGGACTGGGTCAACCCAATCAGCTAGATAAGTAAGATCAATAGGAGGAATATGCCATCAACTCACCATGAACGCATTTAGGTTGAGTAGCTTGCAATTAAAGATCACTGGTCATATCTACCAAACTTATCTTAGATACCGATTTATCTAACCAGAATTGATTGGATTAGCCTACAATCTAGGCTCGAACCATGGAGCCAAATTAGATCTTAACTTGATCGATCACATGTTACTGTGAATCGACCTTTACCCAGACTTAATCCAATTAAACTAATCAAATCTAAGCACTCTTGATCCCACATAATCAACTCTTAATTCAGTTTGATCAACTGCCAGACCTAATTGAGCTACCCACATCTGAAGCCATGTTTTATAAAGGTGTCTTAGATCTAAAAATTTATAATTTTTAGATCTAATTAATTTTATAAACTAAATTTTTAATTAAGTCTAGGATTTAAAAATAAAATATATATAAAAAATTTTAGGATTTCAAGATCTTGAGTTTTACGAAAAAATAAATTTTGATTTTTAATTAAGGATAAACACATAGCATCCCTACACGCCATAAGAGCACTCCATCGAATGAGAAGAGAGGGCTTTTAAACCCTTCTTACTCTTATGAGCAGACGGCTAAGGAGAATGCCTTAATCAAAAATAAGAACTATACTATAAAACTATTAGATCTAAATAATATAACTATTACATGATTTAAGATCTAATCTATACATGTTTTGCATACATCTCATGTATTAAATTTAATATTTAAATTTATATTTTAGATCTGATTACATTTGATATAATATCTAAAAATAAAATTTTAAATAATCTCATCATAAAAAAAAAAATTTAATCTAAACTACTCATGACATAGATCTAATTATATCTAGTCTAGACATGCATTACATATATTATACATATTAAATTTTAAATACATCTCATGCTTTAGATCTAATTATATCATATATAATATCTAAAACTTAACTAATCAAATCACATAATCTTCAAAAAATTAAATGAATATTTCATAAAAAATTTCTAATCTAGACTATGATATAAAACTATAGATCTAGTTTAGACATGCGCTGTCTATATCATGTATATCAAAAATTTAAATTAGATCTTATATTTTAAATCTGATTACATCTAATGTAATATCTAAAACTTAAATAATTAAATTATAAAAATTAAATTAGATCTAATTTAAAATATATTTAAAAACTATCAGAACTATCGATCTAGACTAGAACATGCATTGTATACATCAAATATATATTAATTTAAAACATGCAATTTTTTATTTTAGATCTGATTATATCTCATGTATCATTTAAAAATCAAATAATCAGATCATAAAAAATAATTTTATATCAAAACTAAAGATAGATCTGGAACCAACAATCTAGCTCTGATACCAGTTGAAGGAAGAAGCTAGGTTTTTCAGCCATAGGATCCATCTAATCAAATCAGATTTGCAACATAATATTTTAAATTTTTTTTTATAATTTGATTAGATCTAAGAGTTCTCAAATCTAATTAGATTGATCTAAAATTAGAAGTAAAATAAATTAAAAATAGTAATATCCGATATCATCTGATTGGGTGAACCGTTCACCCTACAGCGATAATCTATTATTGCTGAGGTTCTGACTTTAGCCACACACGCATCCAGCCTCTATTGGTATCCACTCAGATCAGATCTGAAAGTCTCCTCCTTCTAAATCTAATTTCAAAAGATCAGATCTAGAATCAATCAAAGATATCTTCGAAATGATCTTCGATGGTAGCATTTTCGTCTCTCGATCAGGAAACTAGTCGCACAGCTTTTGCAGGATTAGAGACCAACCTTTGATCTCTGAATTTTGCCTAACCCCTTGGGCATGGAGAAGAAAACGAGATTTGAAATAAGAAACATGGAGATAGAGATTTTGGCAGGACTTCACCATAAAGTAATTTCGATGCACAACAGCTTGCGTAGGACCCTTTAAATAGACCAAACCAAGAGTCCCTTCGCATGTGACTTTGACCAGGTAAAAGATAACATGCAAAAGAACTTTATATCTAATCTTCATGCCCCACCCTCTAATTCTTCTGATTTTATCATACAAAATTCAGAGAAAATGGCATGAAACAAAAAGAATAGGAAGGAGAATGGCGCAAGCAACTTATCTTCCTTGAATTTGAATCAAATTCAAATGCATTGACCCTTTCAAATCCTCTTCAAAAGGGGCGCTCCACATTATCCATATGGGGTGCACGACCAAAGAGAGACGTGCGCCCATCTCTCCCTCATGGAAAGCTTGGGGTGCGCGCACCTAGGAAATCTCTAGGGGTGCATGCCCCCTCTCCCTTCTTTCTTATAAAGCAGGTCAACTCTTGATCCTTGTCCTATTTCCATCTTATAGGATTTATGACAAGCCTTATTCTAGTCCCATCCAATGGAATTAGGACAAGTCCTAATCAAGTTAGGACAATCCTTGATCAGACCAAGACTAGGTCCAGTCATATCAAGATATATCTATATAGAGTTTTCTATCGGGATTGCGCGCTCTTTCTACACGGATCGGCATGGCCATCGGTGATTAGCCAAGCAATAAGAAAGTACTTCTCAGAGATTTCTGCAGAAGTACAATCAAATAATTCAAGGAATAGAGAAGAAGAGAAGAAGAGATTTTTGGAAGAAAAGAGCTTTTATTTGGTATATTTTAGACTCTATTACATTCTTGACATATTTTCAGTATATATACTTTACAAAGGATCAAGCCCAAGCTCATAGAAAAACTTTTCAAACCCAAACAATCCACGTACACAAAATAATAATCCACAAAAATTGAGCTAGCTAACCTACAACTGGGTCGGCTCAGTCCCAGACTGAGTTGACTCAGTTGTGTACCGTGCCAATAGCCCAAAAATACTGCTTTCTATCTGAATTTTTTTCTAAGACCTAGCCGACCCAGTCCTATACTGAGCCGATCCAGTTTTCAACTTAGCCGGCTCAATCTCAGGATGAGCCAGCCCAATTTTTGAACTTTGCTAGGAGAGCTGATTTTTCTTTCAGCTCGCTCAATCTTTTCATGACCTATCTTCTCATATTTCCAAGATTTGGGAGTGCCACTTTTGAGCTCACATTCTCCATCTTGGTGCTTCCAAATTCTTATGAACTCTTCTCTTCTCAACAGATCCATCCATGCCACACATCTCTAAAAGCTGTCTCTAGGGAGTACCTTCGTGAGTGCATCAGACTGATTCTCTTTGGTATGGACCTTCATCAGTTTTACTTCACTTTTCTCTACCAGCTCTCTGATCCTGTGGTACCTCATGTCTATATATTTTATGCGCGCATGATAAACTGAGTTCTATGCCAACAACAAAGTACTCTGACTATCACTGAACAGTGTAATCTTACTCTGCTCCACCCCTAACTCATCAATCAACCTCCTAAGCCAAAGGACTTTCTTTACAGCCTCCATTTTTCTAATGTACTCGATCTTTGTGGTAGACAAGATCATGATTGGCTGAAGGATTGATCTCCAAGACATCGATTCACCATATATGCAGAAGAGGTATCTAGTAGTAGACCTCCTTATCTCAAGATCATCAGTATAATTTGCATCAACAAACTCTTTCAGAGGATCTGAACCTTTACACATTTTTATAGATTGTTCTCCAAATCCTCTCGGCTGCCCACCAAACACCAAATCATGATCTCTTATTCCATGCAGATATCTCAATATCCATTTTAATGCTTTTCAGTGTTTCTTTCGAGGGTTAGCCATGTATCTACTAACCGTGCTCACTACATGTGCCATATTTGATCTACAGCACACCATAGTGTACATCACACTGCCTATAGCATTTGCATAAGAAACTCATTTCATATACTCTCTCTCCTCTTTTGACTGGGGGCTCTGTAACTTTGAGAGAGACATATGGCTCGGCAATGGCGTCTTTGCAGATTTTGCCTTCTCCATCCTAAACCTCTCTAGAACCTTTTGGACATACTTTTCTTATGACAAATGGAGCACTCCTTTGCATCTATCTCTGCAAATCTTCATTCCAAAAAGTTTCTCAGCTAGACCCAAATCTTTCATTTCAAACTCAGATGATAATATCCTTTTAAACCTTTTCACAACATCCATGCTTCTACTGGCTATGAGCATATCATCTACATACAATAACAGATACAAGCATCCTCCTCATCTACATCTTTGACGTAGACACAATAATCATATTCACATCTATTGAAACTCAGGCTCAAGATAAAGCTATCAAACCTTTGATACCACTGACGAGGGGATTGTTTCAAGTCATACAAAGACTTTTTATGTAAATACACATTTTCTTCCTGTCCCATCTCAATGAAATCATCTAACTATTTCATGTAGATTCTTTCCTCCAAAGTCCCATGAAGGAAGGTCGTCTTTACATCCATCTATTTTAATTCCATGTTATGCTGTGCCACCAGTGACAACAAAACTCGAATAGATGTATGACGCACCACGGAAGAGAAAATTTTTGTGTAGTCAATCCCTTTTCCTTTGTGAGTATCCCTTTGCTACTAGCTTTGCTTTGAATCTGACTTCCATCCTTATTCTGAAGGTGCTTCTTTCTTTGTGAACACTCCACTTTGAGCCAATAGGTCGAGCACCCTCTAAAAGATCCACCAGCTGCCATGTCTGATTCTTATCAAGTGATTCCATCTCCTTCCATCATGATCCTGTATCCATGAATCATGATCCTCACTCTCCATGGCCTCTGCATAATTCTCTGGATCTTCATTAGTAGTGATGAGTGCATAGGAGATAACCTTATCAATGCCATATCTGATCGGTCTCCTAATAGTACACTGGGGCTTGTGCAAAGCCACTCTCACTAGGCATATCTCTGTTCTGATGTCTATGGTTACTCCTGTACATCTGGTCTAAACTACCGAGCCCTTCCATGCTGATTTTCAATCTGAGATAATACTTTTCTTCCTAGCTCCACCTCAATAGGAAATACTCCTGTAAGTGGATGTAACCTGCATGCCATCATTCTCTGACTAGCTACCGCTGTTTATCTTTGTTTTCCCTAGTTTCATCTATCTCAGACCTCCTCAAGATGCTCTTCTCATCAAAGATAACATCCTTGCTGATCACTGACTTCTATGCCTGAGAGTCCTACATAGCAGGTATCCCCTTGACTTCCTTATGGATATCCTATGAATATCATCTTTTGAGATTTTGGGTTCAATTTGCTCCTCTCTATTGCCTCCACATGTGCATAGGCTGTGCAATCGAAGACTTTCAGGTGGCCAAGCTTCACCTTCTTTTCACTTCAGACCTCCTCTGGAATGCTTCCATTCAGCTTATAATGAGAGGACCTGTTCACAAAAAAATAAGAAAAAATTAGAGCATCATCTCAAAAGAACTTTGGGAGTGATGTCTGCAGCCTCAAACTCCATGCCTTCTTAATCAGTGTCCGATTTATCCTTTCTACAATACCATTCTACTGGGGAGTCATCTTCACCATGTAATAACATTTAATGTCATTTTTCTCATAGTACCTTTTGAACTCCAGGCTAGTATACTCCCCTCCATTATTCGACCTCAGATACTTTACCTATCTTCCTGACTCCTTCTCTACTTCAGCTCTCTAGGTTCTGAACCAGACAAATACCTCTGATTTTTTTCTAATCAGATAAACCCACACCTTACTTAAGAAATCATCAATAAAAGTGATAAAGTATTTTGCCCCACCTCTAGCTGATACAGGAGTTGGTCGCCCCACATTCGAGCGCACTAAATCCAATACTCCCTCACTGTGCTTGATACTTTTGGCAAATTTTATCCTATGCTATTTGCCAAAGATGCACGACTCACAAAGATCTGTGCCCTCCTTCTTCAGGGCTAGGATCATATCTCTTCTACTTAGTTCAGGGAGCCCACGGTCACTCATATGACCCATCTGATAGTATCATAGTTGATATAAAATCTGCTCCTCCTATGCCATTGCTAGCACCTCTGCACTATCATTCACCACTAAGCCTTCTATTCTGTAAAGATTGTTGCTTAGTCTTCTATCTCTCATCACCACCAAAGCTCTCTTGGAAATTTTTAGACATCCACTCCTAGCCTAGCTACTAAAAGCATAATCCTGCTCCGCCAAGTAGTCCAAAGAAATTAATTTTTTTTTCAACTTTGGTATATGTCTGATATTTGATAATGTATGAATGATTTCATCATACCTCCTCATCCTAATAGAGCTAATTCCAGCTACTTTGCATGGATAATCATCTCTAAGGCTGACACTTCCACCATCGACCTTTTGGTAGGTAGCAAACCACTTCCAATGAGAAGTATAGTGGTGCGAGCATGCTGAATCTAATATCCATATAGTATTATACTCTGTGGATCCATCTGATACAACTAGTAGATCTTCTCCACTGCTCATAGAAGCTGTATCATCTCTCTTGCTGGTCTTTTCTTTTTCTGATCTCAAAAGGGGACAATCTCTCCTCAAATGTTCAGACTAATGACATTTATAATATTTCAATGTTATCTTTCTCTGATCATGAGATTTTGACCTATCCTTAGATTTTCCTCTTGTCTTCTCCTTTGATCTTTTCTATCTTTCGTTCACAGCCAAGTTCTCAGATTTAGGGTCTTCTTTGTAGATCTTTTTTCTTTGCTCATTTGATCTGAGCACACCAGCAATCTCTTCATAGTTTAAGATCTTTTTTTCATAAACTAAAGTTGTTATGAGACCATTATACGAACCTGGGAGAGAATATAATAGCAGTAATGCCCGATCCTCCTCGTTGATCTTCACATCCAAACTCATCACCTCAGAACACATTTGATTGAACCTTTGGATATGTACAATAAGAGATCTGCCTTCGGGCATCCTCAGACTATATGGTTATTTCTTCAACCATAATTTATTCATCATGTTCTTTTCCATGTATGTGTTCTCTAATCTCTCTCAAAGCTCCTTTGCCGTAGTCTCTATGCAAACCTTAGGCAAAACCTGATCGACCAACCACATCTGAATTGTGCTAAAAGTAATTTCCTCCAACTCTTCTCAATTCTCAGTACTGATCTTTTTTTATCTTTCTTTTGTCAAGATCTTATAGATCCTCTGCTGAACCAACAAGTCCTTTACTCTTTGCTGCCATAAAGTAAAGTTCTTCTTACAATCGAACTTCTCAAAATCCATCTTGAATCTATTTGATCCCATGACTTCAAACAAGTCAAGAACAAATTTCTAACATCCTTCACGATCACACATACTAGCAAAACTATCCTTCAAAGAAGATCTAACTAGCCCTAAATTCTTTTTTCAAACTTCTGTATCACCGTTCCTCCATGTAAACAATCTCCACCTCAATCTAGAGACAATCACGAAGCAAACTAGAAGTTTTAGGATAAAATCTAGTGCAACAGATCTTGGATGTAGTAAATGCTAGGTGTCTTTTTTTCTTCCATGCAACACCGCTCTGATACCAAATATCGAAAATGCATGCTCTTCCCATATGGATCGGCGTGGCCATTGATGATTAGTCAAGCAATAAGGAAGTACTTCTCAGAGATTTCTGTGGAAGCACGATCAAATAATTCAAGGAATAGAGAAAAGAAAAGAAGAGATTTTTAGAAGAAAAAAGCTTTTATTCAGTATATTTCAGTCTCTATTACATCCTTGACCTATTTTCAATATATATACTTTACAAAGGGTCAAGCCCAAGCTCATAGAAAAACTTTCCAAATGCAAACAATCCACGTAGATAAAATAATAATCCACAAAAATTGAGTCGGCCTAATTTCAGACTGAGCCGACTAACCTGCGACTGGATCAGCTCAGTCCCAGACTGAGCCGACCTAGTTGTATACCATGCTAATAGTCCAAAAATGCTGCTTTCTATCTAAATTTTTTTCTGAGACCTAGCTGATCCAGTCCTGGACTGAGTCGGTCCAATTTCCAACTTAGCCGACTTAGTCTTAGGATGAGCCGACCCAGTTTCTAAATTTTGCTAGGAGAGTTGATTTCTTTTCTAGCTCACTCTCATCTTTTCATAACCTATCTTCTTATATTTTCAAGACTTGAGAGTGCCACTTCTAAGCCCACATTTTTAGGAGAGGCTTATCCAAATTTCATCTCATGATTTTAGGACAAGCACCAATCTAGTTAAGATAATCCTTGTCCTATTCCCACTACTACAGAATTGGATTACGGTAGCGATTTGTAACCGCTATCGTAGCCCAAAAAATCACTGCTATAGGATATGATAGTGGTTAGCTAACCACTACCATTGCAGCTATCGTCGTAGGTCTATGGCAGCGGTTATAGAAATCACTACTATAGATGCCTATTACAGCGGTTTTCAAATCACTGCCATAGGTTTGTCTATGGCAGTGATTATAGAACCACTGTGATAGATCGATGTATGATAGCGGTTATGAAACCACTGCCATAGGCTTATCTATGGAAGTGGTTACATAATCGCTGTCATAGGTCTAATGCAGCAGTTGACATATTACCTATGACAGTGATTGACTTCTGAATAATTAAAAAAATATAAATTTTTTAATTTTTTATATATTTTATCCGATAAATGTAGAGATATATAATATAAAAAATATTATAAATATAAAAATATTTCTAAAATACTAAAATTTTATTATCGAATAAAATTTATTATAGTATTTTTTTAAAAAATACATTAAAAATCTTCTAAATCTACATCATCATCGTCCTTGGGAGATGGAGCATGAGCTGAAGTCGGAGCCAGAGTTGGAGGAGCTGGAGATGAAATGTGCACCAACATATTCTCAAAGTCCATGAAGGCGCCTCTAAAATGCATGCTAAGCATCGATCCCATATCTCTCATGATGCCCTCCAGATGAGATGCGCACTCTTCAGCCCGATCTGCCCATGTCATAGCATGATCTACCCGTGCCAACTCCATCTCAAGCTCCTCCTGATTGACGACACAGAAAGCCTATGAAGAGACTCTCGCTTCTGACCAATAGCTGGTCGGCGTATGTCCGAGCCTACATCAGATCCTCCCAGAGTGCTCAGGCTCCAAGACCTAAGACAGATGGTCATGGGGGCCAGAGGTATCCGAGCCCTCACTCGCTCGTGCATCTAACTAATCCTATAATTATAAATGCAAATAAAATTTTATAAAAAATGCTATAATACTAATCATATATACTAATATATTTAATACTTACAAAAATCCTTTCGATCGCTGCATTCATCGACCTGCCCTTCTTGTCCGTACGGTTGGATCGAAAGATCTCTCTATGGCTGGGCATCACTCCATCTCTCATCAGCTATAACAATGAATTAGTTTATTAGAAACATAAAAAAAATATTAATTTAATTTATCTAGTAAAATTTAGAATTTATTATCTCTTTATGCACACGACTGATCATAGACTCATAGTCGAGAGTGTGCATATACTTCTGAGCTACCTGGTTCTCCCAGTTCTGATGAAAGATAGCCTAACAAGTATTCAAATAAATAATAAATATTTTAAAAATATTTAAATATAACTTTAAGCATATTAAAAAATTTAAAAGTTAGTAATTTTACCTCGAACTCCTGGCTCCTCCAATGTGTAACCATCCTCTCCCACTGACTCGGAGGACAGTCCTGTATCCAAGGAACAAGCTCCTCTAGAGTATCTCGTCGGTGCTCGAGCCATCCTCTATGAAGCTTGACCTTGTAGCCCTAGTACAACTCACCGATCTTCTTTAATTGGGCATCTTGAGTCCTCTCATGATCAAAAAAGTCATACCTCCTCTACACAAAGTTTATCAAAAATTGGTTATAAAATTATTTTAATCAAACATATATAGTGTAAACATATAAAATACATAAATATAATTAAGATGCACTTATCCCATATCTTCTCTCCATACCCAGTCTCTGACAGTATCATCCATCAATCGCTAGTCTCTAGAGCTCTACGAAAATAATATCTGACTTGTCCTCACAAGCACTCCAAAAAAGGAATGCATCTCCCATGCAGTCTCACGTACTGGCCTCCCCTCCGAATGATACTAGTACCATCATCCTGATCCTGACGGATTTCCACACATGTGCCATACGTGTGGGACCATGAAATATCCTACTGGATGATGCACCTATAATGAAAATACGTTATGCAAATATATAAATATATAAATACTATATAAAAAATAAATAAATAATATAATAAAAATGTACACTCAAATATCGATGGAGTAGCATGTGTCGGAGATGTGGATGAAGGTAGAGGCTCAAATGCCGATGGAGTACTAGATGCTGCAGGTGGAGTAGATGCCGGTCGTGGAGGTTTCTAAGCAGCCAATGCGGAGGTAGATATAGTATGCTCTGACATTTCTTCAGATGTTGAACTCCGCATAATCCGTAGAGAGGCAAGGGTGAAAGCTAGATGGTGTTTCAGTGCCATCATGATCTGCAACGTTAATGAATATTAATCAATATAACATGTTGAACAATAATTAAAGATATGCCTAGGAACCATCCATACAATTTCATATAAATATACGTATGCCAAAGATTATGTTACTAATCAATTGACGGGTCTATCGCTATACAATGCAATAAACAAAAGCAATAAGACGGAGGTTCTCTTAGCGACCGACATGACCCATGACATGGCCTACCGGTACGACATGGCTCAAGACATGAACTATCGATACAGCATGGTACGGCACGGTACGATACAGCCTAAGGCACGATATGGTACGACATGGCCTACCGACATGGCATAGCACAGCCCACAGCATGGCCTACCAACATGGCTCAGATGTGGAGCTCTACGTAGTCATTCGAGGGGCGAGGTTGCAACCTCTGGACAACAAATTTAACATTTTGAACAATAATATTAGCAACACATCAATAAATAGACTCCAATAATTTATATCAAAATATTGAAGTCATTGCCTAGTGTCATCTACAATATGGACATCACCATCGCTCCTGACAAATATATTTGGAACCTCGATAGTACCAGATAAGTTTTATCCTAGAGGAGCACTTTGCATGCATGGTCCAACATCGTCATCAACTTCGGTATCATCAAAAATATACCTAGGCACCATCTTCACAACAACATTCTATTGAGGCTTTAAGGGATCACTAACGTAGTAGACTTGACTAGCTTAGAAGGCAAGTATATACGATTCTTCAGTACAGAAATGATGTTGCATGTTAACGAGAGTAAAACCACACTCATCAGTCTTCATCCTAGACTGTGATATGTTATCAAATCAATCACACTTCATCAATGCTATCCTTTCTTTAGAATAATAGTCCAAGATGACTATCTTCTTCACCACGCCATAATAATTCAAATCCTTCGTACGAGGCTGTGAATCCCTCGAGCTAGCATAACATCCAGTGGTGCTGCTCAACATGACACCACTATTTTGTGTTGCCATATTTATGGACCTACTATGAATATTAAACCTATAGCTATTAATGATGAGCTATTTATACTCATGCATGGTACGATTAAGGCCCATTGAAATAGCATGCACTTCAGGGCTCACATCACTAAACGGCAATCTCCACACCTAATTAAGAAGATGACACCTAATTAGTAAATATATTCAAATAAGTTGTATAAGACAAAAATATATAATCGCTTATATGATCTTTGAACCATTTAAAAAATTCTTTGTTATGCATTTTTTCTTTCTCCCACGTACTTAGAGCGCCATATTTTACTCTTATGACCTCCTTGTATTTGCTGCATGCACAAAAAATAAATTTAGATATAATTAAATATTTTTTTAATTATTATAAAATAAATAAGATTGAGTGACTCACCTTATATATGGCTCAATGACATCATAGTTGAAGAGCACGTAGCGGTGTGCCTTATCCATTTCCTCAATGCTTAAATCAGTGTTGACTACCCAATTTTAAGGTAATACATTCTTACAAATACTACTACAAAAAGAGTCTACGGTAGCGCATACTATGGCAACTATTTTTGAAACTACTGCAATAGAATCTACGGCAGTGGTTACAAGAAAATGCTGCTATATGATCGACCTATAGCAGCGGTTACAAAAAATCGCTGCCATAGGCCCTAGCTTCACCAATCATTATCTAATTTTAAAATTATCTAATTTAAAAAATCTATATTATATAATTTTAAAATTTAATGTCCATCTTCATCATTCATTATCTAAATAATTATCATTAGAGTATCATCGCAAAAGATCACCTCGATCCGATGGCCCTAGCTTCATCAATCAAAAAAATTGATTTCGACGATCACGAATGACAATGTGATGATCTGATCGATGAAGATTTTCGATGGATCAAAAAATCTATAATGATGATCTCGATTATATTTATAGCATCCTATCAAATTTTACTTCAATCAAATATCGTTATCTTAGTCAATTTAGTATAGATTAATTTAGGCTATTAAATGATAAACGAGTGATCAAAGGACTAGATGGTGTCCGATTATGAGATAATTTTTATTATAAATGATCTTGGCTACTACTTTAATCATTTTTTATGATTGTGATTATAAAATTTAACTCATGAGGTTAAGAACGATCTAAAACTATACGTCGCTTGATAACCATTCTTAAACTCCGTTGATTATTATGCTGGTGCTTTTGCAATATCTACTTAACGTGAACAGTTCATATGAAAATGATTTGAATTTTACTATCATCACCATATAAAATGATTAAAATTATAGCAAATATCATTTAACTAAAAAATTATCTTATAAGCCGATGTCGTTTAGTCCTTTGATCGCTTATTTCTAATTTAACGATCGAAATTATTTCATATTAAATTGATCATAATAACAACATCCGATTGAAGAAAAATTTTGATAGTATGCTATAAATACATCAAGATCATTATTATAGATTTTAAGATTGATTCGAAGGTCTCCATCTATCAGATCATCACATCGTCATTCATGATTGTTGAAATCAAATTTTTCTGATCGATGAAGCTAGGGCCATCAGATCGAGGCGATCTTTTGTGACGATACTCTAATAGTAATTATTTAGATAATGAATGATGAAGATGAGTATTAAATTTTAAAATTATATAATATTTAAAAAAAAATAAAAAAATTCTTTTTAACCTAGGACAGCAGTTACTGAAAATTATTGCCGTAGATTTATTACAGCATTTTTCAATAACTGCTGCCATAGATTTATAGCAGCAGTTCGAAAATTACTGCCGTAGGTTAGGTAAAAAATTTTTAAATTTTTCTATCCTTCCGTGCGCTCTCTCTCCCCCCTCCTCTCCATCGTCGGTGAGACTCCACCCAAGTCCTT
>QRFJ01002965.1:99579-137344 GCA_006176705.1 Cocos nucifera | reverse complement strand
AACAGTAAAATAAATATCCATTCAGGGATATTTAATTGGTATAGCTATGTAAATAATATATGATGTATCGTTTATGGTTGAACATGTATTGTATCGCATGTATGTTAGATAATTCTAGTTTTGGCGTTTTACACACATATAAAGTTTTTTAAGATACATTGTACCAAAGACTAGTTAATATAAATTAAGAAAATTTTTTTTAAGTTAAGTATGCCTTCAGGAAAAATATCTGGATGACTTCATACTGCACAATGTTGCTTAATTAAAGTTAAAAGCAAAATATAATACTTTAGAGTAAATCTCTTCTAAAGTCAATAATCATACTATGTCCGGAGATAAGAGCCAATAATATCATCCAAAACACTCTTGAATTCTAATCTTACAACTTGATAGGTTGTCAATGACAAAAAGATCATTCACCACCTTGAACAAAATGCGGCGAATCAAACCATTGTGGAAAAGAGAAAAATTAATAAAATATGTAGAGCGACCTCAAAAAAGAAATTTAATTAAATTCAAAATCCGTTTCGAAATTTGACTAGCTAGTCTACATAGAAGGGAAGGGTTGCTAATTTTATGGTCATTATTGACCTCTTTATTCCTTTTATCAGTCAAATGTTACCACCGGATCAAGTTGAATACCTTAGCCTAAGCCATGTTGCAAAACTGGGTCGATAAGCACCTAAGCAGTCATGCCATTCAATGCGCTGCTTAGTTAACGAAATATACATAATATACGATTGAGAGCGAGGAGAATAATATTTTGAATTGTATATCCGAGGTATGAAAAGGCAACCCGCGCTAAAATCGGATATTCGTACTGATTTATTTTTGACCAGTGTTCTAAATTTCACATAATCATTCATTGCCGGTTTCTCCACAATTTTAATGCCATCAAAATTCCGCCATTATATCTTTCGGATCATTGTTGTTCTGCATACATCTTAATTTTTTAGAGTAGAATTCAAGGGAAGTCCATCACGCATTGCTACATTGGAGACGTCGAATGCTTTGTGCTTCCGCGGATACAGAAGTTTTAGCTGCGTATGCCTTCTGGGACCATCAAAATCTAAATGCTTCCGACTCAACTCGGTTAATTATCGAGGTCGATGATCACGTATGCGTCCAAAAGAGTAAATGCAAGAACCTCGAGCATCGATGATTAAGCTTTTCATAGTGGCCCTTAGCTACCAAAAGTAGCAGATACTCGAGACTCAAAATTCTTCTCAGTAAGCCTACTCAATTATTATATATGGTGCATTTTAAATAATAATTATTTTTATTTATAATCATATTTATGTTAATAAAGTAGGTTTTGATTAAGATATGTATCTAGATAAGCACTGAAGAGCTTATAATAATTCAAATGCCTCAAAATATGACGGCTCGTGCGAGTATTCGAAGGCCACTGAGTCTGAAGTTGATTCTCGAGGGTATATTTGTCTAGTTTTTCATCGATTAAGTTTCGATATTTTGTCTGAGCCTTATAATATTTAAGGTTTACCGGCTTATCAGCAGCGATTCGTATTGAGTACACGATATTTCAAAGCGTTCCCAGATGATGCTACTTTTTTGTCTATTAATATTATATCTTAAGGAAATCCTTCATAGAAACTCGACTCGGAGATTAGGGTACCTCTAGGGTTCAGAACAATCACCACAATGGTCAGACACAAAACTACCATTACCACTTATTCAAGTTGGCAAGAGAGGAAGCCTCGCAACTCACCAATCAATGCATAAACCATGAAGAAGAAATGCTTCCTACTACCATGCTGTTCTCCTCATCCTCTTTATTCCTTGGACTACAACAAGATATGAAAGAAATCCTCATGAAAATACCGTGCACCATATGACCCTATGAGTCACAATATTTATGGTCACCCATGCATCACATGCAAGTTCAATTAAATGTGGTTCCCAAAGTTAGAAGCTAGCATAATTCTCTAACAGAACTCTAGTATATATGATTCTAATGGCACCCTTAAGATCATATATCATGTGTTGCCCAAAATTGTTTTTAATTGAAAAAGAGCAAGTGATTACAACACGTTTGCAAAGATCTTCCTTTTGTGACCCAAAACTTCACAGAATACTAAATTTTTGTAACTAACCATCGTTAGGCTAGAAGATTTGGTAATATTGCTTCGTTAATTCACTATATGACTGTTACTAAATAGATATAAAACAAGTGACATCATCCATTTTGATATGAAAGAATATATATATATATATATATATATATATATATATATATATATATATATATATATATATATATATATATATAACTTTTATATATAGGTTAAAAGAAGCAATATTTAATTATAAGCATGGATTGTGTTTAATAGTGGTTGCTCTTGTTGTTATGTAAAATATTGATGATTTGATGTCGAAAATATAATGTTATAATGATTGTAGTACTTTTACAATATCTCTTTCATTGTATCTCATTATATGTGTTTATAGCATGTGGAGATACATTGAAATTGTTACAATAGCCAGTGCAACACTAAAATGTTTGTAATCCATTAACATAAATCTACATATGGTGTGGCGAATAACAACTCTCTTTTTATTATAAAGAGAGTTGTCATTCGCTACTTTGGTTGCATCTCATCATAAAGGAGTCTTGCTTCAAAAGTTGAGTTTAATTAATTTGTGTGTGTGTGTGAAACCTTGAAGAACATGCTATTCCACTGATTCACAAGCAGAAGAAGAACCAACCTTAATACCCCATGCTTAGTTGTCGTCAACCCTTGTAACAAATAGTGTGCCCCATGTCCTACACATAGTGAAAATTTTGTTACCTTTTATTTTAGACCTGCGTGCCATACATGGTTAACTTCGAAATCCGACCATATATATCTCCCACACCAACTTCAAAGTGCATCACTTAATCAGTGATGGTGAACATAGATCTCAAAATTAATGGTGTATGGCAGCAGGAAGAAAACAAGCCAACATGAGAGGACTCAATCCAACCATACGTGAGATACACCTATGTAGTTACTTGAGATTCTATTGTCAGGGTGTTCGGTCATTATTACTTGTATAGCTTCTAGTAATGAGATAGGAGAGCATCTAAAACTCAATTTATCTAGTTTCTAGTCGTCCTCGTATCCTTTTCATTTAGAAAGTTGGGAACAGATAGGTAGAAAGAGTATATAAAAGGCTACGACCTAATCTAAAGCGCCATCCCAAGCTTGCCTTTCATAGGTGCAACACCCAACTTTTATGGCTCGACTCACGTGCATATATTTATCAAATGTGCTCGTGTGATGTGATTATTAGACTTTCTTTTCACGATTGAATACATTCCAATGTCGTTGTCTCATTGTCGATTCCGAAGATATTTACTTTTCCACATTCTTAATCACATAATCATCAGCTTAACAAGTGATAGTTTTCCTTATGATTAACTGATTCGGGCTTTGAGATTTTTTTTTCTTGGTTATGCAAGTTGTTTTTTAAGAGATAAAACTTATAATGAAATCAAACAAAACTAGAAATATCAGTTTTCTGATCAAGCAGCAATATTCTTTGGAAATCGAGTGAATCATAGGAAAATGTTAATATATTCACATACTTGGAATCATTGATGAAATTTGTCAAGCATGCATTATGGAGCCTAACAATGTTGGTGCCAAATTGGACTCATAAATATGAGAATATTCTCCCCACCTTTTTTTTCCCTTCTTTTGCTTTCATTAAGTGGGCACTTTATCTTACAATGGGGCAGGATATTTTTGAATGGGCAATGAGATGAGATTACCTGGAGAGGGTGTGAGAAATTCCTTAGGTAGAAAAGCCCCTACATACAAGTTATAAATAGGGGTGCGCACCGAGAGCTCACATGGCATTTAGATATTCCTACACTTTCTTTCTACCATAAGAGGCCATGCTTGTCCAATTTTGTTTATTCCTTATCTCTTGTCTAGACAAGATGCCTGATGCATATAGGACAAGGAGCTCAATTTCCAATAAGATAAAGACCATTAGGAATAAAAATTAAGGCTGATTACAGGAGCAAGAAAGGAAATTGGCATTACTTTGAAAGGCTTGTGAGGGTGACACTATATGAAGTGCTGCACATGATTGAAAGGTTATGCCCATTAGACTAATTGATAATGTTCTTCTATGTATATATATATTTATATATATAAATAATTATAGATGCCATAGGTGTTACCATTGATCAAGTCTCTGGTGTAGGAATCAATCAATTGAAGGGTTAGACTCACACGTGGGCACCTGGTGGAAAACTCCTGATAGGGACTGCATATCAGCGAATCAGAGTTCAAATTAGGGTTTTACGATTAGAGGCATGTTCCAATACCCTCTTTTATGTTATAAATGTATATTATATGATTTAAATTTGAATAAGATGGTCCTAGGGTTTGGGTTTAGTCTTTTTATTTCATGATTTTGCTTTGAAATCAATGCTTCCGTCCTATACACCAAAACCTACAATAAACATGCCCATACCTAGCTAGATCGTCGGTAAAAGTAATGAAGTAGTAGTACACACCTCTAGCATGTATGTTCATAGGTCCCCATACACCATTATGTACTAGACCCAGAACATCACTGGCCCATTCACCCTTTCTAGTAAAAGGTGATTTGGTCATCTTACCAAGAAGGCAAGAGTCATAGGTTTTCAATGATTTGCAACCATTGATGGTCGAGGATTTTCTCCTTGACTAACTTGTTTATCCTATCCTTATTTATATGACCGAGCCGACAGTACCAAAGATAGGTATCGATGACATTATCTAGTTTTGGACATTTATTTGACGTGTACATTACACTAATAGGATGTGATAAAATATAAATGCTATTTCTTAACTGTCCTCGCATTATTGTAACATCATTCATAATGATATCACAATATTTTTTTTATTGATAAACAATAACCTTCCGAGGCCAAAAGCCTAATAGATATTATATTCATCATAATGGATGGACAGTAGTGACAATCACTCAAAATGATATTTTTTGTTTTAAAAACAAACTCAATAGTTCGTAATGCTAGGACTAAAACATGACTTCCATCCCAAACATTAAGAAATTTTTGCCATTCTCAAATTTTCTATCAATTTGAAGTTCATGTAATGAATTTCATATGTATACTAGACTTTTGGTATCCAATATCTAGTTAGCAGTATCACAAATAGAGAAATTATAAAGTGTTATCATATAATAGCCTTGACCAGCAACTACTTGCTAATTTTTTTTGTTCAACCTATTCAAGTTAAGAGAATAATTCATCTCCCAATCTACCTAATTAGGATCAACACTAAACTTCTTGAAATCAGGTTCTATAGGCTTGTCACTGTCCAATAGTGAACGAAGCGACCATACACTAGCCATTTTATGTAACTAAAAGAGAAATACAAGACCTTATTAGTACATTAATTATTTAATCCTTAAAACTTGGACTTTAATCTAAAGGTTCTTCCACTATTTTTTATGAATTGGTATCCTCTACCTCCAATTCGAGGAATTACACTAATTCCTTAGTGGGTACTAGAATCCATATAGACTATAAATGGATCTGACAAAAACTCTGGCCAATCCATGTGCATCTACAGGTAGGTTCACAATCAATTATTTCTCCAAACAAATTTTAGTAAATAGTTTTGCCTGAGACTCCTCTTTAGCAGGTGTAAGGCACCTCCATTGAAAGTCCTGATTAGGTCCAACCATTAACATGACTAAGTTTGGTGTATCAAATGAGCGATGACCAAGTCTAAGAAAAGCTCTGGTCAATCTGATCATCTTTTAGAAAGTACGATTTAATCATCATATGTTGGATAGTAATTCCAACAACTAGATGAACACCAAGAGTAAGGCACCTCCAATGTTCACTTAGAAAATTAGACACATTGCCATCCACCTTAATGGGAGGCTATGACTTAGTTATCCCCATAACATTGATATTTTTAAGGACCTAATAATTTAGAGAATTTTGTTTATATATGATTTAAGAATAGAGAAGACATGGACCAAATTACTTCCACTGACTTCACTAAGTCAAATCCTCCCATTGACTTCACTAAGTCATAGATCAGGACTAGCATGAATTTCGATCCACAGGCACCTAATTTAGTCTTTTTGATTGAAATCAGTCATCCTAATTCCTAATTGACATGGGTTAGCTTGAATCACCAAGTGATCTAATCAAAATCTAACCGACCATATTGACCAGGTAAGTAAGATTAGTAGAAGGGATATGCCATTAACTCGTCAAAGATCAAATCATTGTGAGCAGCTCCCAATTAAAAATCACTAATCTAGACTATCATACTTACTTTAGATACCAACTGATCAATTAGTTTCAATTTGATCCACCTAGTAATTTCTAATTTAAATCAACACTTGATTAGATTTGATCAATTACTCTAGTTAGGTCTATTCTTTAATCTAATCTTAGGTCTAACCCAATTATTGGACCTAATTCATCAACATATTAACCTGTGTCTTGTGCTTTTATCTTGGAATCTTTAATTTATATTTCTAGATCCTAGTAGACAAATCTTCATTTTTTAATTAAGTCTTGGACTGATGGATTGGGATTCAGCATTTCAAAAATAATTTTTAAATTTTATAAAAAAATTTACAAACTTTATTTTCAATTTACTAAATCGATCGACTCATTTCAAAAATTGGTCGACTCATTTTATAATAGCAACCTATTGCTAGTTTCAAACAGAAATAAAGCATGATGGAAACTTAAACCATGAATCATTTTTAGATCTAATCTAAACCTATTCATGTTTAATTTTTAGATTGAAATAATTTCAATTAACTTTTTTCATTTTTCATTTTCATGAGATATAATCGTAGCATTACCCCTATATGCCACAAGAGAACCCCATTGTATTGAAGGAGAGGGCCGTTAAAACCTACTTTTCTCTTATGACTGGATGCCCATGGCAACCAACCCAATCCAATTACATGCTACTCGAATTAAAACATATCAAATATGGAAGCATTCAAATTTTTAATAAACATATATAGTATGTCAAATGACCTAGTGCTCTAATACCATTGAAGGAAAACATGCAGGGTTCTAGGCATGCATTTTGAAACATTTTCAAATAAAATGTAGTGAAATATAGTAGTTAATCTAATTAATATATGCATGCTATGATCTAATCATAAAATCCTACACTAGAATCGAGACATGTATATATGTACAAAAAAATTGAATGGATCGATTATAAATTTTATTTATAACTCATATTCAGAGCATGATACCTGAGCATAGGTAGATGATCTCTATAGTCTAAAAATATGAAAAAGACTCCTCGCATCATGATGCAGCCGCATGGATTGTTCGACCTCTACAGATGGTCCATATGAAGCTCCTGATTTCGATCAGCTCCATGGGAGTGGTAGCTCCTCATCGGAACCTTTGATGGCCGATCTTAGTCGATCTCGATCGACCATCTTCTCCAGATCACCCGAATGCTCTAGGAGACAAGAAGATATAATATAGAGGATGATAAATGGGTGTGAAAATTTTTGTGGAGATCGGGGGCTCACAGCACTCAATCTCACTTTCTGAAACCCAGGTCAAAACCCTAGGGCACCCCACACCCTAAAACCTTGGATTCCCCACCCTTAGAATTTTTGACACTTGAAACTCACACCTAGAATACCTCACACCACACTCTATTTTACTAAAAAAATACTTTTTCAGATAGCACACATGCACATATTTAAAACCACTTTCAAAATGTGTGTGAGATAAGAAAGGGAATAAAAAAGTGGCGCAAGGTATTACTGAAGGAAAATATGCAGGATTTCATGCTTGTATTTCAAAACTTTTTTAAAATAAATTATAGGAGAAGACATATATTAAACTATTTAATCTAATAATGCATGTGATCTAATCACTAAACCCTACATCTAGGATCTACAACATGTCATGATGCAAACATAAAACTAAAAATTAAAACAAGGATGGTTGGTATTAATCAAATCAATATCTAAATCTAGAACGGTTCTAGAAAATCCTAAATCATACCTAGGTCATATAAGAGATCATATCTCGTACCTTAGTGTGGGTTGAGAATACCACAGCTGTTGAAAAATATGTAGGATTTCATGCATGGATTTCAAAATTTTTTCATATTAAGAAGTAGTAGAAGACATAGATTAAACTATTTAATCTAATAATGCATGTGATCTAATCACTAAACCCTACATCAAGGACCTACAACATGTCATGATGCAAACATAAATCTAAAAATAAATCAAGTATAGGTATTGATCAAATTGATACCCTAGATCAAGAACACTTCTGGAAAACCCTAGATCATATCTAAGTGCGAGAAGAGATTAAATCTCTTACCTTTACAAGGATTGAGAATACCACAACTAAAAATCAATGTCATCCTTTGTTGCTTGAAGCTGCACAGCACGTCCAACCTCTATGGATTATCCATACGAAGCTGCAATACAGATCGAAGGTTTGTCGAATGAAGATCCGCTCGAGGCGTTAGGTTCTCACGGATCCCTCCTAATTGGTTAATCAAAAAATATTCTTCGGATCTTTTGGACCCTCCAAGAGATAAAGAATATAAGGAGGATTAAGAAAGAAGTCCAATCCTTGGATCTTGCAAAAAATTAAAAAATAAATAAGTTAAGAAAGAACCTAAGAGAAGATGCATCTTCTCTTTTTAGGACATCAACGGTTGATGTCCTAAACGGATCTCCATACCTGGAGAAGAGGAGACCTTCTCCTCCAGTATTTTTTTATGCTTCTAGATCTCTTTCTCTATAATTTTTCTCACAAAAAAATCATACAAAAATTAAGAAAAAAAGATTCTCAAAAGAATCCTGAGAAAAGACAATCTTCTCTTCTTTTTCTTCTCATCAGGACATGATCAAATCATGTCCAAAAGAGACCTCAACACCCAACTCCTTAGATGCCAACCTCCCACACCTCTCTCTCTTTTCTTTTGATTTTTCTAGTGGAAAAACCTCTCAAAGATTAGAGAAGTAAAGGGCTTGAAAGAAAAAACTAAGAGAAGACCTTCTTCTCTTCTTCTTGTCTTAATAGGACATCAACCTTTTATGTCTAGATGAAGCCCTTCACGCCTAGAAAATAGGATCATCCATCCTCCATGCCCTCCCTCTCTCTTTTCTCTATTTTTTCATAAAGAACATAGGTACCCCACTAACTAAAACCATTAATAAGAGGCATCCCACTTTTTTAGGGAAGACTAGGTCAAAGACCTAGTCCTAAGGGATTCAAATCAAGGAAGATAAGGTGGCATCCAACTCTTGGATGCCACTGCCTATTTCTTTTGTATGAACACCAGCAAAATACATGCAAAAATGAGAAGAAAAGTGGCTACAAAAATAAAGAGAGGCATGGAGAAAAAATCCTATAAGGAAAGGAAGTGTTTTGAAAATTTGGGACTATATCAAATAGAGTTTAAGTCAAAACCAATTTCTAAATTTGACCAAGTCAAATTTCTTCCGAGTCAACAAGATATGGGGCATGGAGAAACTTTCATAGGCATGGGAATTTTTATGTAATGATCTGGAAATAAAAGTTGGGCTTGGGCTCTTAGATGGTGCAAGGAAAGGAGTCCTCATCTAACTAGGACTCTTCTATTTTGACTAGGTCAAGACCATTTAAATCCAAATCAAAATAGTTTAAAGTCAACCTAATTAATAGAAAATCCTAATCTAATTAGGAGCCTAAATAAATTAGATTTAATTAAATTTATATATAGTTTAATTTTTAATCAAATTAAAAATTAGGTGCACTCAAGTCTTGATACCATATTACGGAAGCCCCTGATCTTTAGCATGGACCTAAAGAGACTGTAAAGATTTGTGGTGCTCCCAAGCCTTGGGAGACCACAAGAGAAGCTAGGGTGTTGTCTTTGGGAGACTAGGATGGGTATGAGTCCTAAGGCCAGAGCAGAAGTTGTCTTAGGTGAAGGTAGCGTGCAACCCTACACGAACTCGAGGTTCAGGTGTGAGAACCTTGAGAGGCATGGTAGGTGCTCTGGAGACTTGGAACATAAGATAGAGAAAAGAACCAAAGCTAGGAGAAGAAACAGTCAAGATAAGGGGCTGACATATAGGTGGGCTGGCTTGGATATGCAGTCGAGCCAGCTCGGGGCATAGTCAAGTTGGCTGTCTTAGGCAAATAGAAGATAGGGTTTAGACGAGATACAGTCGAGCTAGCTTGGCTTCTCAGTGAGCAAGCTCAATAGTGGGGACAGAACTAGATGGAGTTTTCTATTTGATCTTAGATTGGGATTAATTCAAGGGGTCTTAAGGCCTGATCCAATAAGATCTTAAGACGGCAAACTCATGTATGGATCGAGTTTAGATCAAGGGGATGAGAGCAAGTGAGACATATGTACATGGGCTCGGTCAGTGCTTTCATATATTGGGTTAGCTAGGAAAGTTTTTGGTCAGGCCTAATAGCTATGCATAAATACATAGGTTGTATTAGAGTTTCATTATGCATTAGAATATAGATCTTTTCTTCCTCAATATCTTTTTTCTTTTCTCTTTCTTCTCTCTAGTGTTGCCGCCCTAACTTTCTTGAAGAAGCTCTAGAGAGGGGGGAACCTCCCTCAAGCCCTAGAAGGAAGGCACCCCATCACTTCTCTAGGTGAAGATCGATGGTTTCTATCCATAGAGAACGTCACAGGGGTCCATGCTAAAGATCAAGAGCTTTTGCAACATGGTATCAGGACTTGTGGTGGTAGGATGATGTGCATCCAAGCGGTACCATGGTTTTCCAACATTTGGTATTAGTGCCTGATAGTGTGTAGAGGAGAAGGAGAAGTCATATAGAAAGAAATCAAAAATCTGCACACCTATTCTATGGTATGCCTCAGATCTACCTTTGTTATTGCTGTGGTTTGGCCAAGAAGGAGCAGTGGATTGAAGGTGGAGGCTGAGAGGATTAATGGGAAGGGATTTTTTTATGGTGGAATGTTTGGGTGCATGATTTGCCTTTCGATCTTGATGGAAAGATTGGGATGTATGATGGGTGATAGGATTCTCTAGGATGATGAGCAGTGTGGGGCAGTATGATGGAAGGAAAGAGGTTTTCCAAGGGGTAATGGTTGAAAAAAGGTTGAAGAAGCGGCTATACATTCTTCAGTGATAGGAAGGCAGCGAAGTAGTCAAGGATGCATTTAGTGATTCAATCAAAGCATGGATTTGTGAAGCCTTGAGGGTGGTGGAGATGGTTGATCTATGGAGGTCCAACAGGTCAGAGCTAGGTGGCTATATATTGGCATAGAGATGAGGTAGGGAGCATAGGAGTGCTGTATTAGCGCTTTCCTGGAGGTGCAAGGGTTGAGAGAGGCTCGATGGTATAGCAGCCGAGGGAGGTATCTCAGCAAAGGGTGTCAAGAGCATCTCAGAAAGACTGAAAGCATGTCTCAGAAAGAGCTAGAAGGTCTCAGGGAGCATCAGGGGCATCTAGCAGCTAGGACTATCATGGATCAGGTATCTTTTGTAGGAGCATCAGGGAGAGCATGATTCAGATGGAGGATATTCCTCTAGGCGCAATTGAAGTGATGGATGTTGCTGGGGCAGAAGAGGAGGACTAGGCTGAAATTTTTTAGGATTTAGTCACTGAAGAAGAAGAGTTCGATAAGCTCTTGGGTTTTAGAGGTGCCCATAGGTTGTGGAGATATTCGAGATGGCTTCGGAGGGGTCCGCGGAGCATGGAGGGTCTAAAGAGGCAGCATTGGTGTTTGAGGTGCAACAGCAGGCTCAGTAGTGCAGCATTGAGTGGTTGGTCTCAGATGACTTGATTACAGAGTCAGGATCTTCTACGGCATCAGGTAGACTTCGATATCAGATGGAGCTTCGAGCAGAGATGGCTTCACTGGTGGAGATGTGACATGAGTTCAGAGCGAAAGAGTGTAGGAGGACCAATAACCTAGCACCAACATCGAAGATGCACAGTTCTAGCTAGAGCAACACGTGTGGAAAGACGGGCAAAGTTCTAAGAAGATCGTGTTAGGGTATGCAACTAGTGCCGATATAGGAACGCTGCATGATCTTAAGGGAAGTCTAGGATAATTGATGCATCTACCAAGCAAAAGGATGCCTACAATTTTTAGGATGGTGCATAGAAGCAAGCCAAGATCTTCAGTGGTGGAGGTGGTCATCTCAATGGCCTCAAAGAATGCACAGCAGCTGAAGAGGATTGATGGAGGTGATGTTTGCACAAGGGGCTATCAGGATACATAGAGGCAATAAGATCATGTAGGAGGGCATTGCTAGGGTTTTCCAAGGCTTGGGAGCACCAAGATAGAGATTATAAGGATTTATGGTGTTCCAAAGCCTTGGGAGACCACAAGAGGAGCCAGGATGTTGGCTCCAGGAGACTAGAATGGGTACGAGTCCTAGGGCTAAGATAGGACTTATCCTAGGTAAAGGCGGCGTGCAGCCCTGCATGAACTCAAGGTTTAGATGTGAGGATCTTGAGAGGCTTGGTAGATGCTTCGAAGACTTGGAACACAAGATGAAGCAAAAGACCAAAGCCAGGAGAAGAATCAGCCAAGACAAGGGCCTGACACATAGATGGGCTGGCTCGGATATGCAGTCAAGCTAGCTCGAGGCGTAGTTGAGCCGACTGTCTCAGGTAGACAAAAGATAGTGTTCGGACGAGATGTAGTCGAGCTAGCTCGACTTCTGAGCGAGTTGGCTTGATGGTGGAGAACTGAACTAGATGGGATTTTTTGTTTGGTCTTGGATTGGGATTAACCCAAAGGGGTCTTAAGGCCTGATCCAATAAGGTTTTAAGGTTGCTAACTCATGTATGGGTTAGGTTTAGATCCAGGGGATGAGAGCATATGAGACATATGTACATGGGCTCAATAAGTACTTTTATGTATTAGGTTAGCCAGGGAATGTTTTTGATTGGGCCTAATAGCTATGTATAAATATATAGGTTGTATTAGGGTTTCATTATGTATTGGAATATAGATCTTTTCTCCTCCAATCTCTCTTCTCTTTTCTCTCTCTTCTCTCTAATGTTGCCATCCCAAGGTTCTTGAAGAAGCCCTAGAGATGGGGGGTGCCTCCCTCAAGCCCTAGAAGGGAGGTGCCCCATCACAGATCATGGTGAAAATAGGTTGTTTCTGCCCATAGAGAATGTCATAGGTTCCTTCAGGTCCATGGTAAAGATCAAGAAATTCTGCAATATGGTATCGGGGCTTATGATGGTAGGATGATGTGCATTCGAGTGGTACCAAGGTTTCCCAATAGAGACCCATGATGTTCTCTATGGGTTGCAAACTACTGATCCTCCACCTAGATCTATGATGGGGCGCCTCTCTCCTTAGGCTTAAGGGAGGCACCCCCTCTCTAAGGCTTCTTCAAAAACCCTAGGGCGGCAACACAAGAGAGAAGAGAGAAGAAAAAATTAAGGAAGAAAAGATCAGTATTTCATAGCTTAATCAAACCTTAATACAACCTATGTATTTATAAATAGCCATTAGGCTAGACCAAAAAACTTTCCCGACTAACCCAATACATGAAAGCATTCACCAAGCCTATGTACACCTATATCTCCCATGTTCTCATCCCTTGGATCTAGACCTGACCCATACATGAGTTGGCCCTCTTATGACCTCTTAAACCAGGCCTTAAGATCCCTAAGATCAACCCAAACCCTAGCCCAAAATAGATCCTTGCATAACTTTGCTCGTGCACTGAGCCGACTCAGTCTCAGCACAGGGCTAGCTAATCTGAGACTGGGTCAGCTTAGTTTAAGATTGAGCCAGCCCAGTTGTCTTTTCTTGCTAGCAGTCCCAAATGTGACCTTCTATCTTGCCTGTCCGTGGAGACTTAGTCGATCCATTTTTGAACTAAGCCGACTAACCTACAAAAAACTCCTTTTCTACAGTCTTCATTCCTCGACCTTGGTTCCTTGCTCCACCTTGTGTCTCAAGTTTTCGAAGCACCAACCAAGCCTCTCAAAGTTTTCAACACCTGAACCTCGAGTCTGTGGAGAGCTACACACCGCCTCCATCCTAGGATAACTTCTATCTTTGTCTCAGGACCATACCTTTCCTAGACTCTCTGGAACCAATGCTCTGGCTCCTCCTGTGGCCTTCCTAGGCTTGGGAGTATCATAAATTCTCACACATAGCAATTCTTGATAGTAGAATGCTTTAGAGTTGTCACATTCAGTGGTAATATATTCTTACATCTTATCTGAATGTCATGCCAGTGTCTCCACACTTTTTGGTTAAGAAGATAACCAATCTCTAAGGCATATGGTGACCTATACTCGATAAACGTTATCATCTAGATTAACAACGTATCATTTGGTCATGAATAATTTTAAGAATGAATCAATAAATTCTCTCTTTATCGAAACTAAATAGTCCTAAGGACTTCATCACAATAAATAAAGTTCATCAGAAGATATAGACTTTGTGATGAAAAAGCCAAAATATAATTTTATTCAATAATAAATTACTTACAAAAATGAAAAAGCACAACCATCATAGGCTAATGATTGGCTTTGTGACATAATTTCCAATACTATTTAAGAATCGAAGGCCCTCAATCCCTTGTAAGAATCTTCACCCATGTTAGGATGAGGTCCTCCTCCTATTCCTAACGTGGGATAGTTTTTACCAAAAAGGAATATGCCCCACAAGCCAATCAAAATATGTATTTTGATGGGCTATTCTTTTATCTTCCAAACTCATATAATGATATTTTCAAATAAACAAAAGACATTTATTTCATCATAAGCTGCATCTTAATTATTTATTTAAGATTATGATGAACCCCATAAATTAAGGCTATGGTTCTAGGGCTATGATGAGATCATATCAGTGAGACCTAAAATCTTAAAACCCTGATTTTAAATATTTCTGATCGATGGAACATTGAGTTGGGGATCAATATTTTTGGTAAGATTGGCACATCCGATGTATGCTTGAGGGAGAAGATGATTGATCTCACAATCACTTGTATATGACACTAATACAAGGATGTGGATGCTCATTAGAAAATGAGTTCACTGAATTAATCCAACTCAAGAACATCTAATTGAGTCTTATCTACATGTCAATAGATGGTTCTCATAGTGGGAGTTATGCATGTAATCATTTGCCCTGAGACTGCCATAAAACTTTATATGTATGAATCTATATTTTGGTTCATACTTATTCATAACTTAGTCATGTATGGGATGATCTGGATATGGTGGATTACGTATGAAGGTTGTGAGTAGGTCTATATAGAAATGGTCACTCCTAGTAAGAAGAGATCGTATCCTACTTGCTTCAATCAAATGATGATTCAAAAAGACTTTGATTAAAGCATGATAAAAATTAGAAATTATTTTTAATATTTTCTTAATCGAATAATCATCATAAGATTGAGAAAAATATGAATATGATATTGAGTTTGACATATTTTCATATCCAAAGTTATATTTGAAGGGAAATCCTAAATTTCTCGGGTCAGGTTCGTTCAGATCTGATTGGATTGAGAGGCATATTTCAAAAATTCTTCTCTTAGATCTAGATCAGATCTGACACTTTTTAGATCTAATTTATGATCTGATAATTAAGAAAATAAAATTAAATTAATTTTGAATTTCTTTTACCTTGATCCTGGGTAATCCGATTACCCGTTGATGATCCTGCAGAAGCTCTGAGGTTCTGGATCTAGCCATGCAAGCGCCTGGCCTCTATCAGTATCCACTCGAACTGGATCTGGAGATCTTCTTCTTCTCTTTTTTTTCTCCAAAAATCAGATCTGGATCTAATTTGGAGGATCTTCAAAACTTCTTCTGAAGATTACCCATCGTCTCTGCAGTAGTGCTGCCTTCTTCCTTTTTCGTCAGCTTTTTCTTGCCTGACTCACACTAATCTGAAGGACACAACTTTCTTGGGCATGGGGAGGAGAGAGTGGGCTAGATGTTGGCATCGAGAAGGGAGAGGGGTAGCCTTGGGGCATGGCTAGGAGAAAATTTTTTTTTTTTAAATGTGGGCATAGATAGGGTCTATTTATAGACTCTGCTGCGCCATGCAGTACTGCATCACCCCGGCCAATCATGTTGCTTAATTCAATCAAATCTAAATCTGATTGGTAGGATGAGAGACCCACGGATTCATCCTATGGTGGTGCCTAAGATAGGTCAAAGTCTATAGGTGAGGGTCACCTAGTTTGAATCCAGTAAGCAACCTGGAGTCCCATCCATATGGTACTCCAGCATCCCTATCCATGGGCGCACACGACCCTAGGCGTGCGCCCCCTTTCTTTTCAATTTCAAAAGAGGGGCCAAGCCCCTGTCTGCTCTCCAATAATTGCGTGACACATGGGCAGATGTCCAAGGGTCAAAGGTCAATGTTTGACCATGTCAAGGTACAAGAATTAGTAGGTGATGAAAAATGACAGGTATTATCTCAAATTTATCTAATAAATTAAGACAACCCTTTTCTGACCTGGACAAGCTCTAGTCAGATCAGGTAAAGATACTTGAGTGAGCACAAACTCATTTGGCTCAGTCGATATTACTTTTATGATAAGAAAAAGGAGAATGTTAGGCTTAATCTTGTGCTAGTATGATTTTCTTGAACCAAATTGAATCTTATTCAAATCAACTGAACTGGGTTAGTCCAATTGATGATATTCAGATCCAAACCCTTATTTATGTGACCCAGTTAGGTTCAGTTCTGTATGGTAATGGGACATGTCATGATCTCCATCATCGACATCATCGAAACTCCTTTCGATGAATCAAAATTTTTTTGATTCAGACAACTAGAATGATCGATCATCAAAATCATTCTAGTTGCTCCACAAATCCACCAGTGACACCTAGCAGCATATGGTGGCAACCCATCAAAACTAAAAATGAATCCTCTTAGTGCAGCTACTTGTGTGATTAAGTTCTTCTATCTTGAGCCCCGAATCAGATTAGGGTTAAGGTGAACTCGTCAAACCCTAATTTCTATCATATGATTTAATCATTCGATTCAAGTCCGATGTGAAAACCTAAATAGAAACTCTTTCTATTATTTCACTCTGCCATGGCCATGGACTTATGGACTTGATTCTCATGATCATCATAGGGCTGCTCCTCTACCACCGAGGTAGATAGATTCCATCTTGGTGCAATCCAATTCCTACAATGAACATGCTATAGCCAACATACACCTCAGGATTCCGAATGGCTAGGAGATCCGAGTCATGGTGTAGTCAAACTATAACACCCTCAAGGTGAACTGTCGATGCACCTCAGGTCAAAGAATCCAGACACACCACTGCAGCATTCGAGTCAGTCATCGATGAGAAGGTAGACTTCCTTATGACTACTCGAGGTGGTCACGCTCAGTGCCCTCATTCTCTAACGAGTACCTGTACTCTCGCTCTGGTGTCTCTACACCGTAGACTCAAGACTCATCTACTATAAAGAAGCGATTGTACACCAACCTTTCAGATCAATCACCATCCTCATGATGATCCTACGGTCAGGAGCATTTTATGAGTTAATAATGAAAATTCATGTCTTAAATTTTCAACTCTTGAAAATATGAATTATCATTACCATTAACTCAAGGGATGTATCACAGACACTAAATACACATTATGTGATAGAAAATAATCCATTTTATTATTTATAGTCAAAATTATAATTTTGCCCTTAGAAGTATATTACAAGTGTCAGCCAATTCTGGCTTCTAGGGCACACATATCTAACAAACTCCCACTTGACCTAAAGCCAATTGGCTACAAATCTAAGTCCCATCTTCTCAAGGTGGGCTTCGATCTTCTGCTGGCCCAATGGCTTTGTAAGTGGGTCCGCCACATTATCTACGGAGTCGACTCTCTTGACCTCGACGTAACTCTTCTCGAGGTAATCGCATATGAGGTGATATCACCACTCGATGTGCTTGGATATCTAGTGAGACCTTGGCTCCTTAGCAAGGGCGATGGCGCCATTGTTGTTGTAGTACAGAGGTATGGCATCTGATGGCATTACTATGATCTTTGTGGCAAACTTTTTGTACCAGAATGCCTCCTTTGCAGCTTTTGATGCAGCGATGTATTCTGCTTCCATGGTGGAATCTGCTATCACTATCTGCTTGGAACTTTTTCAATTGACAGCTCCACCATTGCACAAAAATAGACTCCCAGATGTCGACTTTCGATCATCTACATTAGATATAAAGTCCGAGTCTGTATACCCCTGGACATGGAGTTCTCCATTACCAAAGATCCAACAATATATCCTTAGTTCTTCTCAAGTACTTAAGGATACATTTCATAGAAGTCCAGTGTTCTTCACCTAGATTTGACTGATATCTGCTCGTGACACTCACAGCATGGGCTATATCAGGTCGTGTACATAACATGGCATACATGAGGCTCCCTATTGCTGAAGCATAAGGGATCTTGCTCATGCATTCTATTTCCTCAGGTGTGCTAGGGCACATCTTCTTGGAAAGATGAATGCCATGTCTGAAGGGTACCAAACCCCTCTTAGAGTTTTCCATACTAAACCTCTTTAGCACTTCCTCTATGTACATCTTCTGTGAAAGTCCTAGCATCCTATTCGGTCTATCTCTATAGACCTTAATTCCTAGAATAAAGGATGCTTCTCCTAGGTCTTTCATGGAGAATTCTTTAGATAACCATATTTTAACTATGGTCAACATGGGAATATCATTCCCAATAAGGAGGATGTCATCCACGTACAATACGAGGAAGACAACAGCGCTCCCACTGATCCTTTTGAAGACACATGGTTCCTCCTCATTTTTGATGAAACCAAATATTTTGATCACATCATTAAAATGAGTGTTCCAGCTCCGAGATGCTTGCTTAAGTCCATATATGGACCTTTGCAGCTTGCATACCTTGTGATCATCATCACTGGATGTGAAACCTAGCGGCTATTCCATATAGATATCTTCCTCAAGATATCCATTTAAGAATGCCATTTTCACGTCCATTTGCCATATTTCATAATCAAAATAGGCTGCAACAGCAAGCAATGTGCGGATGGATTTTAGCATAGCTACTGGGGAAAAGGTATCCTGATAGTCAATGCCTTCACGTTGACTATAACCTTTTGCCACTAATCTAGCCTTGAATGTCTCCACATTTCCATCTGCACCAATCTTTCTCTTGAAGATCCATTTACACCCAATAGGTACTATACCTTCTGGTGGATCTACCAAGGTCCAGACTTGGTTTGAGTGCATCGAGTCAATTTCTGACTTCATTGCCTCTAACCATTTCTTGGAGTCGATATCTGATATCGCCTCGTTATAGGTTTTGGGATCATCACCATGAACCCCATTACCTACGAGGAACATTTCCTCTATATCCTCTAAAATAGTACCTAAGTACCTCTCAGGGGGATGGAAAACTCTTTTCGATCTACGAGGTGGAGGAGGTAGTGTATGGATTGGCTTAACCTGATTTGGTTCCATTTGGTCCTTAGCTCGTTGCTCTTATGAGACTTTCTCATCGAGCTTGATATGCTTTCCAATGCCGCTATCTTGAATAAACTATTTTTCAAGAAAGATGGCATGTCGACTCACAATCATATTATGATCTTTTGGAATGTAGAAATAATATCCTAATGACTCTTTAGGATATCCTATGAATTAAGCTCTGAAGGAGCTAGAGTCTAACTTGTCCGCTTGTTGTCTTTTGACATGAGCCGGACAACCCTAAATTCTAAGATGACTCAGACTTGGTTTCTTACCATGCCATATCTCATACGGTATGGTAGAAATGGGTTTAGAAGGAATCCTATTTAGTAAGTATATTGCAGTTAACAAACAGTATCCCCAAAAAAAATCAGGGAGGTCTGTGAAGCTCATAATGGATCGATCCATGTCTAATAGGGTCCGATTCCTCCGTTCGAAAATCCCATTGAGTTGAGGTGCTCCTGGTGGAGTCCATTGAGAGACTATGTTATTTTTCTTGAGATAGTCCAGGAATTTTCGACTAAGGTATTCACCTCCTTGATCTGATCGAAGAACCTTAATGGGTTTTCCAATTTGCTTTTCTACTTCATGTCTGAATTCTTTAAACTTTTCAAAAGCTTCAGACTTGTGTCAGATACACATACCCATACCTAGATGAATCATCGGTAAAGGTTATGAAGTAGACAAAGTTGCCTCTAGCTGGCACATCAAATGGGCCACACACATCTGTATGTACTAGGGCAAGAAGATCCGTGGCCCTTTCCCTATGTCCTACAAAAAGGAGTTTAGTCATTTTGCCATGAAGATAGGATTCACAAATTGGATATGACTCAAAAGTCAACGGACTCAATAGTCCAATTTTTTCCAATTTGTTAATCCTGTCTTCTACTATTTGACCTAATCTTAGGTGCCATAGATACCTATCATTAGAACTATCCTTAGGATATTTTGATTTTATATCATTCAAATTTTGCTTAAAATTAAAAATAGATACATCAACATGTAACTTATAAAGATCGTTAATAAGGAAACCACTTGCAATTTTATTTCTTTCATAAAGAATATTACAATGGTCCTTAAGAAAACTAATTACAGAGCCTTCTAATGCAAGGCAAGAAATAGAAATTAAATTCCTACTTGCTGTAGGTACATAATAACAGTCTTTTAATACTAAGTCTAAACCAGATGGTAGTCGAAGAGGATATATTCCTACGGCCACGGTAGCAATCCTTGCTCCATTTTCGACGTGTAGGATCATCTCACCATCCCTCAGCCTTCTGCTATCCTCAAGACCCTACATAGAAGTGCACAAGTGAGCACTAGAACCAGAGCCAAGCACCCAATTGGATGCAGAAGAAATCATAAGGTTAGACTCAATAATGAGTATACCTCCAGAAGGACCAGCCTCCTTATTCTTTAGGGTGGTCAGATATGTAGGGAAGTTCTGCTTCCACTAGCCGTCATTATTGCAATGAAAATATTTTCCTTTGTCAGAAGCCTTCTTTTTCAGCTCTACCTTTTTCTTCTTTCCTCCTTCCATCTTTTGCTTTTTCACAGACTTCTTCTTCTTTCCAAAAGATTTTCTCTTAGAAGAAATCCATTCCATAGTAAGCACCGAGCCTTTAGAATCCTTCATGGAAAGCTCAGCGGTAACTAGCATGTTCATAAGTTTGGCCAAGAAATTTTGAAGTTTATGCATATGGTAGTTCATGATGAACTGCCCATACACATCAGTCAAGGATTGCAGAATTATATTATTCTGCAGGTCCAAGTCTAACCTCACTCCAAGCTTCTCAATCTCTTCCAAGTCATTGATCATCATCAGACAATGATCTTAGATTGACTGCCCATCGCGCATCTTAGCCTTGAACAGTCGTTTAGTGACTTGATACTTGGCTGCGGGACTCTGTTCACCAAACATCTCCTGTAGGTGAGCCAACATTTGGTGAGCAGTCCTGATATCTTCATGTTGGTGCTGAAGCTCATTGGACATCGAGCCCAACATATAGTATCTAGCCTTATTATCTTCGTCAATCCACTTATCTAGAGATGCTCTCTGTTTAGCAGATGGATGGGCTGGTATGGTGGGAGGGTCTTGGTCCAATACATGAGTTAACTTCTTGAAACCCAAAATGATTTTGAAGTTCCAGAGCCAATCCTTATAATTTGGTCTGGTCAGTCTATGGGTGTCCAAAATTCATGCTAGTGGGTTGGATGCAGACATCTTCCTTTAGGGAGTCAAAGTTTCTAGTTAGATATTTGTAATTAAGACTTAACCAATTTGTTTAGAAATTTTATTTTAAAATAAATTAGCTCCAACTATTTTCTCGGATCTCTACACTCTGTCTGTAGAGATGCAAAAATCTTCATGATTACTGATTTCTAGTGGGTGGTGCGGTCCCATCAACTGACTCATCACCTCACCTAACAGTTACTGGTGATGGGTTAGCCAATGAGTGAACAACTCTTGTTCAATGATTTTCTAATCATGATGCACCCAAACATGGTCTCTAATTCATGAATCTCACCGTGTTCAGAATATTGATCCACTCCTTAGTTAAGTCAGACCCACCATTTGCATAGATTGGATTCCTAATTGGGTCTCTCACCGTATCTGAAATATTGAGCCTAATTCATCCTCCAACCTATAGCATCCAATGCCTAATAGACATGGTTGCATCTTCCCAGTGCAACTGAGCCATTGTAACCAGTCGAGAACAATCAACCCCGGGAAGGGCCCGCACATCTACAATGGTGGAAGATCATGACTTAATCTTTTCTTAAGGAGATTTGATTTAGGTCTCATTAAACTAGACATGACATAGTCATAACCATTATGACTAACCTAGTGGCATGGGTTAGCTCGAATTATTGACCACCTTGGATCAGAACTGAGTCAACAAATATGGCCAGATAAGTGAGACTGGTGGAAGGGATATGCCATTAACTCGACAAGAATGCATTCGAGTTGAGTACCTCCCAATTAAAAACCAGTTGATCGTATCTACCAGACTTACCTTAGACACCAAATTATTGAGACAGAATCAATTAGGTTAGCCTACAATCCATACTCTATCCACTGAGTATAATTTGGTCTTAGCTTGATCGATCACTCATGTGACTCGATCTTGACCTAGACTTAATCCTATTAGGCTGGTCAATTTAAGCATTGTTGATCCCATCTAACTGACTCTTGATTCGGTTTGGTCAACCGCTGGACCTAATTGAGCTATCCAAGCTCGAACCCAGATTTATGAATATGTCTTAGATATGAAATTCTCAATTTTAGATCTAATTAATATTTCATAAGCTTAATTCTTAATTAAGTTAGGGTTCTTAAACAAAACATGTAAATAAGATCCTAGGGCTTCAAGATCTAGGGTTTTGCAGAAAATAAGTTTTCAATTTTTGATTAAGGATGAACGTGCAGCACCCCTACACATCATAAGAACACCCCATCGAATGAGAGGAGAGGGTCTTTAAGCCCTACTTTGTTCTTATGATCAGACGGCCAAGGGGAACTCCTTAATCAGAAATACAACTAATCTACAAAAAATAAATTAGATCTAAGCATATATATCATATAAAAGATCTAATTAAAACATGTTTTATATATATCACATATATCATGCATGCATATTTTTCAGATCTAAATTATCTCATAATCATCTAAAATATTAAATTTAAATTTGATCTTATCAAATAGAATTTAATCTAGACCTATTTGCAGAACTATTCTACAACTAGTCTAAACATGCAACTATCATATCTCATATGAACAAATTAATTTTATTTTATTTTCTATTTTCATATCTGATTATAATATTTATAAAATCAAAAAATAAAAAATAAATAGATCTAAAAATTATATTTAATCATAAAAAATATGATTATACTAGACTATACATAGAACAATTCTATTCCTAGTCTAGTTATGTATCTCATACATATTAGATCTAGATCAATTAATTTTAATTTTTTATTTTTTAATTTTAGATCTAATCATATCTCATGTGATATATGAAATCACTAATTAATTAGATTAAATTAGATCTAAATTAATTTAATAAGAGCCTAGCTCTGATACCAGTTGAAGGAAAATCCTGAATTTCTTGGATCAGGTTCGTTCAGATTTGATTGGATCGAGAGGCATATTTTAAAAATTCTCCTCTCAGGTCTTGATTAGATTTGACACTTTTTAAATTTGATTTATGATCTGATAATTAAAAAAATAAAATTAAATTAATTCTAAATTTCTTTTACATTGATCCTGGGTAATTCGATTACCCATTGATGATCCTATGGAAGCTCTGAGGTTCTAGATCTAGCCATGCAAGCACCTGGCCTCTATAGGTATCCACTCAGGTTGGATCTGGAGATCTTCTCCTTTTCTTTCTTTTCTCTAAAAATTATATCTAGATATGATTTGGAGGATCTTCAAAACTTCGTCTGAAGATTACCCATCGTCTCTGCAGTAGTGCTGCGTTCTTCCTTTTTCGACAGCTTTTTCTTGCCTGACTCGCACTAATCTAAAGGACCCAACTTTCTTGGGCATGGAGAGGAGAGTGAGGGCTAGATGTCGGCATGAAGAAGGGAGAGCGGTAGCCTTGGGGCATGGCTAGGAGAGAAGTTTTTTTTTTTAAAAGTGGGTGCAGACAGGGTCTATTTATAGACTCTACTGCACCATGCAGTGCTGCATCACCCCAACCAATCACGTTGCTTCATTCAATCAGATCTAAATCTAATTGGTGGGATGAGAGACCCATGGATTCATCCTAAGGTGGCACCTAAGACTAGTCAAAGTCTATAGGTGAGGGTCATCTAGTTTGAATCCAATAAGCAACCTGGAGTCCCATCCATATGGGACTCCAACATCCTTAACCATGGGCACACGCCATCCTAGGCATGCACCCCCTTTCTTTCCAATTTCTAGAGAGGGGACAAGCCCCTATCTGCTCTTCAATAAGTGCATGACACATGGGCAGATGTCCAAGGGTCAAAGGTCAATGTTTGACCAAGTCAAAGTCCAAGAATTAGCAGGTAATGAAAAATGGCAGGTGTTGTCTCAAATTTATCTCATAAATTAAGACAACTCTTTTCTGACTTGGACAAGCTCTAGTCAGACCAGATAAAGGTACTTGAGTGAGCACAAAATCATTTGGCTCAGTCGAGATAACTTTTATGATAAGAAAAAGGAGAACATTAGGCTCAATCGTGTGCTAGCACGATTTCCTTGAACCTAATTGAATCTTGTTCAAATCGATTGAACTGGGTTAATCCAATTGATGATATCCAGATCCAAACCCTTATTTGTGTGACCCAGTTTGGTTCAGTTCTGTATGGTAATGGGACATGTCATGATCTCCATCATCGACATCATCGAAACTTCTTTTGATAAATCAGAACTTTTCTAATTCAGACAACTAGAATGATCGATCATCAAAATCATTCTAGTTGCTCCCAAAATTCAGCAGTGACACCTAGCAGCATATGGTGGCAACCCATCAAAATTGAAAATGAACCTCTCGGTGCAGCTACTTGTGTGATTAAGTTCTTCTATCTTGAGTCCCGATCAGATTAGGGTTAAGGTGAACTCATCAAACCCTAATTCCTATCATATGATTTAATCATTCGATTCAAGTCCAATGTAAAAACCTTAATAGAACTCTTTCTATTATTTCACACTACCATCGCCATGGGCTTATGGACTTGATTCTCATGATCATCATAGGGCTGCTCCTCTTCTACCAAGGTAGATAGATTCCATCTTGGTGCATTCCAATTCCTATAATGAACATGCTATAGCCAACAACATACACCTCAGGATTCCGAATGGCTAGGAGATCGAGTCATGGTGTAGTCAAACTATAACACCCTTAAGATGAACTGCCGATGCACCTCAGGTCAAAGAACCAGACACACCACTACAGCATCGAGTCAGTCAACGATGAGAAGATAGACTTTCGTATGATTACTCGAGGTGGTCACACTCAGTGCCCTCGTTCTCTAATGAGTACCTGTACTCTTGCTCTGATGTCTCGACACCGTAGACTCAATCATCATCCTCATTATGATCACCACTATAGCATCTATCACAAAGAAGTGATTGTATACTAACCTTCTGGATCAATCATCATCCTCATTATGATCCTACGGTCAGGAGCATTTTATGTGTTAATAATGAAAATTCTTGTCTTAAATTCTCAACTCTTGAAAATAAGAATTATCATTTCCATTTACTCAAGGAATGTATCACAGACACTAAATACACATATGTGATAGAAAATAACCCATTTTATTATTTATAGTCAAAATTATAATTTTGCTTTTAGAAGTGTATTACAAGTGTCAGCCAATTCTGACTTCTAGGGCACACATATCTAACAATATTCGGGATGCATAGTGATCGAAGGATCCTATTGTACAGTAACTTTTCATTAAAGAATATTTTTGGTATTTATATCAAAATTCTATATCATCTGGGTAGACATGATACATTGCTAGACATCAAACATGTCTTATGGGTTTGATTGAATTAAAGAGTTTAATTTGATCATCAATTAGAAACTGTTCCGATTTATCGAAATGGGTCAGCTTAATTTGATCTAAATCAGTTTGGTTATGTTCTAAACAAATTAGGTTAAATCGCATCTAGACCCATTGCTAGCTAGATGTGGATCCAGGGTCACCCACAAAGAGAATTGATCAAGGGTCTAACTAGATTAGATCAAGTTTGCAGGATGAACATGCTTGCACATGTTGCAAAACCTAGCACCTAAATTCGAATCAGATTTGAATCGGATTCTGATTTGGGCTAATTTAGATATGATTTGAGCCAAATCAGATTTGGTCTTGAATTGGGTGAAGCCTAGGCTTATTGGGCTTTCTTTGGGTGACACATACCTAAGTCCCACATGCCAGAGACTCTCTCTCTTGGTGCATGGGAATGAGTTTCATGCGCTAGGGATTCTTGGCACATGAATTAAATGGTGCCACCTTATCCATTTATTTTTGTATGTAACTTATGTTACATAGTTTCAAATCTGATTGAGGCACCTAGGAGTCCTTCTGCAGGTAAAACACTTTGGTGTTTTATCTAAAATTAATTGGTTAAGGAAGTCCTTGCCGCCCCCTCTTTCTTGGCGCTCCTTGGACCAAGTCAAAACCCTTGGGACTTTGACATTTCTTCCCTTATATCCATGCCCCCCCGATGAATGCCACCTCATTTTGACTTTTCATTTGATCTTGACCCTTGATGATTGGTGCCACCTAAGAAAATTTTTGTGACTCTTCGTAGAAACGACATAAAATTAGTCAGAAGAGTTCTTCTACTTTAAGGCACCTCTTGGACTAAGTCTACGTAATTCAACGTGGCATAAAAATTAGATGGGGCATGAGATTTATAATTAGGCATGAGATGAGGATGAGAAAAGGGCATGAGATGAGGATGAGAAAAGGGCATGAGATTTTGTGGAGGCACCCCTACATACATTATAAATAGGGGTGCGCTCTGATAGTCCAAGGCATCATAAACACCTCCCTTCTTTCTTAAGAATGGCTCTCTTATGCAATTTTCTTTATTACTCTTTTTCTTTGTGAGGATTTATGGTGCTCCCAAGCCTTAGGAGGCTATAGAAGGAGTTCGGATGATGACTCTGAAAAGTATAGGATAGGTGTAGTAGTCCTAGGGCTAGGACAGGAGTTGTCCAAGGGTGGAGCTGGTGTGCAGCCCTCCATAGGCTCGAGGTTTAGGTATTGAGGATCTTGAGGAGCTTGGTTGGTACTTCATAGATCTGAAACACAAGATAGAGTAAAGAACCAAAGCCGAGGGTTGAAGGCTGTAGAAAAGGAGTTCTCTTTAGGTTAGTCAGCTCAATCTAAAATTGGGTCGACTATCTCAGTGCATAGGCTAGACAGAAGGCTGCATTCGAAACTGCAAGCATGGAATGAAAACTGGGCCAGCTTAGTCTTAGATTGAGCCAACCTAGTCTTAGGTTAGCCAGCCCATTATGCGGGCAGAGTTATGCGAGGGTCAATTTTTGGCTAGGATCTGGGTTGATCCTAGGGGTCTTAAGGCCTAGTTACAGAGGTCTTAAGGAAGCTAATTCATATATAGGTCAGGTTCAGATCCAGAAGATGAGAGCATAGGAGACATGGGTATACATGGGCTCGATGAGTGCTTTCATATATTGGGTTAGCCAGGAGAGTTTTTTGGTCGGGCTTAATGGCTACGTATAAATACAAAAGTTATATTAGGGTTTCATGATGCATTGGAATATAGATCTTTTCTCCCTCAAATATCTCTTCTCTCTTCTCTCTGGTGTTGCCATCCCAGGGTTCTTAAAGAAGCCCTAAAAAGGAGGGGCACCTTCCTCAAGCCTAAGGAGGGAGGCACCCCATCAGGATTGATGGTTTGCTGCCCATAGAGAATGTCACAGGTCTCTTCAAGTCCATGCTAAAAATCAGGAGCTTTCACAACATGGTATTAGAGCTTGTGATGTCAAGATGATTAGTGTTCGAGCGATACCATGGTTCCCAACACTCTTGTCTAGACAAGTTCTTAATTTAAGACAAGAAGTCTTCCAATAAGATACAGAGATTAGGAATAAAAATTAAGAAGACAAGGAGAAAGAAAGGAAGGCAAGGAAAGGCTAGGAGGGTGTCATGAAAAGCTAAGAAAGGTTCTGCCCAAATAATTAAAGTTCTTAGCATAAGAATTTTAATTAAAATAATCAAAGGTGCTGGTATCTTGATCAAGTCCCTGTGTGGATCATCATTGGAGGGTAAACATGTGGGCACCTAGTGGAACCCTTGATACATTGCTGCCGACGATCAGGGTCAAATTAGGGTTAAGAGATCAGAGGTATGTTCCAATATCCTAATTTATGTTATAAATGCATATTATATGATTTAAATTCTAATAAGGTGGTCCTAGGGTTTGGGTTTGGTTTTATGATTTCATATTTTTGCTTTGAAATCCATGCTTCTGCCCTGTAAATCAAATGCTACAGTGGTATCAAAGCAAGCCTTATTAGGTTAAATCATATGTTGCTATGTTTATATATTAATGGCAAAATTATAAATATGATATGTTCATATTTAATTTATTTAGCATGTTATTTATATGATGCGATCATATTTGTTTAATTATAATTAGATTATGATGTATATATTATTATGTAAAGTTGCCCTGACATAGTGGCAAGTATTCAATATGCAATGATGGTTGTCCTAGAATGATTATACATGTTGATATGTTTGTTATATATCATGGTTGATATATTCATATATTTAGTATGCTTTAAATTAGAATGTCCATAGAGACCAATTAAAGCCCTCTATAAAATTATATTAAGTTGTAGTGTAATTAACCGATAGTAGAACTAGTCTGGATGTCTAATTGATCAATTGATGTCTAGAAAAGTGGTTCATGGTTGGTAAAGAGAACATGACTTCTAATTGATTTCGTTGTCTGACTTGACCAATTTATTGATGTCTAAGAAAAGAAATAGAGGGAACCCCATCTCTCTCCCACTTACCTGGCTGATTAGATTAATTTAATTCTAGATTGGGGTGCTTAGAGTTATATTCACTACATTTTGGCCTTCCTTCATACTAGGTCATTATTATGTCAAGAACCATATTAGATTTATTGTATAACCACAAGACCTATTATGGAGACTGATGTAATATTAATCTGGTGCATTAAGATGCTTATAGCATTTTGGGTATACTGCTTTGTTGTGCAACCATAAGAGTAGTTATATTCCATTTTGACTATATAGAAATGAAGGGTCCTACTTAACTAAAATATTATAATTTGTTGTGCAAACATAAGGCTATTAATGTTTTAGATGCCAGGGTTATATTGAGAATTGCATAAGATGCAATTAGAAAGAGTTTCCTACCTTTGAACTTATAAAAGGTTTATTGTGCAACAACAAGACTTTTTATAAGAAACTAGGATCTCGATCCCACTAAGAAAACTAATTAGATTTTCTTGATTATCATATCGGAGGTTATGATTTTCGATAAAATAGTGGAAGACATAGTTAAATTAAAGTCTTAATTTAATTGTGTATGTCGTCATGAGTTATTTGCTTATGTAATGTTCTTTATTATGCAGATTAATGCAGATTAAAATGGCTTCTTCACATTCACATGTTCAATTCTGGATTCAAATAAGTTGACTGGTCCTAATTATGTGGAATGGTTGAGAAACCTTAAAATTATACTCAATCAAGAGAATCTCTCCTATATCCTTAAAACTCCAAATTCTAAGAAATTAGAGAAAGATGCCATAGATGAAGAAAAAGCCATATATAAGAAGTGGCAAAATGATTTGTTAACTGCCAAATGCATCATACTGGCCTCCATGAGTAATGAATTATCGAGGCAACATGATGGCATGGATACTCAGTCCGTATTACCCAATCTAAAAGAGCTTTATGGAGAACAGAGTAGGACTATTAGATATGAGATATCTAAGTAGTTATTCCATGCTAGGATGACAGAAGGATCATCCATACAAAACCATGTTCTAATGGTAATTGACCAAATCATTTGATTAAGTCAATTAGGTCTTGTAATGGATGGGGAGTTAAGTCAGGATCTGATCCTGCAATCACTTCCTAAATCATTTTCTCAATTTATCGTAAACTATCACATGAACTAAATACTTTCTTGCCTGAGCTATTAAATATATTAAAGATAGCAGAGAGCCATATTAAGAAGGATAAGGCTCCTCTTCTTCTTGTTGATGGGATCTCCAAGAAGAAGGTAAGTAAAAAGGGTTCAAAGAGAAGACTGAACCCTAGAGATGGCATAAATAAGAAGAAGAAGGGGAAGACAGCCTCTGGACATATGACCTATTAGATATATGTGCCCTAGAAGCCAAAATTGGCTGACACTTGTAATACACTTCTAGGGGCAAAATTGTAATTTTGACTAAAATCAATAAATGGGTTATTTTCTATCACATATGTGTATTTAGTGTCTGTGATACATCCTTTGAGTTAATGGTAATGATAATTCATATTTTCAAGAGTTGAAAATTTAAGACATGAATAATCATTATTAACTCATAAATTGCTCCTGACCATAGGATCATCACGAGGATGGTGATTGATCCGGAAGGTTGGTGTACAATCGCTTCTCTTTAGTAGATGAGTCTTGAGTCTACGGTGTGGAGACACCGGAGCGAGAGTATAGGTACTTGTTAGAGAACGAGGGCACTGAGCGTGACCACCTCGAGTAGTCATTAGGGAGTCTACCTTCTCGTCAATGACTGACTCGATGCTGCAGTAGTGTGTCTGGTTCTTTGACCTGAGATGCATCGACAGTTCACCTTGAGGGTGTTATAGTTTGACTACACCATTACTCGGTCTCCTAGCCATATGGAACCCTGAGGTGTATGTTGGCTATGACATGTTCATTGTAGGAACTGGATTGCATCAAGATGGAATCTATCTACCTCGGTGGTAGAGGAGTAGCCCTATGATGATCATGAGAATCAAGTCCAAAAATCCATGGCCATGGCAGAGTGAAATAATAGAAAGAGTTTCTATTTAGATTTTCACATTGGACTCGAATCGAATGATTACATCATATGACAGAGACTAGGGTTTGACGAGTTCACCTTAACCCTAATCTGATCGGGGCTCAAGATAGAAGAACTGAATCACACAGGTAGCTGCACCAAGAGGTTCGCATTCAGCTCTGATGGGTTGCCACCATATACTGCTAGGTGTCACTGGTGGATTTTGGGAGCAATTAGAATGATTTAGATGATCGATCATTCTAGCTGTTCGAATCAGAAGAGTTCTGATCCATCGAAAGGAGTTTCGATGATGTCGATGATAGAGATCATGACATATCCCATTACCATACAGAACTGAACCTAACTGGGTCACACAAACAAGGGTTTGAATCTGGTGATCATCAATTGAACTGATCTAGTTCAATTGATCTGAATGAGATTCAATTAGGTTCAAGAAAATCGTGCTAGCACTCGATTGAACCTAACGTTCTTCTTTTGCTATCATAAATAAGTTGTCCTGTCTGAGCCAAAGGAGTTTGTGCTCAAACAGAGGCCTTCATATGGTCTGACTGGAGGTTGTCCAAGTCAGAAAAGGTTGTCTTATTTGTAAGACACTACCTGCCATTTTTGGTCACCTGCCATTTCTTGTTCTTTGACTTTGGTCAAAAGTCTACCTTTGACTGGTCAAACGTTGACCATTGACACTTTGACTTTTGACCATATGTCATGCACCTATTGGAGAGCTGGTGGGGGCCTGTCCCCCTGCCAGAACCTGGCAAGGAGAAGGGCGCACGCCACCCTAGGCGTGTGCCCAAGTTGGAGGCGCCTAGGAGTCCTTGTTGGACAAGGACTCCATCTCCTTTTTGGATTCCAATTAGAGTTCTTCTAAGAACCAACTTTGACTAGTCTTAGGCGCCCTCTAAGGAGGAATCCAGGGGACTCTATTCCCACCAATCAGATTTAGATCTGATTTCACAAAGGGTTGTGATTGGTTGGGAAGAAGAGGAGTTGGATCACAGCTAGTCTATAAATAAGACCCTGTATCCAACTCAGATTGTATGAGATATAGAGATATGATGAGATCATAGTTTCCCCACGCCCCAAGGCTGCCTCTCCCCTCCTTCTCCATGCCATAGTCTCTTCTCCCCTTGCTCTCCACGTCCAAAAGGAGTTTTGGACCTTGGTTGGTGCGATTCAGATCAAAGAAAGGCGATCAAAATAAGAAGGCTGCGCTGCTGCAAAGGACAACTGCTCATCTTCAAAAGAGTTTTGAAGATCCTCCAGATCAGATCCAGATCTGATTTTTGGAGGCATGATAGAGAAGAAGAGGATCTCCAGATCTAACCTAAGTGGATACCGGTAGAGGCCAGGCGCTTGCATGGCTAAGATCCAGAACCTTCCGCTGCAAACAGGATCATCAACAGGGTAATAGGATTACCCAGATCAGGTAAATTAAATTTGATTTAATTTATCTTTTAATTTTATTTTATTAAAATAATAAGAATCAGATCTGAAACATATCAAGATCTTATTGGGATCAAGAGAAAAATTTTTGAAATATATCTCTTGATCTGATCATATCTGAACGAACCTAGACCGAAAAATCAGGATTTTCCTTCATGACCTACTTTCACTGCAGCAAAGTAGGTCATTGAAACAGGAATTGCAAGGCTTATCTTGCAACTATGAAAATTGGTGCAAATATTGCACCAAAAGGTATGTATGAGATATATACTTTATTGTCATTAAATTCTTCCATTTCAAACTCTTGGATATTAGATACTAGCTATGATTTTCATATCTGCAAATCTTTGCTAGGGCTACAAAAAATTAGGAGTTCAACGAAAGGTGACTTCAAGCTCTACGCACTAGAGGAGAGTCCATGCAAGCGAAAGCTATAGGGATAAATATATTGAAGTTAGTTTTTGAAAAGATCTTAGAGTTGACAAATTGTTATTATATGTCTAAGATCATTAAAAATATTATATCAATACCCTTTTTATTAAAACAAGATAATAGTCTTGATGTAACGAGCAATGGTTGCTCTATTAAATATTCTAATAAAAATATTTGCTGCAGCATTTTTGACAATGGTCTTTTGACTCTATGTTTAGATGGCAATATTTTTCATATTGATGAAAGTAGAAAGTGTAAAAGAGAGAATATAAATAATACTTTACTTTGGCATTGTCGACTTGGCTATTATTAGTGAGATCAGGATTAACAAGTTGTATAAAGAAAAGTTCTTTGAACCTTATGATTATGAATCATTAGAAACTTCTGAATCATGTCTCATGGATAAAATGACCATGACTCTATTTAGTGGACATGGAGAAAGGACAAATGAGTTATTAGGACTTATACATTCAGATGTATGTGGTCCTATGACAACTCAGGCCAGAGGAGGATACTCTTATTTTATAACATTCACTAATGATTTATCTAGGTTTGGATATGTGTATCTTATGAAACACAAATTTGAAGCCATTGATAAATTTAAAGAGTATCAAAGTATAGTCGAGAAATAAACTAGAAAGGGTATAAAAATCCTTTAATCTGATCGAGGAGGAGAATACTTATCCAGTGAATTTCTAAACTATCTTAAAGTAAAGAGTATTCTCTCTGAATGGACCCCTCCTTATATACTATAATTAAATGGTATAGCCATAAGAAAGAATCATACTTTATTGGATATGGTATGGTCCATGATGTGCTTCATAGAGTTACCTATTTTTTTTCGGGTCATGCCCTAGAGACCATAGTTTACATCTTGAATAGAGTACATTCTAAGTCAGTATCTAGCACTCCATATGGGATATGGAGAGGTAAGAAACCTAATCTTAAGTATCTTAGGATATGGGGTTGTCTGGCATATGTTAAAAAAAATTTTGGACATAAGCTAGATCCTAGATCAGATAGATGTCTATTTATCGAATATCCTAGAGATAGTATGGGATATCTATTCTACCATCCTACTGAACGAAAGGTATTTGTAAGTAGGCATGCCACTTTCATGGAGAAAGAGTTCATCCTAGAAAGAGATAGTGGGAGAAATATTGAACCTAGTAAAGTTTAAGAAAAATAGAAAGATATTTCCCAACCAAATAATCACATAAATTGGGAAGAACCAGAACACACAACTCCTATCCATAGGTTTGATAGAGGGCGACATAAACCTATGAGATACAGATTCATTATTGAGAATAATGAAGTCCAAGTCATTGAGAATGGCGAACCTCTGACCTATATGAAAGCTATCATGAGTAGGAACTCTGACAAATGGCTGGTTGCCATGCAATCTGAGATAGACTCCATGTACACCAATATATTTTGGACTCTGGTGGATGCACCAGAAGGTGTAAATCCTATTAGATGTAAATGGGTCTTTAAGAAAAAGATTGGAGTAGATGGTCAAAGTTGAAATCTATAAAGCCAGATTGGTGGCTAAGGGTTTCAGAAAAAATAGGGGATTGATTATGATGAAACATTTTCACCTATTACCATGCTCAAATGTATTCAGATTATGCTTGCCATAGTAGCATACCATGATTATGAAATATGACAAATAGATGCGAAGATCGCCTTCCTTAATGGTTTCCTAGAGGAGGAGGTCTACATGTCATAGCTAGAGGGATTTATATCAAATGAGTGATCAAATCAGGTATGCAAGTTTAAAAGTATTAGATATGTGTGCCCTAGAAGCTAGAATTGGCCGACACTTGTAATACACATCTAAAGAAAAAATTATAATTTTGATTATAAATAATAAAATGAATTATTTTCTATCATAATGTATATTTGAAAGTGTCTATGATACATCCCTTGAGATAATGGTAATGATAGTTCATATTTTCAAGAGTTAAAAATTTAAGATATGAATTTTCATTATTAACTCATAAAATGCTCCCAACCATAGGATCATCACGAAGATGGTGATTGATCTGAAAGATTGGCGTACGATTACTTCTTTAGGATAGATGAGTCTTGAGTCTATGGTGTAGAGACATCGGAGTGAGAGTACAGATACTCGTTAGAGAATGAGGATACTGAGCCTGAGCATGACCACCTCGAGCAGTCATGAGAATGTCTACCTTCTCATCGATGACTGTCTTAAAGTTACAGTGGTGTGTCTAGTTCTTTGACCTGAGGTGCATCGATAGTTCATCTTGAGAGTATTATAGTTTGACTACACCATAACTTGATTTTCTAGCCATTTGAAATCTTGAGATGTATGTTGGCTATAGCATGTTCATTGTAGGAATTGGATTGCACCAATAGGGAATCTATGTATCTCGATAGATGAGGAGCAGCCCTATGATGATCATGAGAATCAAGTCCATAAGCCCATGACCATGGTAGAGCAAAATAATAGAAAGAGATTCTATTAGGGTTTTCACATTGGACTCAAATCGAATGATTAATTCATATGACAAAAATTAGGATTTGACGAGATCATCTTAATCCTAATCTAATCATGGCTCAAGATAGAGGAACCTAATCACACAGATAACTACACCGAGAGGTTCATTTTCAATTTTGATGGATTACCACCATATGCTGTTAGGTGTCACTAGTGGATTTTGGGTGCAATTAGAATGATTTAGATGATCGATCATACTAGTTGTTTGAATCAAAAAAGTTCTGATCCATCGGAAGGTGCTTTGATGATATCGATGATAGAGATCATGATGTATCCCATTACTATATGAAACAGAACCTAGCTGGATCATACAAATAAGGATTTAGATCTAGATATCATCAATTGGACTAACCTAGTTCAATTGATTTGAATAAGATTCAATTAGGTTTAAAAAAATCGTGCTAGCACACGATTGAGCCTAATGTTCTCCTTCAATAATCATTAAAGCTTGTCTTGACTGAGCCAAATATGTTTGGGCTCACTCAAAATCCATTACTTGGTCTGACTGGAGCTTGTCCAGATCAGAAAAGGGTTGTCTTAATTTATGAGATAAATTTGAGACAACACCTATCATTTTTTGTCACCTGCTAAATCTTGTCCTTTGACATTGGTCTAATGTTGACCTTTGACACATAGACATCTACCCATGTATCATGCACCCATAGAAGAGAACATAGGGCTTTGTCCCCCTACTAAAAAGTAGAAAGAGAGGGGGTGCTGCATAGGGAGGCGTGCGCCCCATAAGGATCACACCTAGAGTCCCATACAAATGGGACTCCAGTTGCTTCATGCTTTCAACTTGGGTGGTGCCAAAGAGTCTTCTTTCATCAATCTTAGCACCACCTAAGGAGGTTTGTGAGGGACTTTAATCTGACTAGATTAGATGATATCATCTCATCAATCAGATTTAGATCTAACTGCATAAAGAGCCATGATTGGTCGGGATGATGTGGCACTGCATGGCGCAATAGGGTCTATATAAACTCTATCTGCTCCGGGTTGGAGGATGGATTGAGCTCAATATTCCAAATATAGTGAGAGACCTAATTAGGAATCCAATCTATGCAAATGGTTGGTCTGACTTAACTAAGGAGTGGATCAATATTCTGGGCATGATGAGATTCATGAATTAGAGATCAAGCCTGGGTGCACCATGATTAGAGAATCATTGGACAAGAGTTATTCACTCATTGGCTAATCCATCACCAATAACTATTAGGTAAGGTGATGAGTTAGTTGGTGGGACTGCACCACCCACTAGAAATCATTAATTATAGAGATTTTTGCATCTCTATAGAGGGAGTGTAGAGATCCGATGAAAATAGTGGAAGCTAATTTATTTAAAAATTAAACTCTTAAATAAATTGGTTAAGTCTTAATTATAAAATCTAACTAGAAACTTTGACTCAATATAGAAAAAAGAAAAATATCTGCATCAAACCCACTAGCTCGTATGCTGGACACCCATAGACTGACCAGACCCAATTATAAGAATTGGCTCCAAAACTTCAAAATTATTTTGGATTTCAAGAAGCTAACTCATATATTGGACCAAGATCTATCCACCTTATCAGCCCGTCCATCCACTGAATAGATAGCATCTCTTGATAAATGGATGGATGAAGATAACCAGGTCAGATACTATATGTTGGGTTCGATATCTGATGAACTTCAGTGCCAACATGAAGATATCAAGACTGTCTGCTAAATGTTGGCTAACCTACAAGTATTATTTGGTGAACAAAGTCATGTAGCTAAATATCAGATCACTAAACAACTTTTTAAGGCTAAAATGCGTGATGGGCAGTCAGTCCAAGATCATTATCTAATGATGATCCAGAACATAGAAGAGCTTGAGAAGCTCGGAGTGAAGTTAGACCAGGATCTACAAAATAATACAGTTCTGCAATTCTTGACTGATGCATATGGGCAGTTCATCATGAACTACCATATGCATAAACTTCAAAATACTCTAGTCGAACTTATGAATATGCTAGTTACTACTGAGCTTTCTATGAAAGATTCTAAAGGCTTAGTACTTGCTATGGAATTGGACTTCTTTTAAGAGAAAGTCTTTTGGAAAGAAGAAGAAATCTATGAAAAGGTAGAAGGTGGAAGGTGGAAAGAAAAAAAAGGTAGAGCTGAAGAAGAAGGCCACTGGCAAAGAAAAGTATTTCTATTATAATATTGATGGCCACTAGAAGCGGAACTGCTCCACATACTTGGCCACCCTAAAGAATAAGAAGGAGACAGGTCCTTCTGGAGGTATGATCGTTATTGAATCTAATCTTATGGTTTCTTTTGCATCAAGTTGGGTGCTTGACTCTGGTT
>QRFJ01002965.1:47253-98605 GCA_006176705.1 Cocos nucifera | reverse complement strand
AATAGATGCTATTTTTTTTCTTTGATTTCTTTGATTTTTTTTGTAAATTAATTATTTTTTTAATATTGCTTACTAATTTTTTTTTATTTTTTAGAAAAAAAAAGAGAAAACGAAGAAAGCATCAAATTTTGGTGAGATCAATCCTAACCCTAGTCCTCTTTCCTTTATTTATTTATTTATTTATTTTATTTTAAATTAATTTAAAAAATATTCATTTAAACCTAATTAAAAGCCTCATGATAAGATTAGAAACCCTAACTGTTTAGAGCATGCATCATATTAGTTTTATTTTTATTTTTAATTTTTTTGGTGATTGCTGGAGGCAAGGTAAGCCTTTCAGAATACAATTAGTTACATGCATCTAGTTTAAATTGCATAGAACCCTTTGATTGAATTTTTTTTTTTTTTGTGCATATTCATATTAAATCAAATTAAGGGCACAACCCAATTAAACAAGATAAGGTGGGGATTTGATCACCCTTCCTTAGCCCACAAACAACCAACCAGCATCCTGCATTGACCTAAGCCTTTAATTTTAAAATCAATTAGACATCAACCCTAGGAACTCGAGCTCAATAGGATAAGGAATCCTAAGAGTTGAACCGGGTTAGGATAAGTCAATTTGACTGGTGTCTAGGAAAGTGGTTCAGGGACGATTGGGCCCGAAGGAAGGTGGTTTCTAATTGGTTCCGTTCGCTTACCTGGCCAAGCATAATTGGTGTCTAAGGCAAGCAACGGGGGGACTCCCACCAACCTTACACTTATCTGGCTAGTTGATTGGCTAATCCTACACTTGGAGGGCTTGAAGGTGACCTTGGCAGTTAGGAGCTGTCTAGATCTAGGATAACCCTTAGTCAGGATTGATTGACCAACTTGATTGCTAATTAAATCTAATTAAACCTAATTCTTCTCTTTCTTCTTAGTTCTAGGACTCCTTAGGATCTCTTCTTTAGAACTTTTCTTTCTTTCTTTTTCTTTCTCCTCTAAATAAAATAAAATAAAATAAAATAAAAATTAAATTTAACTAACTAAAAAAATTAAAAAAATAATTAAACTTAAAATTAATAAATAAAATAATTAATCTTTAATATAATAAAATAATAAAAAAATAAAAAAAATTCTAAAATTTTTATTTGAAAATACGTTAGGGTTGCATTAATACATATATGGTAGGAAATTACTTTACCTGATCTAGTTGAACCCAACCATAATAATCAAATGGCTAATCTAAATCTAATAGTCCAAAAATTAGATAAAGTTGACCTTCTTGCTCAAAAAATAGATCAACTCCTAATTCTAGGTCAACAATCTCCTGCACAATTCACATCATCTTCTAATTATCAGGAGACTTATTCAATCTGTGCTAGCCCAACCCATCATGTAAGTGAATGTCCTATGACTGCACAGTTTTCCATATTTTATCCAAGAACAAGTTCAAGCTACTCAAGGATACTCCAAATTGATTAATGACCCATTTTCAAATTCATATAATTCAGATTGGAGTAACTTTAATTTTTCTTGGACATCCCAACAGACTCAGGCTCAGACCCAAATTTCACTTGAGCAAAATTATCAAAATTATGCCTATAATAATGGTCAGCCTAGTCAGTTTAACCAGCCATTCATATTATAATCAGCCTTCATACCCACCTCCTCAACAGACCAATCTAGCTGATGATAGATTTAACCAACTTCAACAATTAATTCTAACTCAACAACAATCTATCGCCAGACTAGAAGCTCAAATAGGACAATTAGTTGAGTCTAACATGAGGAGAGAACTAGATCAACTACCGAACCTACCAATTTCAAACAACCCACCTAATGACCACCAACCACCTGGATTAAATTATCAATCTAATGTTTCATCTAAGAATCTCAATTTGAGAATACCAAAGTAATTCCTGAACTTAAAAGCTATAGGATTCTTATGGACCCATACCAAGACCAGGTGAGAGAGGCTAGTACTGATGCTAGCCAAAATGAAAATTTAGAAGAACTGGTTAGTACTGAGACTAACCACATAGAAGAACCCAAGCCAGGAATTAGTACTGATGCTAGTTCCAATTTAAATGAGATAGAAATAAGGGAAAAGAGAATAGATGATTTACCCGAGACTTATAAACCTAATGTCCTATTCCCTTCAACCCTAGAAGCTGGTTCTTCTTATAAAAATCAAAAGGCATGTAATGAAATGTCAATGGAGTTGTTTAAGCAGGATCACATTAATTTACCTCCAGAATTAAAATCGCCTTTAGTCACCATTCCAGCACCCATTGAATCAAACTTAACTCCTAAAACTCCATTCATGAGCATTTTAGAAAAACAAATAGGAGAAATTCTTAATAAACATGGGTCTGAGAATGGAATCATAAAATATATCCCAAAAATTAACAGTGAATATATCAATAATGGGATTAAAAATCAACTTTCTGAGATTGGCAATCCAAAACCATTGAAATTTGTCAATCCAATATTCGACACAGGATAGTGAGCTACATTGTGTCTGGCTGAAGACGGTAAACTTAGCGCTTGTTGGGAGGCAACCCAATATTTAGTTTTTATCTAATTTATCTTATTTTATTTTTAGGATAATTTGAATAAGTTGGAGGGAGAGCTCAAATTTTCAAAGGCATGTGCTGGACCAAAAAAAAAATATATACTGAGTTAGGTGTATTCTTCCATGTTCTTTATTACATCCTTTATTTTTTCTTCTCCATTGAGGACAATGTCGATTAAGTTGGGGGGAGAGAAAAAAAAAAAATTTTAAAATTTTAAGTCCTCGAAAAAGTTAGTATTTAGTATTTAGATACTTGATTATGCTTAAGAATCGAATAAAACTAAGCATTTTTAAAAGAAAATTGATACACAGATCAGAGAATCTGTGAGATATTGAGGAATCAAGTATTAAGAAAATTCAATAAAGAGTTAAGTCCAGAACATAAAAATTTTTTTTCCTTGGAGCATTTCTAATTATTTCTACTAGCATCAAAGAAAAGTCTACTTTTTATAGGCTTGTGTAGGGTAACTATACGTTTCTTCATATAAAAATTTATTTTAATAAAATAGTTTTCAAGTACTTCTCACTGAGTAACCGGGCCTCTTTGCCTAAGCAAGCATTGAGTTTCGCGTCAAAAGGTGGGAAGGGCAAAGAAGCTCGTTGTAAAGCTAGTCTTAACTCGTAGCCTATTTGATTCGAGCTAGTAAGCCCGAGGGGTATTCTATACCTAGTGCCCTAAAGCCAACTGGTTTGGGAGTCATTGGCCCAAGACTCGCTACATGGATCAAATAGAAAGCTTAAGGAGTTAAGACACTCAATAGTGGTACAACGTTAAAAAAAAAAAAAAAAAAAAAAAAAAAAAAAAAAGAAACATTGGTTTTCCACCGAGTAACCGGGTCCCGTTGTCTAAGTAAGCAATGATATTCGCATCAAAAAGTGGGCAATGTGAAAATAAAAATTAATAAATGAAGGATGAAGTAGCAATACACCTGCCTATATGAAAGTTTAGACAAATCAGAGATAAAAGTGGAATAATTTAGAAAAAGTTCTAAAAAATTTAATGTTCTTTACTTAATTTTTCTATTGATAAGTATTAATACCCCAATGATATGTCTCATTTAAGCTCTACTGAATATCAATGGCCATTTTAAAAATTGCTTAGGTAAAATTCGAAACTCTAAAGTTAAAAGATATTTAAAACTAAATTCTTTCTTTACTCGAGGACGAGCAAAGCTTAAGTTGGGGGGTGTGATAAGCATCATAAATTCATCAATAAAAGTATTAATTTATTAATTAATTTATTAATTTTTAGAATTATTAATCAATTTATATATAATTTTTAAAAATTCATATTTTTATTAATTAAAAAATTAATTAAAAAATAATAAAAAAATAATAAAAATTAAAAAATAAAATTTTATTATCAATAGAAATAGCTCATTTTTCTGATCACAACAAAATAAATTTCAAGAAAAATTGAGCTAAAATGGAAAAGATATGAATTTTTAAAAATATAAAATAAATAAAAATTAAATAAAAAAGAAAATGGCTCAGCCGGCTCCGCAAGCCGAGCCAAGCCAAGTCGAGCCACCAAGCCAAGCCAAGCCATCAAGCCGACTCAGCGTTGAAGCCATCAGCCGGTCTACGATCCAGGCATGGACCGTCAGCTCAGCAAAATCCGGCGAATCAGAGATTGCCACGTGGTGGACCTAGACCCTTAAAGCGTCTATAGAAATTTATCGCGGCTCACAGGGCAATCTGGTCATTTCACTCGGTGATAAAGCATTGATTGGTTGCGGTGTGCGGTGCGGCCGGTCACGCGGTCCATGGGAACAGTGATTGCGCGATCGGACGGCTGCGGTTGATTGCGGTTAAGATCGGACGGTCAGCATTTTTTTCGGTTGCAAATTTCATCGGATCACCATCGAACGGTAGTGCCTAATTTCAGCTTTGATCCAACAGTCCAGAATGCTCCCGGTGGTGATCAGGACTCCCGAAGCATGATTTGCGGCCAGATTTCCTCGATGAAGCGCGATCAATGGCCAGAATTTAATCCGACCCGATCTGAGTTGATCTGCATCCGATTTTGATGATTTTTGGACCGTTGGATTTCTATTGAATGGCTGGATTTTATCAAATTTATTAGAGGTATCAGAGCTATTTTAATTTAAATTTTATTAAATTTTTTGATGATTACAAAGTTCATTAGTCCCACATTGCCTTTAGAAAAAAATATCCAGCCCTCCTGCTCTATAAAAAGGACCCAGCCTCAGAAATAACATCTCCGATCAAGGTGAAGCTTTGGTAAGGGCGAAGCCAGGCTATGGGTTAAAGGCTGCTTCGAAGCAACGGTGCCGAGAAGAAGAGCCGAGCTTCTACACCATCTTTCTGCCAATGCCGATCCAAGATCAGAGATCAGGCTATTTTATTTTATTATCTTTTTTTTTAAATTTATGTATTTAAATTCTAAAATTTTAATTAATAAAAATTTTATTTTTGCATTTTAATTTCTTATTTTTTATTTTTATTATAATTTAATTTCTAACTTTAATTATTATTTTATTTTATTGCAAGTAGATGCTAAGATCTAACTAATAGATCTTAGTACCAAGTTTAAATTTCTGCACCTTTTAATTTTTATTTTTTTTATTTTTCGTTCACTTTGACCCAAAACCTCTCCTAACTTTTTAAACATGATTTCAATCTAAAAATACTACCTTCAATGTTCCCGCTCACGTGTTACGATTTTTAATTATGAATCTTAAACTGAAATATTGTCTACTCCATCGCTCTATATCTACCATTTGCACAGACTGGATTTCTAATTGAGTCTCTCACCGTATCCAAAATATTGAGCCCAACTCATCCTCCAGCCCATAGCATCCAATGCCTAATAGACATGGTTGCATCTTTTCGGTGCAACTGAGCCACTGTATCCAGCCGAGAACAATCAACCCCGGGAAGGGCCCGCACATCTACAATGGTGGAAGACCTCAGACTTAATCTTTTCTTAGGGAGAATTGATTCAGGTCTCATTAAACTAGACTTATCATAGTCATAACAATTATGACTAACCTAGTGGCATGGGTTAGCTCGGATTATTGACCACCTCAGATCAGAACTGTGTCAACAGATATGGCCAGGTAAGTGAGACCGGTGGAAGGAATATGCCATTAACTCGTACAAGAATGCATTCAGGTCGAGTAGCTTCCAATTAAAAATCAGTCGGTCGTATGTGCCAAACTTACCTTAGACACCAAATTGTTGAGCCAGAACCAATTGGGTTAGCCTACAATCCAGACTCTAACCTCTGAGCCTAATTAGGTCTTGCTTGATCGTGACTCGATCTTGACCCAGACTTAATCCTATTAGGTTGGTCAATTTAAGCATTGTTGATCCCATCTAACCAACTCTTGATTCGGTTTGATCAACCGCTTAGACCTAATTGAGCTACCCAAGCCCGAACCCAGTATTATGAATATGTCTTAGATCTAAAATTCTCAATTTTAGACCTAATTAATATTTCATAATCTTAATTCTTAATTAAGTAGGGTTCATAAACAAAATATGCACAATAAATCCTAGGGTTTCAGGATCTAGGGTTTTGCAGAAAGTAAGTTTTGGGATTTCTGATTAAGGACGAACACGCAGCACCCCTACACATCATAAGAACACCCCATCGAATGGGAAGAGAGGGCCTTTAAACCCTTCTTCATTCTTATGACCGGACGGCCAAGAGGAACGCCTTAATCAGGAACATGCAATACTACAAAATAGTTTTAGATCTATATCATATATCTCATATACAAATTAGATCTAATCATGGCATATTTTGCATACATCTCATGTATCGAATCATGCATATTTTTCAGATCTAAATTATCTCATAATAATCTAAAAAATTAGATTTAAATTGATCTAATCAAAATAAATTCTAATCTAGATAATTATGTAGAACTATTCTACAACTAGTCTAGACATGCATCAATCATATCTCATATGATATTTAAAATTAAATAATTTTTATTTACTATTTTTTAGATGTTATTATAATAATTATAATATCAAAAAATAGTAAATAAATAGATCTAAAATATGATTTAATCAAATTAAATTAAAACATGCAAGACTATTCTATAGAACTATTCTATTTTAGAACTAGTCATGCATATTTTCTAATCTTAGATCCAAATCATTTAATTTTAATTTTTTCTAATTTTAGATCTGATCACATCTCATGTGACATCTAAAATCACTTATTTTTTAATTAAAATAAATTTAAAATTAGATCTAAATACTTTTAGAACCTTGGCTCTGATACCAGTTGAAGGAAAATCCTGATTTTCCCGGACCAGGTTCGTTCAGATCTGATCAGATCAAGAGATATATTTCAAAATTTTTTTTGATCTAATCAGATCTTGATATTTTTAGATCTGATTTTATTATTTTAATAAAATAAAATAAAATAAAATAATTTAATTTATACCTTATTTGGGTAATCCTATTACCCTATGATGATCCTATTGATTGCCGGAAGGTTCTGGATCTAGCCACGCAAGTGCCTGGCCTCTACCAGTATCCACTCAGGTTGGATCTGGAGATCTCTCTTCTTCTCTATCTATCTCCAAAAATTCAGATCTGGATCTGATCTGGAGGATCTTCAAAACTCCTTTTGAAGATCAGCAGCAGTCGTCTCTTTGCAGCAGTGCAGCCTTCTAGCTTTCTAGTCGCCTTTCTTTTATCTGGATCGTAGCAAACTGAAGCCCAAAACCCCTTGGACATGGAGAGGAGAGAGAGGATCAGAGGTAGGCATGGTGGAGGGAGGGAGATGGCTATGTGGCATGGGCAAGGGGAGAACCTCTCAAAACCTAGTTGGCGCAGACAGGGTCTTATTTATAGACACTACTACATCCATGCAGTCCTCTTCTTCCCAACCAATCACGTCTTCATGCAATCTGATCTAAATCTGATTGGTGGAATGACATCATCTGATCCAATTAGATGAGAGCCCCTCTCCAACATCCTTAGGTGGCACCAAGATGGGTCAAAGCAGAGTCTTTGGCACCACCTAGTTTGATTCCAAGAAGCAACCTGGAGTCTTATCTGTATGGGACTCCAAGCGTCACCATTCTTGGGTGCATGCCTCCCTAGGCATGTGCCCCCTCCTTTCCTCTTTCTAACAGGGGGACAAGCTCCTATCTACTCTCCTATGGGTGCATGACACATGGGTAGATGTCCAAGGGTCAAAGGTCAATGTTTGACCAAAATCAAAAGACAAAAATTAGCAGATATTTCGATGATGTCGATGATAGAGATCATGATATATCTCATTACCATACAAAATTGAACCTAACTAGGTCATACATACAAGGGTTTGTATCTGGATATCATCAATTAGACTAACCTAGTTTAATTAATTTGAATTAGATTCAATTAGGTTCAAGAAAATCGTGCTAGCACATGATTGAGCCTAAAGTTCTCCTTCAACTATCATTAAATTTTGTCTCGACTGAGCTAAATGTGTTTGGGCTAACTTAGGTACCTTTACTTGGTCTAACTAGAGCTTGTCCAGATTAGAAAAGGGTTGCCTTAATTTATGAGATAAATTTGAGACAAGACCTGCCATTTTTCGTCACCTACAAAATCTTGTCCTTTGACTTTGGGCAAACGTTAACCTTTGACACTTAGACATCTGCCCATATGTCATGCACCCATAAGAGAGAACATGGGGCTTTGTCATTCTACTAAAAAGCAAAAAAGGAGGGGGCGCATGCCTAGGGAGGCGTGCGCCCCATGAGGATCATGCCTGGAGTTCCATACAGATGGGACTCCAGTTGCTTCATGCTTTCACTTGGGTGGCGCTAAAGAGTCTTCTTTGACCAGTCTTGGCGCCACCTAAGGTGGTTTGTGAGGGATTTTAATTTAATTAGATCAGATGATGTCATCCTACCAATCAAATTTAGATCTGATTGCACAAAGAGCCATGATTGGTCAGGATGATGTGGCACTACATGGCGCAGTAGGGTCTATATAAACCCTATCTACGCCTAAGATTGAGAGGTTCTATCCTTTGCCCATGCCACAAAGCTTCTATCCCTCCCTCTCCATGCCACCTTTAGATCTTCTCTTTCCTATCCACGTCCAAAACTTTTTGGGCGCATGTTTGGTATGATCCAAGCAAGAGAAAGGCGATAAGAAATGAAGAAGGCAGCACTGCTGCAAGAGATAACAGCTGATCTTCAAAAGGCATTTTGAAGATCTTCAAGATCAGATCTATATTTAATTTTTGGAGCATAGATTGAGAAGAAGAAGATCTCCAGATCCTGCCTGAGTGGATATTGATAAAGGCCAGGTACTTGCCTAGCTACATCCAGAACCTCAAGCAAACATCGGGATCATCATAAGGTAATAGGATTATCCATAACAATATACAATTAAATTAGATTTAATTTATTTTAAATTTATATTTTATTTTATTAGATCAATAAAATTAGATCTGAAGAGTCTCAAATCTAATTTGGATCTAAGAGAAAAAAAATTTAAAATATCCCTCTTGATCCAATTAGATCTGAACGAACCTTATCTGGAAAATAGATTTTTTTCATCAAAAAAAATCCATTTATGGATTAAAGCAAGCATCAAGGAGTTGGAATATCTCCTCTGATGTTACAGTCAAAGAGTTGGCTTCATCAGGAATATGGATTAACCATGTGTGTACAAGAAGACTAGTGAGAGTGCCATAGTTTTCTTGGTTTTGTATGTAGATGATGTATTCCTCATTAGGAATAACATCCTAATGTTGCAATCACTCAAGTTATGGCTATCAAATAAGTTTTTCATGAAAGACTTAGGAGAAGCATCCTATATACTTGGTATAAAGATCTATAGAGATAGATCTAAGAGGATGCTAGGCTTGTCCCAGTCTAGGTACATTGACTTAATACTCAAAAGGTTCAGTATGGATGGGAGTAAAAGAGGCAACTTACCTATGGCTTAAGGCATACATCTCTCTAAGAAGATGTCTCCTAAGACACATGAAAATAGAAATAGAATAAGTTCTATTTCTTATGCTTCGACTGTAGGATCAATAATGATGCCATGTTATGTACCAGGCCTGACGTTGCTTATGCCTTAGGCATTGCAAGTAGATTTCAAGCTGATCCAAGAGAGGAACATTGGAAAGCTATGAAAAGTATTCTTAAATACTTGAGAAGGACTAAAGATATTTTTCTAGTGTATGGTGGATCTGATCTTAAACTAGAAGCATATTCTAACTATAGTTTTCAATCAGATCTAAATGATAATAAATCCATTTTAAGGTATGTCTTTACTTTGAATGATAGAGCAGTGAGTTGGAAGAGTACTAAGTAGCCAATTGTAGCTGACTCAACCACTAAGACAGAATACATAGCTGCAAATGAAGTAGCCAAGGAAGCTGTCTGGATGAAGAAGTTCATCATTGAATTAGGTATTGTTCTTGAGATTGAAAACCCAGTATCACTTTACTGTGATAATGCTGGAGTTATTGCTTAAGCAAAAGAACCAAGGTCACATCATAAATCCAACACATTCTGAGATGCTTCCATCTCGTTCATGAAATTATTGAGAGATAAGATGTTGTCATTAAACGAGTAGATACAAAGAACAACATGATAGACCCGTTCATTAAGACTTTACCACAGCATCAGTTCAATCACCATCTTGATTGTATAGGATTAATATATAAGGGCGATTGACTTTAGTGCAAGTAAGACATTGAAAGAAATATGCCCTACAAGCCAATCAAAATATATATTTTGATGGGCTATTCTTTTATCTTCCAAACTAATGTAATGACATTAGCAAATAAATAAAGGCATTTATTGCATCATATGCTGCTTCTTAATTATTTATTTAAGATTATGATGAACCCCATAAATTAAGACTTTGGTTTTATAGTTATGATAAGATCACACCAGTGAGATCTAAAATCTTAAAATCCTAATTTTAAATATTTCTGATCGATGGAACATTGAGTTGGGGGTCAATGTTTTCAATAAGACTAGCACATCCTATGTATGCTAGATGGAGAGGATGATTTATCATATAATCACTTATGTATGACACTAATACAATGATGTGGATCCTCATTAGAGAATCAGTTTACTAAATTGATCTAACTTGAGAACATCTAATGGAGTCTTATCTACATGTCAATAGATTTTTCTCATAGTGAAAATTATGCATGTAATCCTTTGACTTGAGATTGCCATAAAACCTTATATGTGTGAATTCATATTTTAGTTCATACTCATTCATGACTTAGTCATGTATGGGGTGATCTGGATATAGTGGATTATATATGGAGGTTGTGAGTAGGTCAACAAGAAAATAGTCACTTCTAGTAAGAGGAGATCACATCCTACTTGCTTCAATCAAATGATGATTCGGAAAGACTTTGATCAAAGCATTATAAAAATTAGAAATAATTTTTAATATTTTATTAATCGAATCACCATCATTAGATTGAGAGAAATATGAATATGATATTGGGTTTGACATATTTCTATACCCAAAGTTATATTCGGGATGCAGGATGATCGAAGGATCTTATTGTACGGTAACCTTTTATTGAAGGATATTTTTGATATTTCTATCAAAATTTGTTATCTTTTAGATAGATATGATATATTGTTAGATGCCAATCATGTCTTATGGGTTCGATCGAATTAAAGAGTTTAATTTAATTATCAATTAAAAAGTGTTCTGATTTATCGAAATGGGTCAACTCAATTTAACCTAAATTTGTTTGGTTAAGTTCTAACAAAATTAGGTCAAATCGCATCCGAACCCATTGCTGCCTAGATGTGGAATCCAATGGATCACACACAAAGGGAATTGATCAAGGTCCTAATTAGATTAGATCAAGTTTGCAAGATGAACATGCTAGCACATATTGCAAACCCTAGCACCTAAATTCAAATCAGATTCAAATCGGGTTTTGATTTGGGCTAATTTAGATCCGATTTGAGCCAAATCAGATTTGGTCTTGAATTGGGTGAAGTCTATGCTTATTGGGCTTGCTTTGGATGACACATACCTGAGTCCCATGTGCCAGAGACTCTCTCTCTCTCTTGGCGCATGGAAAGGAGTTTCATGCAATAGGGATTCTTGGCGCATGAATTAAATGGTGCCACCTTATTCATTTATTTTTGTACATAACTTATGTTACATAGTTTCAAATCTGAATGAGGCACCGAGGAGTCCTTCTATAGGTAAAACACTTTGGTGTTTTATCTAAAATTAATTGGTTAAGGAAGAGTCCTTGCCACCCCCTCTTCCTTGGCGCCCCTTGGACCAAGTCAAAACCCTTGGGGCTTTGACTTTTCTTCCCTTATCTCCATGCCCCCTTCTGATGAATGCCACCCCATTTTGATCATCTTTAGATGGGGATTTCATCTAATCTTGATCCATGATGATTGGCACCACCTTAGAAAACTTTTGTGACTCTTCATAGAAACTACGTAGAATTAGTCCAAATCGCCCTTCTGCTTTAAGGTACCTCTTAGACTAAGTCTATGTAATTCTACATGGTGTAAAAATTAAATAGGGCATGAGATCTATGATTGAGAATGAGATGAGGAAGAGGAAAGGGCATGAGATTTTGTGGAGGCACCCCTATGTACATTATAAATAGGGGTGTGCTCCGAGAGTCCAAGGCATCAGAAACTCCTCCTTTCTTTCTTACGATAGGCTCTCTTATCCAATTTTCTTTATTTCTCTTTCTTTTATCTAGACAAGGTCCTTATTTAAGGATAAAAAGTCTTCCAATAAGACAAAGAGATTAGGAATAAAAATTAATAAGATAAGGAGCAAGAAAGAAAGGCAAGGAAAGGCTAGGAGGGTGTAATAAAAGAATAAGGTTCTACCCAAATAATTAATATTTTTATCATAAGAATTTTAATTAAAATAATCAGAGGTGTTGGTGTCTTGATCTAGTCTACATGTAGATCAACATTGGAGTGTGAACACATGGACACCTGGTGGAACCCCTAATGGATTGTTGCCGGTGATCAGAGTCAAATTAGGATTAAGCGATCAGAAGTATTTTCTAATATCCTAATTCATGTTATAAATATATATTATATGATTTAAATTCTAATAAGGTAGTCCTAGGGTTTGGGTTTGATTTTATGATTTCATATTTTTGCTTTGAAATCTTTGCTTTTGCACTATACACCAAACCCTACATTACATTCGTTAGGATGAGGTTCTCCTCCTATTTCTAATGAAGTTGTCAAAATGCAAAAGGGCTGTTGAGAGGGTCTCTCTAACTGGAGGCCTTCAATCCCTTATAAGGATCTTTGCCCATGTTAGGACGAGGTCATCCTCCAATTTTTGATGTGGGATGGCTTTTATCTTCGTTAGGATGAGGTCCTCCTCTTGTTCCTAACGAAGTTGCCAAAATACAAAAGGACCATTGAGAGGGCCTCTCCCTATTACCCCCTATTTAAGAATTGGAGGCCTTCTACTTCATTTAAGAACGAAGCTCGATTGAGTAATTTTTTACCATTGCTCAATTTGTACCAACAATAATGATGTTAAAATAAAAAAAAATTATTGAAATGAGGTTATTGATAATACATTCATAAACTTTTTGAATTCCAATATTGTGGGAGTATAGCCCCTCAACGCTTCTTCAGGTAGTAAGTTCTAGATTGGATGATTTCCACGACCTCATAGGGGCCTTCTTAGTTTGGTGCAAGCTTGTCTTGATTTCGTGGCTATGAAATATTTGCTCGTCATAACACCCAATCTCCGACCTTGAAAGTTTTGCTCCTGACTTTGGAAATGCAGTAGTGGGCTACTTTTTGTTTGTTGGCTGTCATTCGAATTTGAGCTTTCTTTCATTTTTCTTCTAGTAGATCAAGATTTTCTTTGAGGCCTTGTGAATTATTCTATTCATTGAAGCCTTCAACTCATGCCGAGGGAAGTTTGAGTTCAACCGATATGATTGCATTTGTCTTAAAAGCCAGAGCAAATGGAGTCTCTCTAGTTGGCAACCTCTAAATGGTTCTATAAGCCCAGAGTACATGTACTACTACAAAATGGGACTATGATAGTGGATACTATGGAAGCGGTTTTAAAAATCATTGCCATAGGATCTACGGTAGCGGTTATATAGAACCGCTGCCATAGATTAGATCTAAAACTAACCGTTGTCATAGGTCAATCAATAGCAGCGATTATATATAACCACTACCATAGTTTCAATCCATAGCAGTAGTTACATATAATCACTACCATCGGTCTAACCTATGGCAGTGGTTATATGTAACCGCGGCCATAGGTCGTAACTACGTCAGCGGTTGTATGTAACCACTGCCATATTTTTTTATATTTTTTTTAAAAATTATATAATTTTAAAATTTAATATTCATCTTCACCATTCATTATCTAAATAATTATCATTAGAGTATCATCATAAAAGACTGCCTCAATCCAATAGTCTTAGCTTCATCGATCAGTAAAATTCAATTTTGATGACCATAAATGATGATGCGATGATCTGATAGATGGAAACTATCGATGAGTCTAAAAATCTACAATGATGATCTCAGTGATATTTGTAGCATATTATCAAAGTTTTAATTCAATTGGACATCGTTATCATGGTCAATTTAGTATAGGATGATTTCGATCGTTAAATGAGAAAGAAGTGATGGAAAGGTCAAACGACGTTCGATTACAATATAATTTTCTAGTTAAACAGTGTTTGCTATAATTTTAATCATTTTATATGATAATGATCATAAAATCTAAATCATTTTTGTATGAACTATTCATGTTAAGTAGATCTTGTAAAAGCACAAGCATAATTACCAAAGAAATTTAAGAACACTATATCGAGCGACGTATAGTTTTGGATCGTTCTTAGATCTATGGCTTAAATTTTATGATCACCACTATAAAAATGATTAAAGTAATAGACAAGATCATTTATCAAAAAGATTATCTCATAATCGACGTCGTCTAGTCCTTCTATCACTCGTTTCTCATTTAATGACTGAAATCATCCTGTACTAAATTAACCATGATAATGATATCCGATTGAAGTGAAACTTTGATAGTATGCTACAAACATCACCGAGGTCATCGTTGTAGATTTTTGGATTCATCGGTGGTCTCTATCTATTAGATCATCGCACCATCATTCGTGATCATCGAAATCGAATTTTACTGATTAAGGAACGGCTATCAGATCGAGGTGATCTTTTATGACAATACTCTAATGGTAATTATTAAATAATGAATGATAAAGATGGATGCTAAATTTTAAAATTATATAATATTTAAAGAAAAAAAAAATTTTCAATCTATGACAGTAATTTTTGATAATTGCTGCCTTATATCTATGACAGCGGTTCAAAACCCACAGCCATAGGCATTTTTTTTTCTCAAATCCTATCCCAATTTCATTTTTCTCTCCAATCTCTCTGTCTCCCCCGACTCTCCACCATCGGTGAGACCCCCTTCCATTTCCTTTCCCAACCGGCTCCGCCACCTCCCCCTTCTTCCCTGATAGGCCCGACCGCCAGCTCCGCCACCTCCTCTCTTCCATCCACCCAACCCCCCTCCCTACTCTCTCTATCACTTTCTATCCTCTCTTCCCTCGACTCGACCCCCCTTCTCCCTCTTCATCCCTGGCTAGCCCGACCGCTGGCTCCACCACATCCCCTCTTCCCTCGACCCGATCTTCCTCCCTGCTTTTTCTCTTTCTCTCTTTGCTCTCTTTCTCTCTTTCTCTCCTCTTTTCTTGCGGCCTCCCCCCTCCTCCTCCTTCTTCCTCGACTGACCCGACCGCCAACTCTAACACCTCCCTTCTTCCCTTGGCTCGACCACCCTGCTCTCTCTCTTTCTCTTCTCTCTTCCCTCGGCCCGACCCATCCTCCCTACTCTCTCTCTCTATTTCTCTCCTCTCTTCCCTTTAGCCTGACCCATGCTCCCTACTCTCTCTCTCTCTCTTTCTCTCCTCTCTTCCCTCGACCGACCCCCCTCCTCCCACTTCTTTCCCAGTTGATCCTGTCACCAACTCCACCACCTCCTCTCTTCCCTTGGCCCGACCCCCCCTCCCTGCTTTGTCTCTCTCTTCCCTCTTTCCATCTATCCCTCACTTTCTCTTCCCTCTTTCTCTCTCTTTCCTCTTTCTCTTTCTTTCTCTTCTCTCTCTATCTCACTGTCTCTCTCATTTCGTAGGTTATCTCTAGCACCATCATCTTCCTCTATCATTGCTACTGGCGACCCTCGGAGACCATTGTGCGAGCCCCTCTCCGTAGGTAAAGGTATGATTTTTTTAAAAAATTTATAGTATCATTTATTTATCATTTATAATATTTATAATAGTTTTTATAATATTTATAATAAATATTATAAATATTTATTATAAAAATTATAATTATCCATCGATCGTGGTCATGCCGGTGGATAAGAGAACTTCTACTGGCTAGTTCTAGACCGTGCTGGTGGGCTCTGGGTCGGGCCGTGTCGTCTTGGTGGTCGTGGATGGTCCTAAGCCATGCCGGCAGTCTTGGACTGTGCCATGTTGATGATCATGGATGACTCTAGGCCATGCCTTGTTGGCAGCCATGGATGGCCCTGGACCATATCGACAGCATTGGATCATGTCGTGTTGACGAACATGGATAGCCCTTGGGCCATGCCAATCGATAATGCAGTAGAGGGAGTACTAAAGAGAGCAATAGCCTAGAAGAAAGAAGAGGTCTATCTATCTTTTTGCTGTGCCGACCACTTAGAGCAATATTTGTTAATGTTCATTAACATTGCAGGTCAGGATGGCACCAAAGCTCCATCTAGCTTTCATCCCCACCCCTTGATGGACTATGCAAAGCTCCGCATCTAGGTTGTAGGTGGAGCATACCCCATTTACCTCTACATCGACTATCCAGGGACCATCGGCATCTACTCCTCCACCAGCATCTACTTCTCCACCAAAATCTGAGCCTCCACCGTCAACCACATCTTTGGCACATGCTCCACTCACCGATGAGTATTCATTGGCATCCACGTTGCACAATCCCATGGCTGGGAAGTGTATATTTTTATCATGTTATTTATTTATTTATTTATATAGTTATTGTATACTTATATATTTGCATAATGTATTTTCATTGCAAGTGCATCATTCAGTAGGATATTTTACGGTCCCATAAGCATGCATTATGTGTGGACCTGCCAGTATCATGTGATGGTGGAGTATGACGTAGAGGGGAGGCTAGTAGGAGAGATCGTGTAGGAGATGCATTCATTTTTTAGAGTGCTTGTGAGGTGGTTCGACATCATTCCGATACTACCCACAGACTGATGATTGATGGATGCTACTGTTAGGGATCAGGTATGGGAGGAGATATGGGTAGGTGTATCTTAATTATACTTATGCATTTGATATATTTACACTATATTTGATTAGAATAATTTTGTAACTAACTTTTGATAATTTTGTGCAGAGGAGGTACGAATTTTCAGATTATGAGAGGGCTCGAGATGTCTAACTGAAGAAGATTGAAAAATTATACCAAAGCTACAAGATCAAGCTCCATAGAGGATCGTCCGAGCATCGATAGGATACTTCAAAGGAGCTTGTACCTTGGATACAGGACTATCCCCCGAGTCAGTCGGAGGGGATGGTCAGACATGGAGGAGCCAGAAATTCAAAGTTTAATTTCTAGATTTTAAAATTTTTAATATACTTAAAATTATATTTAAATATTTTAAATACTTATTATTTATTTAAATACTTTCTAGGCTATCTTCCATCAGAACTGAGAGAATTAGGCAGCTCAGGAGTATATGCACACTCTTGGCCATGAGTCTATGGCCAGTCATATGCATAGAGAGATAATAAATTTTAAATTTTAGTTTATAAATTAAATTAATTTTTTTTTTGTATGTTTCTAATAAATTGATCAATTATTTTAGCTGACGAGAGATGATGAGATGCCTAACCATAGCGAGATTTTATGATCCAGCCTTACGGACAAGAAGGGCAAGCCAATGAACACCACAATCAAGAGGATTTTTACAAGTAATAAATAGTGTATTTGTATGATTAGTATTATAACATTACTAATATCATTTTGTTTGAATTTACAATTATAGAATTAGTTAAATGCACTCGCGAGCGAGGGCTCGGATACCTCTGAAGTCCATGACCATCTGTCTCAGGTCTTGGGGCCTAAGCACTCTAGAAGGATCCAATGTAGGCTCGAACATATGCTGATGAGCTACTGGTCTAAGATGAGCATCTCCTCACATGCTTTTGGTATCGTCAGTCAGGAGCAGCTTGAGAAGGAATTGGTGTAGGCAGCTCAAGCGAGGACGCAGGCAGATCAGGCTATGGACTAGGCTACTCTGGTAGAGGAGCATACATCTCATCTATAGGACATCCTGAGCACCATGGGGATGAGGCTCAATGCGCATTTTAGAGCTGACTTCATACGCTTTGAGGACATGTTGGTCGGCATTCCAGCTTCAGCCCCTCTAGCTCCAGCTCTAGTTCTAGCTCCTCTAACTCGTGCACCATCTCCTCCCAGTGATGACATTATAGATGTAGATTTAGGAAATTTTTGATATTTTTTTAAAAAATATTATAATAAATTTTATTCAATAATAAAATTTTAGTATTTTAAAAATATTGTTATATTATTTATAATATTTTTTATGTTATATATTAAATTATATTTATTAGATAAAAAAATAAAAATTTAAAAATTTATATCTTTTATTATTCAAAAGCTACGATAGTGGTTGCAAAATCACTACTGTAGGCATGCCAACTGATGCCCTAGGGTATGTGCCAACCACTGCCATAACCTTTGAACCGCTGTCATAAAGCCTATGGCAGTGGTTTAAAAATCATTGCCATTTTTGGTCTATGGTAGTGGTTAAAAATCATTGCCATATCCGTATATGGCAGCAGCTACGAAATCGTCGCCATAGATCAAATATGGCAGCAGTTAATAAAATCGCTACTATAGACTTTCTATGTCAGCAGTTTCCATAATCACTATAAAAATTGCTACAATAGACCCACGATGACGACTGCAGTGACAGTGGTTATATAACTACTATCGTAGCCTGTGGTAGTGGTTTTTAGGGCTACAGCAATGGTTTATGTGAACCGCTACCGTAGTCCTATTTTGTAGTATTGATGATAAAGCTCATCCACTCAGGTTCCTTTTGCTCGCTCGAGCCTCACCCTTATCCTTTATGGTAGACTTCTATTGGTTACCTCGGCCTCACCATTTGCTTGAGGATGGGCCATAGAAATAAAGTGATGAGAGATGTTCAAGTCTTCATAGAATTCAATGAACTTGGTCCCTACGATTTGGCACCCATTGTTAGTAATTAAAGTTCAAGGAAGGTCGAGCCTACATACAATTAACTTTTAGATGAAGTCTGCACTTTAGGTTCATTGATTTTTGCCAAAGGCTTGACCTTGACCCACTTGGTAAAATAGTCCATTGCTATCAAGAGAAAATTTTGCTCCCTAGATGCTATGAAAAATGGCCTAAGTATGTCCATCCCCTACTGTGCGAATGGCCATGCAACATTTAAAGGTGTGAGCGGGAAGCTGGTTGCCTTTGAATATTAGCATTCCTCTGGCACTAGTTATATTTTCTTATCTACTCAACTGCATCTTGTTGCATGGTAAGCCAATAATATCCTTACCGAAGCAGCTTGTAAGACAATGATCTGACTCTAAGGTGATTTCCACACACTCCTTCATGAACTTCTCTCAAGGTGTAATCAGTCTCAGATGGTTGAAGACATTTAAGAAGTGGTAAGCAACAAGACCTCTTATATAGCTAGTTTTCATAAAAGATACAATGAGAGGCTTGATTTCTTAATTTCCAACCTTCTTTGGGATCTCTAGGGAGGGTGCCATCTCTTAAATACAAAACTAGTGGATCAATCCAGCTAGGCTCACATCACCCTCTGAAGTTCTTCCAAACTTGGGTGCTGAAGAACTTCAAAGTAGACTTCTTTTGGCAACTCATTCAGAGCTAAAGTTGCCAATTTGAACAGAAGGTCAGTCCTGAAATTTTCTACTCTCGAAATCCATTGGATGTCAAAACTGCTGAAGATCGAGGTTAAACTTTTCACTTTGTCCAAGTATTTTTTCATACTTTTCTTCCGAGTTTTATAGCTACCATTGACCTACCCCACTACTAATTGTGAATCATTATTGACCTTCACACAGTCCATCCCTAATTTCTAAGCTATTCTTAATCCTGCAATCAGAGCTTCATACTTTACTTGGCAAAAAATTCGAAGTGCAGTGCATATTCAATGATGATCCCTTCTAGATTGATAAGGATTAAGCCTGCACCTACTCCAAAAGTGTTTGATGAGCCATCAACATATAAGGACCAAAAATCTTTACGGAGGTCTACTTCCTCTTTAGGGGAGTCCGGCTGCAAACCAGAAGTACTAACCTCTTATTGTTCTAGCTCGGCTAGATCTGGGATGGTGCACTCCACCACAAAATTGGCCAGTATTTGGGCTTTGATAGATGGGCAAGGTTGAAACTTAATGTTCAATTCAGTGAGCTTAATTGCCCACTTTGCTATTCTTCCAGAAGTATCTGGCCAGTGAAGAACTACTTTGATGGGTTGATCCATGAGGATTGTTATTGTGTGCTATTGGAAATACGATCGAAGTTTTCTTGCTGCAATAAATAAATCATCGATTAACTTTTCAAATTTGGTATACCTAATCTTTGCATCTCTCAAGACATAGCTTATGTAGTAGATTGGCTTCTGAGCTTTAGCCTCTTCTTTAACTAGGATAGCTTCAATGGCCATAGGAGATACTACTAGGTACAAAACCTATTCTTCACTAGGTTCAGGCTTAGCAAGGAGGGGAGGTGAGCCAAGGTAGTTTTTCAACTCCTTGAAGGGTTGCTAATATTTTGGAGTCCAATAGAAGTTCTTTGGCTATTTGAGCACTTGAAAGAAGGGCATGTAGCACTTTGCCAACCTTGAGATGAAGTGATTCAAAGATGCAATCTTTCCTATCAAGTGCTAAACTTTTTTTTATTGTTTTGAGAACAGTCATCTCCTAAATGGCCCTGATCTTCTCTGAATTTGTTTGATGCCATGTCTTGATACCATGAATCCTAGAAACTTCCTCGAGGTCATCCCAAAAGCATATTTGGTTGGGTTCAATTTTATTTTGTACCTCTAAAGTGTGTTGAATGTCTATTCTAAGTTAGCGATGTGATTTTTTAAAGATCAACTATTAACGAGCATGTCGTCTATGTAGATATCCATATTATGATCGATCTGCTACTTGAAAATCTTATTCATAAGGCGCTGGTAGGTTGCACCTACAATCTTAAGTCTAAAGGGCTTGACCCTATAACAATAAAGACCATGGTCAGTACTAAAAATAGTTTTTTTCTCATCTTCAGGTGCAATCCTGATTTGGTTATAACCAAAGAAGGCATCCATGAAGGTGAGGAGTTCATGGCCCAAGGTTGCATCCACTAGTTGCTCAATTCTAGGTAGTGGGTCTTTTGGATAGGCTTTGTTCAGGTCAGTGAAGTCTATGCACATCCTTCACTTATCATTTGCCTTTTTGATAAGAACTACATTGGCAATCCAATCTGAATAGGATACCCCCCAGATGAACTTGGCTTTGAGGAGCTTGTGTACCTTGTCCATGATCGGCTTTGCTACTTTGATGCAAAGCTATGCTTCTTTTACTTCGCAGGATGATTCTTGGAATCCACTGCCAGATGATGCTCCATAACTTCTGCATAAATCTTAGGCACATCCGTGGGAATCCAAGCAAAGACATTAGCATTCCTTTGTAGGAAGGTGATGAGCTATTTTTCAACTTCTGCCTCCAAATTTGAATTGATATGCTCTGTATGACCGTCATTCCCACCATTCGGAGAGACTATAATAAGGTCATCAATTGGTTTCCCTCGTTCTTCAGTCAAGTCATTGCGAGCATCAAGTCCATCCACCAGATAAAGTTTTGGTAGTTTTCCTTCTTGCAGGATAATTATGTAGCAATGATGTGCTAGGGCTTGATCTCCTCTGACCTTTCTGACTCCATATTATGTCAAAAACTTCATCATCAAATAATATGTTGACACTACAACTTAAAGTGCATTCAACGTAGGTCGGCCAAAATTGCATTATAGGCGAAGGGAGCCTTCACCACCAAAAAATTGACTTAAGCTTTGGATTGCTTTGGGTACCGACCTGCTACAATTGGTAGAGTAATTATTTCTTCAATTAGTGCAGCATCATCGATGAATCCCATAAATGAAAAACTTATTGGTCCTATATGACTATTAGGTATAGACATTTTTGAGAAAGTATCATAAAATAAGATATCGACAGAGCTTCCATTATTAATTAAGGCACAACGTACATCATAATTGGCAATATCTAAAATGATTACAACCACATCATTATGCAAAAATTGAACCTCTTGCGCATCTTCTTCAATAAAAGCAATGGGTTCTTCATGTGAGGATTAGTGGTGCTCCCAAGCCTTGGGAGGCCACGGAAGGAGTTAGGATAATAACTCTGGGTATACTAGGATAGGTGTGATCCTAGGGCTAGGACAGGAGTTGTCCTAGGATGGAGGTAGTGTGCAGCTCTCCATGGGCTTGACGTCTAGGTGCTAAGGATCTTGAGGAGTTTGGTTGATGCTTCAAAGATCTGAGATAAAAGATGGAGCAAGGAACCAAAGCTAAGGAATGAAAATGGTAGAAGAGGGCTTTTTCATAGGTTAATTGGCTCAATCTCAGACTAAGTTGGCTAAGTCTCAATGCACAGGCCAAACAAAAAGGCGCGTTCAGGATTGCAGGCATGGGATGCAAGTGGGCTGGCTCAGTCTCAGTCTAAGCCAACCCAGTGTCAGGTTAGCCAGCTCAATGCCGAGACTGATACGACTCAGTGCACGTGTATAGTTACACGAGGGTTTGTTTGGGGCTAGGGTCTGGGTTGATCCTAGGTGTCTTAAGGCCTGGTTTAGGAGGTCTTAAGGCCCAGTTTAAGAGGTCTTAAGGCCTGATTTAGATTCAGAGGATGAGAGCATGGGAGACATGGGTGTAAATGGGCTCGATGAGTGCTTTCATGTATTGGGTGTTGAGAAATGTATCCTAAAGCCAATTATCTAGGTGATAGATGATTGAAATTAGTATTTGAATTATCTAATAATAATAGTTATTTGGCTGGTTCATCATAAAAGTTCTATCTTCCTTAAATGAACTTCTAAATTATTATGAAGTTCTTAGAACCATAATCAATCGATAAAGGAGGATTTATCGGATGGTTCTTAAATTGTTCACGACCAAATGATAAGTTATTAACAAGGACGATAACTTATCGAGTGTAGGTCGCTATATGCCATATGCATTAGTTGTCCTCGTAATCAAGTGGTGTGGAGACACTGGTATGGCATCTAGATGAGATATAGGAGTACATCTGCACTGAACATGACCAATGTAGTACTCTACTATCAAAAGTAGCTAGCTAAGGCAAATGGGTATAAGTGTTCCTCCGACCTGAGATCACCATAGTGACTTCAAAGCAACTCACTATACTTTGGTGCCAAACTATCTGTATTTTTAATATAGGTTCAAAAAATTTCTAGGTACAATCAAGTACTTATAAAGTCGATGTATGAGTCAAATTGGGATTGACCATTTTTGATTAATTTTAGAAAGAGAATGACTCGCTGTGTTTTAATTTAGCAAATCCTGGGCCTAGGTAATCCTTATGAGGTGTCACGAGATTTACAAAATTTTGAGACACAATAGTAATGACTTGTATGAGTGTTGATAGCATACTCAAAGTTATCTTGAGCATTATTGATCAAAAGGATGAATTATACGGTAACCATGGTTCAGGGTTCTAAGAATGTTGCTTTGCATGCATTCGATCTATCCGAATGTCGGGAACAATTGCTAGATGGTAACTTCGATTGGTATAGGAATTGGTTCCTATGCTATCGGCTTAGTTTCAAACCTTTGGGGTCTCATACATTAGAGCTTGTAACCTGATCAGATGGTTAATCAATGATTGAGAATCATTTCGAGGTCAAACATTCAATGCAATTGATGTTTGACCTAATGCAAGTGTTGCAGAAGGATTGATTAGCAGTTAGATTGCTAATTGGCTTAATTTGATTGAGCAATCAGGCTGAGATCAAGTTTAATTGAATTAGATTCAATTATAATTAGTTTGGACTTAATTAGATTAAGTCTAGTTGATTTATTGGATAAGCTAATTGCAAGAAAGAATAATTCCTTATTTGACTAGGACATGGGTGCACCTAATTGACTTAGCATTTAAATTAGATTTAAATATTAATTTAATTTGATTTAATTAGGCTCGTAGTCAGACTAGGATCATCCTTAATTAGGTTGCATTTGATCTAATTTAAATGGGATTTAAGTTGGGTTCAAAACTATTTTGACCTAATCAAACAAGAGGAGTCCTAGTTGGACTGGGACTCTCTCTCTCTCTTATGCCTAAGACCTCACGCCCATCTTAATTAATTCATGATTTTTTTATGTGTATTTCCACACCCAAGAAGGCCTTCCATGCCCCATAATTCATACTTTTGGGAATTTGTTATGACTTGGTCAAAACTTGGAAGAAGTTAGGATTTGTTTATTACTTGGAAGAGTCCCCTTGACCAAAACTTCTTCCCCTCTTGTGTGCCCACTTAACCCACACCATATTTAACTTCTCCACCTTTCTCCTAGGTTTTTGGAAGTGGATTTGATGGTTCTCATGAAAAAAGATCAAGAGAGGGGCTTCCAAGAGTTGGACACCCCATAGAAGTCCTCCTTTGACTAGGTTTTGACCTAGTCATACAATAAAAGATGGATGCCTCTTTTGAGATGGTTAGAGGATGTGAAAAATCTTAGAAAAATTATAGAAAATTAAAGGAAAAGGAGGAGAAGGCATGAAGTATCTTTGGCATCAGGATTCATGGAGAAGAGCCTTCAATTAAGACATCAAAGGTTGATGTCTTGAAGAGACAAGGTAAGAGAAGATTGTCTTCTCTTATATTTTTTCTTTTATGTTTCTCTCTTTCTATTTTATTTATGATTTTTATATGATAAAAATTTGAGAGAGAGAGAGGATTTAGGTTTGGGGATGAATGCTCCAAGTTGTTGGGGCATGGTGTTATTTTTTGGACATGATCTGATCGTGTCCTGATGAGAGAAGAAGAAGAGAAGAAAGGTCTTCTCTGAGGATTTCTTGGAGAACCTTTCTCTCTAATTTTTATGAGAATTTTATATGATAAAAATAAAAAAATATTAGATTTAGAAACTTAAGAAAAATACTAGAGGAGAATGTCTCCTCTTATCCTAGTATAGAGATGTTTTGAGGACATCAACCGTTGATGTCCTAAAGGAGAAGATTTATCTTCTTTTAGGATTTATTTTTTCATGTTCTTAATTTTTTATTTTTGGAAGATCCAAGAGTTGGATTTCTCCCTTGTTCCTCCTCATGTTCTTCATCTCTTGGAGTATCCAAGAGATCCAAAGAATATGTATTTGATTAACCATTAGAAAGAATCTACAAGAAGCTAGCACTTCGAGCGGATCTTCATTCGACGAATCTCCAATCTGTGTTACAGGTTCATATGGATCATCTATAGAGATTGGATGCTTGTGTGGCTCCAAAGGAAACAACAAATTTAACCGCAAAGTTTTCGACCCATGCAATGGTAAGAGATCTGATCTCTTGGTGACCTAGTTGCGATCTAGGGTTAGATCTAGGATTGTTCTAGATCTAGGTATTGATATGATCAATACCGCTTATGGTTAATTTAAGTTCAAATTTATATTTACTTCATAACGTATTATATAATCTTGATGTAGGGTTTTATAATTTGATTACATGCATTTGTAGATTAAAAAGTTTAATCTATATCTTCTGCTGCTTTTTATTTTTGAAAAAGTTTTGAAATCTATGCATGAAACCCTGCATGTTTTCCAATAGTGGTATCAGAGCATCTAGGTTCTTTTATAACATGATCATATTTGCATTAGATTAAATTTAAAATTAAAATTAATTAAAGATCGCACATACTATCATAAGGTTGTCCTGTTGTAAGGTTAATCCCTTACAATGTAAAGGTTGTCCTAGTATGTGCTGATCTGAATTTGAATCATGAATAATTTAGATTTAATCTAAGAAAATTTATGATTTAATTTTTTGATTTAAATCTAAAATTAAATAGATATTTTATCTAACTTAGATTATTTAGATTAGATCTAAACAATATCAGGATTGCACATACTGTCATAAGGTTGTCCTGCTGTAAAGTTTACCCCTTACAGTGGAAAAGTTGTCCTAGTATGTGCTGATCCAAAAAACCTAAATCATAAATATATTAGATGAGAACTAAAATAATTTATAATTTATTTTGAAATTTTAAGTCTAATTTTAAATGGTTTATGATCTGATCCACATGATGTATTTTATGTTTAGATCTAGATCCTCTTATTGCATATGTTGATATATAATTTTAGTTTTGAATCTAGAATGTATATGTATGACATATTTATTTTATAGAATTTAAATTGAAAACTTACATTTTGCAAAATCCTAGGACATGATCTAAATAATGAAATAAATTAGATCTAAAATCATGTATTGAATATGATTCAATATAAATTATTTATAATTTAAAAATATTTTAAATAATAAAATTAAAAACTAGTTCTAAGGTTTCATAAATCCAAAGTTTGAATTTAATTAAAAATTAAGTGATTGTTTAGGATTTAGGTTAGTGATTTGAAGATTCTAAGATAATTTCATAAAACTTGGGTTAAAGGTTAAATGAGTTAGTTTTGATCAGGTCATTAACTGGGTTAGACCTATGGTTAGATTAAATATGGACTTAGTTAAGAAATTAATCGATCCTAATTATTAGTTAATTAGGATTAGGTCATTTCTTTTCTATAGATCAATTCAATAGTTGTAGTTGAGTCTGATCGTGGCTCAATTCAATAGTTGTAGTTGTAGTTAAGAAAGTCCATATATCTAACAAATGGATCTGATCGTGGCTCAGTAATCGAGCCTGAGTCTTTAGGTAGACCAAATCAAAATTGACAAACCAATTGGTGTCTAAAGTAAGTCTGGCATTCCAGATCGATGGTTTTTAATTGACAGCCTACTTACCTGACCATTTTTTATGGTGTCTAAGGCAAGCCTTGGCAGACCCTCCCATCATTCTCACTTACTTGATCAATGTGGTTAATCAAATTTTAATTAGGTTGCTTATTGATTCGAGCTAACCCATATCACGTAGGAAATTAGTGAGACTGATATAGGTGCCCATGGACCAAAATTGATCATAATCCTCATCAGTGACTTGTGAAGTCAGTGGGAGGATCTGACTTGGTGAAGTCAGTGGGAGCAAATTGATCCATGTCCTTTGTATCCTTAAATCACTAATAATTTAAATCTTCTAAAATTATTAGGTCCTTAAAATGATAAAGTTATGGAGATAATCGAGTCATAGCCTCCCATTAAGGTGTTTGATAATGAGTCCATTAACTCAATAATCATTAGAGGCCCATAGGCCTGATGCTTGTTGACTAATGGAATTATCACTCATCATATGATGATTTGGATGTGTCTCTCTAATAGCGGTTAGGTTGACCAACAATAGTTGGGCTTAATCATTCATTAGTTAGATGCACCAAGTATGCTCATGTTAATGGTTGGACCTAATCGGATCTTTATAGTTGAGTCCCTAGCCTACTAATTAGGATTTTGGGGCAAAATTAAATTACTAGAAGTTGTTTAAAGAAAAAATTGGTTATAAACCTATCCTTAGATGTACATGGATTGACCAACCATAGTTGGACTTATGTGCAGTCTATGTGGATTCTAGTACCTACTAGAAAATTAAAGTAATTTCTCAAATTGAAGGTAGAGGCTACCAATTCGAACAAAATAGTGGATGAACCTTTAGACTAAAGTCCAAGTCTTTAGGCTTAATATAATTCATATTCTTAGGTCAATGTTCTCTTTTCTCAAATTAAGGCTAAACCCTAATTGCTCCTATCACTGTTAGATAGTGATGACTTATGGGACCCAACTTCGATAATTAGTATCGAGAGTTGAATTTGGTTCAGCAGTACGAATGAGTTCGTACTGGGGCTTCTAACTCTAGTCAAAATAATTAATCCAAGGTTAACCCAAATCAGGCATAGTGCTTCTAATGTTAGAAGCAGGATCATAGGAAGAAGAATTATCTTGCTTCACCTGACCATAACAGGCTGAATAAGAAAAAGGTGCAAAAGTTGCTCATTAAAAATGTTATATGATAACACCTTAAAATTTCTTCGTAAATAATTCTACTACATGGGTATTAGATGCCGGTAGTCTTATGTAATTTGTTGCAAAGACTATAAATAAGTGGGATATTTGAAAATAGTGAGAAATACCTAAATGTTGGAGATGAAAGTCTTGTTCCAATCCTACCTTTAGGATTTGTCAAGCTTATTTTCAATAGATGTCATTTTGAGTGATTGTCACTATTGTCCATCGTTTATGATAAATGTGATCTTTGATGGCCTTCAGGTCAGAGATGGTTATCATTTATCAATAAAAAATATTATTATGATATTACTATGAATAATATTATAATAATACATGGATAATAAAGAAATAATATTTAATATTTATATAGTTTGTTAAGTGTAATATACACATCCAAATTAGATTATGTCATGGATATCTATCTTTGGCATTATAGGCTTAGTCATCTTGACAAGAACATGATAAATGGGTTAGCTTGAGAGAGAAACCTCGACATCAATGATTGTGAATCATTGATAGCCTGTGAATCTTGTCTTCTTGAAAAAATGATAAAGTCACCTTTTACTGAAAAATGTGAAGAAGTCGATAAAATTCTAAGTCTCGTACATAGTGATGTATATGGACTTATGAACTTAAGTGCCAAAGAAAGATACTAATATTTCATTACAGACGATCTATCTAAGCATGGGTGCATCTGGCTTGAATTATTAAAAATGTTCAAATGATTCAATAATGAAATAAAAAAATAAACTGAAAAGATTTTAGAACTCTTCGATCGAATCGAGGAGGCGAATACTTATTCAGCAAGTTTTTGACATATCTAGGAGAGAATTTGATTTTCTCTCAAGTGGATTTCTTATCGGAATACAGTGTATCTGAAAGAAGAAATTGAACTTTATTAGACATGGTTCAATCTACTATAGGGTTCACTTGTCTACCTGTTTCAGGGTTGTACTCTTGTGGCTACTAGTTTTACTCTAAAAAAGGTTCTGAGTAAATCTATCGCATAGATTCCATATGGGATATGGATCGAACGTAGACCTAGACTCTCTCACTTTCGGGTTTAGAGTTGATCAACCTATGTCATATGTTTGCACATAGATAAACATGGATCCTAGTCCAATAAGTATTTAAGGGTTATTAATTATACTATGCTAAAGAATATAAGATGTTCATCAGCAGTAGGGCATTCCTTTTGGAAAGGAGTTCCTTAGAGAGGAAACTGATGCCTATCAAGTTGAACTTAAAAAAGTTTGACTGGTAGAAAAGAATGGACATAATCTAGTAAACCTACAGAACCAGATTTGATCATATCAAATCTAGAGCCCATTAAAGTATCATCCTTAAGGAGATCCGATAGAGTACCGCATCAGCTAGACAGATACTTCAGTATCTAGATCAGGGATGGTGATCCTATTGAGCTCGATGAGAACAATAAGTATCTAATCACCTATAGGGATATAATGCAGTGATCTGGAGCCACATGATTCAAATTGAAGTCCATGAAAATCAATAGTGTATGAACACTAGTTGATTCACCTGAAGGGATAAAATCCATTGGGTGCGAATGGATTTTCAAAAGGATCAGAGTAGCACAGATAGAAAGGTAAAAACCTTAAAGCCCGTTTGGCTATTACCTCAGAATTAGAACATACATTTTGAATGTATGCCTTTGTTATGAACAAAGATAAATTCTACATTTGTAATTGGATAAAATATTCTGTAGTGTTATTCCTTATATTGTCTATGGATGAAATTCTCTTAATCGAGAATGACATCCCAGCATTGCAAAGAATAAAGATTTAGCTATCATCTTATTTCTCTATGTACGTGACCAGACACGGAATACTCACTAGAGATAGTGAGCAGATACCAATCTAATCTAAGTGAGAGCCATTGGAAGATTGTATAGACAATCCTTAAGTATTTGAAAAATACTAAGGTCTAGTGACTCAAATATGGAAGTACTGATTTAAAATATGTGGATCTTTTAATTTCAGTCAGAATAAGATGATAACTAGAGAATATCGATTGATACCCTAATTGTAGGAGCAATCTACTAGAAAGATTTCAAGCAGGATACTTTAGTCTATTCAGTTAGTGATGTAGAGACATCATGGCATATGATGCTACCATGTATGTTGTATAGTTGCTGAGGTTCATTAGCAGGACGGGAGTGGCACCCTCCATAGATGGTCCAATCCTATTATAGCACTGGAGTCATAGCTAAAGTTAAAGAACCGAAGGACCAGCATATTTTGCATCGCTATCACCTTTGATTTTTTATCAAGGTGACGTCGATCTTTAGAAGATTGATGAAAAAGGAGAACTTGATCGATCCATTTGCTAAAGGCCTCGGAACTAAGGAGTTCTACGAACTCAAGTGAAAGATAAGATATTTGATATCATTTTGATTGACTTTAGTCCAAGTGGGAGTTGTAGGAAATTATATCCTAAAGCCAATTATCTAAGTGGTAGATGATTGGAATTAGTATATGAATTATCTAATAATAATAGTTATTTGGCTGGTTCATCATAAAAGTTCTATCTTTCTTAAATGAATTTCTAAATTATGATGAAGTCCTTAAAATCACAATCAATCGATAAAGGAGGATTTATCGAATGGTTCTTAAATTGTTCATGATCAAATAATAAGTTATTAACAAGGATGATAACTTATCGAGTGTAGGTCACCATATGCCATATGCATTGGTTATCCTTATAACCAAGTGGTGTGGAGATACTGATATGGCATCTAGATGAGATGTAGGAGTACATCTACATTGAACGTGACCAATATAGGACTCTACTATCAAGAATAGCAAGCTAAGGTAAATGGGTATGTGTCCCTCCGATCTGAGATCATCACGGTGACTTGGAAGAAACTCACTATACTTTGGTGCCGGACTGTCTGTATTTTTAATATAGGTTTGAATGATTTTTGGGTATAGTCAAGTACTTGTAAAGTCAATGTGTGAGTCAAGATGGAATTGACCACTTCTGATTAACTTCAGAAAGAGAATGACTCGCTGTGTTTCAATTTAGCAAAACCTGAGCCTGGGTATTCCTTATGAGGTGTCATGGGATTTGCAAAATTTTGAGACACAATAGTGATGACTTGTATGAGTGTTGACAGCATACTCAAAATCATCTTGGGTATTATTGGTCAAAGGGATGAATTATATGGTAATCATGGATCAGGATTCTAAGAATGTTGCTTTGCATACATTCGACCAATCCGGATGTCGAGAACCATTGCTAGATGATAACTTCGATTGATACAAAAATTGATTTCTATGCTATCAGCTTAGGTTCGAACCTATGGGGTCATACATATTAGAGCTTGTAATCTGATCAAATGGTTAATCGATGATTGAGAATCATTTCGAGGTCAAACATTCAATGCGATTGATGTTTGACCTAATGCAAGTGTTGCAGGAGGATTGATTAGCAATTGCATTGCTAATTGTCTTAATTTGATTGAGCAATCAGGCTAAGATCAAGTCTAATTGAATTAGATTCAATTAAAATTAGTTTGGACTTAATTAGATTAAGTCTAGTTGATTTATTGGATAAGCCAATTGCAAGAAAGAATAATTCCTTGTTTGACTAAAACTTGGGTGCACCTAATTGACTTAGCATTTAAATCAGATTTAAATCTTGATTTAATCTGATGTAATTGGGCTTCTAGTTAGATTAGGATCATCCTTAACTAGGTTGCATTTGATTTGATTTAAAGGAGATTTTAATTAGGTTCAAAACTATTTTGACCTAATGAAACAAGAGGAGTCCCAATTGGACTGGGACTCTCTCTATTTTTCTTGCACCTAAGATCTCATGCCCACTTTAATTAATTCTTAATTTTTCTATGTGTATTTCCATGCCCAAGAAGGCCTTCCATGCTCCATAATTCATATTTTTAGAAATTTGTTATGACTTGGTCAAAACTTGGAAGAAGTTGGGATTTGTTTCCTACTTGGAAGAGTCCCCTTTGACCAAAACTTCTTCCCCTCTTGTGCGCCCACTTAACCCATGCTATATTTAACTTCTCCACCATTCTCCTAGGTTTTTGGGATGTGGATTTGATGGTTCTCACAAAAAAGATCCAGAGAGGGGTGTCCAAGAGTTGGACACCCATAGAAGTCCTCCTTTGACTAGGTTTTGACCTAATCATGTAGTAAAAGGTGATGCCTCTTTTGAGATTGTTAGAGGATGTAAAAAATCTTAGAAAAATCATGAAAAGTTAGAGAAAAAGGAGGAGAAGGCATGGTGGATTTGTGGCACCAAGATTCATAGAGAAGAGCCTTCAGTTAAGATATCAAAGGTTGATATCTTGAAGAGACAAGGTAAGAGAAGATTGTCTTCTCTTATATTTTTTCTTTTATGTTTCTTTCTTTCTATTTTATTTATAATTTTTATATGATAAAAATTTGAGAGAGAGAGAGGATTTAGGTATGGGGATGAGCACACCATGTTGTTGGGGCATGGTATTATTTTTTGGATATGATCTAATCATGTTCTGATGAGAGAAGGAGAAGAGAAGAAAGGTCTTCTCTTAGGGTATCTTGGAGAACCCTTCCTCTCCAATTTTTGTGGGAATTTTATATGATAAAAATAAAAAATAATAGATCTAAAAACTTAAGAAAATCCTAGAGGAGAAGGTCTCCTCTTGTCCTAGCATAGAGATATTTTCAGGATATTAATCGTTGATGTCCTGAAGGAGAAGATTTGTCTTCTCCTAGGATTTATTTTTTCATATTCTTATTTTTTAATTTTTGGAAGATCCAAGGGTTGGATTTCTTTCTTATTCCTCCTCATGTTCTTCATCTCTTGGAGTGTCCAAGAGATCTGAAGAACATGTATTTGATTAACCATCAGGAGGGATCCACGAGAAGCTAGCACTTCGAGCGGATCTTCATTCAACAAACCTCCAATCTATGTTGCAGATTTGTGTGGATCTCCTATAGAGGCTAGATGCATGTGCGGCTCCAAAGGCAACAATGAATTTAACCACGGAGTTCTCGACCTGTGCATACGTAAGAGATCTGATCTCTTGGTGACATGGTCAAAACCACTTATGATTAGATCTAGGATTAGATCTAGACCTGCGCATAGATGCGATCTAGGATTAGATCTAGAATTATATTAGATCTAAGTATTGATATGATCAATACCACTTATGATTAATTTAATTTTAGATTTATATTTGCATTATAACATGTTATAGATTCTTGATGTAAGATTTTGTAATTTGATTACATGCATTTATAGATTAAATAGTTTAATCTATGTCTTTCGTTGCTCTTTATTTTTGAAAAAGTTTTGAAATCTATGCATGAAATCCTGCATGTTTCCCAACATTGGGTTAGCCAGGAGAGTTTTTGGTCGGGGCTAATACCTATGTATAAATATATAGATTGTATTAGGGTTTCACAAGTGTGCTGCAGAATACAGATCTTTTCATTCTTAATCTCTCCTCTCTTATCTCTAGTATTTCTACCCCATGGTTCTTGAAGAATCCTTAGAGAGGGGGGCGCCTCCCTTAAGCCTTAGTAGTGAGGCATCCCATCATAGATCCAAGTGGTGGATCGATAGTTTGTTGCCATTAGAGAATGTCACAGGTCTCTTCAAATGCATGCTAAAGATCAGGGGTTTCTTAACATGGTATCAAAGTGGTACCATAGATCACAATAATTGGTATCCGAGCGAACCAGATTATAGCAATTGGTATTAGAGCCTGATGGTGCATGGAAGAGAAGGAGAAGTCATACAAGATAAAATTAAAAATCTACACAAGTATTTCATGGTATATCTTAGATCTACCTTTGTTATTACTATGGTTTGGCCAATTGGGAGCAGCTGATTGAAGGTGAAAGTCGAGAGGATTAATAAAAAAATAAATTTCTTGGGGTGGAAGATTTGGATGCATGATTTGCTAATCGGTCTTGGTGGAAAAGCCAAGATGTTTGATGATTACGTGACAAGCAGGGAGCGCTAGAGTGCTGCATTAGCACTTCCCTGGACATGCAGGACTGAGAGAGGCTCGACAGTGCAGTAGCTGAGGGACATATCTCAGCAAAAAGTATCATGGTTCTCTAGGAAGATGGGCAGTGTGGGGTACTTTAATAGTTGAAGAAAGATTTTCCAAGGGATAATGATTGAAGGAAGGATGAAAAAGCAGCTATACATCCTTTGGTGATAGGAAGGTAGGAAAGTAGTTAGGGATGCATTTAGTAGTTCAACTAGAGTAGGGATTTATGAAGCTTTGCGGGTGATGGAGATGGATGATCCATGTAGATTCAGCAAGTTAGGGCTGGGTGGCTGTAGAGTGGCGCAGTGATGAGGCAAGGAGTACTGAAGTACTACAGTAGCATTTTCTCAAAGGCACAGGGGCTGAGAGAGACTCGATGGTGTAGCAGTCAAGGAAGGTATTTTAGTAGAGAGTATCAAGGACATCTCAGAAAGACCGAGATTAGGTCTCAGAAAGAGCCAGGGTGTCTTAAGGAGCGCTAGGGGCATCAAGCAGTCAAGAGTGTCCTGAATCAGGTTTCTTTTGCAAGAGCACCAAGGAGAATCGCGGTTCAGGTGGAGGATGTTCGCCCGGGTGCAACTGAAGTGATGGATGGTGCAGGGGTAGAAGAGGAGAAGGGCTAGGTCGGAATTCCCTAGGATTCAGTCACTAAAGGAGAAGAGTTGGATGAGCTCTTAGGTTTTGGATGTACCTATGGGTGCGGAGCTATCCGAGATGGCTTCGAAGGAATCCGCAAAGTACGGAGGATTTGAAGGGGCAGCGACGATGATCTAGGTGCAGCGGTAGGCTCAGTAGTGCAGCATTGAGTGGTTAGCCTCGGGTGACTCAGGTATAGAGTCAACTTCTATGACATCAAATGGACTTCGGATATAGATAGAGCTCTGGAGAGGTAGTTTCATAAGTGGAGAGGAATTTGATATGAGTTCAGAGCAGAGGGGTTGCAGGTAGATCGATATCCTAGCACCAGCATCGGTGATGCATAGTTTTAGGTGGAGCAACATGTGTAGGAGGACTGGCGTAGTTTTGAGAAGAACGTGTTAGGATATGCAGTAAGTGCGAATACAAAAATGCTTCGAATTCTTTAGGAAAGTATAGGAAAAGTGATGTAGCTATTAAGCAGAAGGGATCCTACAATTCCAGGGTGGTGCGAAGAAGCAAGCCAAGGTCTTTAGCGATGGAGGTGGTCATCCCAAAGGACTCAAAGGGTGCACAATCCCTAAAGAGGATTGGTAGAGGCGTTGTTTGCACTAGGGGCTGTCAGGGTGCTTAATGATAGTGGGATCATGTAGGAGGGCATTGCCAAGGCTTGGGGCACCAAGGTGGAGATTGTGAGGATTGGTGGTGCTCCCAAACCTTGAGAGGTCATGGGAGGAGTCGGGGTATTGACTCTAGAGATTCTAGGATAGGTGTGATCCTAGGGCTAGGACTGAGTTGTTCTAGAGTGGAGGCAGTGTGCAGCTCTCCATGGGCATGAGGTTCAGGTGTTGAGAATCTTGAAGGACTTGGTAGGTGCTTTGGAGATCTTGAACACAAGGCAGAGCAAGGAACCAAAGTCAAGGAATGAAGACTGCTGAAAAGAGTTTTTCTGTAGGTTAGCCTACCCAGTCTCAGACTAGGTCGGCTAAGTCTCAATGCACAGGTCAAATAGAAAGGCACGTTCAAGACTGCAGGCATGAGATGCAACTGGGCCTGCTTAGTCTCAGACTAAGCCAATCCAATCTCAGATTAGCCAACTCAGTGCTAAGACTGACGGCTTAGTGCATGGCCAGAGATATACGAGGATCTATTTAGGACTAGGTTCTGGGTTGATCCTAAGGATCTTAAGGCCTGGTTTGAGATATCTTAAGAAGGCTGCTAACTCATGTATGGATCGGATTTAGATCCAAGTCATGAGAGCATGGGAGACATCAGTGTACATGGGCTCGGTGAGTGCTTTGATGTATTGGATTAGCTAGGAGAGTTTTTGATCAGGCCTAATGGCTATTTATAAATACATAGGTTGTATTAGGATTTCATAAGTGTGCTGTAGAATATAGATATTTTCTTCCTTATTCTTTCTTCTCTCTAGTGTTGCCACCCTAGAGTTCTTGAAGAAGCCCTAGGGAGGGGGGAACCTCCCTTAAGCCTTAGGAGGGAGGCACCCCATCATTGATCTAGGTGTTGGATCGGTAGTTTGCTTTTCTTAGAGAACGTCACAGGTCTCCTCAAATCCATGATAAAGATTAGCATTTTCACAACATGGTATCAGAGGGGTACTGTGGATCACAACAATTGGTATTAGAGTGATATCAAGTTACAACACTTTAGTCTTGCTTTTTTGTGGCTCTGCCAATCCACTGGCCTCCCTCCATCGATGTGCCTCAGTGATGGTGTTGATGATTCCAAATGGGGTCCGATCTTCTTGTGGTTCATCCCTTCAAGATGGTTCATGTTGTAGCAGGGCTCTTAGCTGATCATCCCTCCTTTCAGGTTGATATCACAAAAATCGATCCAATCGATCTCATCTAATCAGCTCCTTAATTTCATCTTGGAGCTAGAAGTATTCCTCAGTATCATCGAGGTGGAGTTTGGGCTTGTCCACATTCAGGAAGGGTCCTAGAGCATGGTCGAACTTTGCTCGACTTCTCTAAAGGTACGGGCTTGCTAGATTCTTCCACTTGCCGCTCTCCTAAGGCCTCATCATCTTGAAGCTTAAAAGCTTCTTTAGCTTGGGCATAGCCCTCGGCCCAAGCTAACATGTCGGCAAAGTCCAGAAAGTACTTCTTCTTTAAAGAGAAAAGAAAATCATTCTTCAGAAGGCCGGCCTTTAGAGCAGCCATAGCAACAGACTGGTCCAAGTTTTGGATCTCAAGAGCAACAGTGTTGAAGTGGCTAACATAAGCTCGGATGGACTCTCCTTCCTTTTGCTTAATATTGATGAGGAAGTTCGAACCTTATCTTTGATGCCGGCTGCTAAAAAAGTAAGCCATGAATTGGCTCAGCTGGTCAAGAAGTAGATGGTACCTAGTTTGGGGTCTAAGTACCAATTTCTTGCTGCTTCCTTCAAGCCAGAGGGGAAGGCTTGGCACAAAATGGCATCTGGCATGCTGCAGAGCTGCATCATAGTTTGGAAGGCCTTAAGATAGTATGCAGGGTTTGAGGTCCCATCATAACTTTCAAATTGAGGAAGCTTGAAATTCTACGGGATGGGCTCCTACATGATCTGAGCGAAGAATGGAGGGTCGGTGTCGATATCATCATTATAGACCAGGGCAGCATGGTGGAGCTCTTCAATCTATTGATTCATCTCCTAGAGCTTCTGATCGAGAATATCATCTCGATCATGAATCTTAAAGAATGACTGGCTGAATGGTGGCAGAGATCTTCTGGGGGTAGGATCATGTTCGGAATAGGAGCTCTCCACTCTCTATTTTTTCTTTCTAGGGTTCACCAACTGACTCATCCAGATCAGTCTTCCCTATGTCGGGTTTTGGTATTCTGGTGATGGTTGCTCCAGCGGTGTCGGCATCGAAACTTGCTGCATGACCTACACTACTTCTGTGAGTCCTCTCACCTACTATGGCTGTAGGTTGAACTGCTCCATTCCCACCACTGCTGTCGATGAAGGAGGTTGAGGTACAGATGAGAGAGCTAGGATGAGTTAGTCCACCAGCTCTAGATTGGTTCTAGTTGTAGAGGCAATAGATCTACAAGAGGTAGCCTTCCTAGGCGGCATCTTACCAAAAAAAAGAAAGATCAGAGGAAAAAAATGGAAGAAGAAGAACTTGACTGGGTACTCCTTTTAGAACAAGGGTTCAGAATCCTTTCCTCTAGCACCAATTCTGTTAGTGTAGAAATCTGATGGCCATCGGAGTTTGCTAGAGTTGGAGGAGACGATCTTGCCGATGAGACCTATAAGATGAAGTCCTAATCGGAGTTGGCTCCAGCATGGACCCTCCGATAGTTAAGTTAACTTCTAGCCAACAAGAATAGAGTATGTAGGAGACAGAGTAGAAAGGAGTGCTTAGGAAGAGGAAACATATCCAGAGGATCCTTTTTATAGGCAGAGCTCATAATAGAATGATGGTGACAGCCATAATCGAATGTTAGAAGACCGTTCAAGCCACTTGGTGTTTGTTATGGAGAGTAGGCTATTGCTTGTCGTAACTTGCTAGTAGTTGGAATTCATTTGTTGGAGTTCAGATAGAAGGTCAGAGGCTTTCGAGCTCCACAGTGCTTCATTCATGCTTGAAAGTGCTATCTTTGATAGCTTCTAGGAGTTCGACCGCCTTCAAGGTTGGCCAAGAGCAGGTGTAGGCATTCTAGTTTGGCAGACTAGAGGCTAGAAGGGGATGGCAGATTCTTCAATGAGGACTGTGGCTAGGTTCTCTTGGAGGAGTTCGCCAAATATCCAAAGTTGACTTGAAGCTGGAATGGAGGAATACTGAGATTTGCTACTTGTGGAGTGGCTACTGCTTGTTCCGAATTGAAGCTCGGACTCATTTGGGTGGCAAGGTTCTCTTGTTGACTCAAGCTCGTCCAGTCGAGGTTCTTGGTGTAGGAATGCCAAGATCTGCTATTTGAAGGATAAAATAGAGAAAAGGTCGGCCATTGGTCGAAATTGTATGTTGATGGGATTCCACGTTTGTGGGATGGGTGCTATTTATTCTAAACTGAAGATCGAAATCAGTCCACTAACAACGGCTTTCACTATTTAAGTTTATCTAGCCGAAGTTCACAGTGTTGCCTTGATAAGTTCTACAGCCACTAGGAGAAGGCTAAGGATTTTCATTGAGAATGTCGGCCGGCGCATAAGATCAGACATTCATAGTAGTCACTGTCATCTCTAGGATAAGCCACTCTCAGATGAAGCTTGGAGCATTGTCATTTTTGGAGGCCGATCTTCAAAAATCCATTTGGATTAGGCGACCAACTTGGTTGAATATTTGGAATAGGTTGCTACAACTCTAGTTGGCACTATACTAGGATCAGACATCTGGTTGGACTTTGGTGAAAGCTATTTTACCCCTAACATCAGCTAAGAGGCAATCATTTATGAATTTGTTGAATACCTGAGATGAAACTTTGGTGCTTGTTGCACCCTTTCTCTCGGAGTGATACCGAGTCAAGTTAAAGTCACCAAATAACATCCAAATACCATCCCATGACCTTCTCCACATATATAACTCTTGTGAAAAAAACTTTTCTAAGAGAAGTATCCACTAGCCCATATACATTTGTGAGAAGCCATTTGATCTTGCCTTTTCTGCTGGGTATGGAATGAAGAGTACCAATAGAGAATTTCCCTTTACCATGTAACTACCCTTGAATTTTTGATGTGTCCCAAGCTGTGATGATTCCTCCTGATGCTCCTGAAGCATTCAAGATCTCCCAAGAGTCCATGGTAGTGCCGCAAGAAGAGGCAATGAACCTAAAAAGAATATGCTCTATAAGCCAATCAAAATATGTATTTTGATGTATTATTCTTTTGTCTTCCAGACTCATGTAATGATATTTTAGAAATAGATAAAGGTATTTATATTTCATCATATGTTGTGTCTTATTATTTGTTTAAGATTATGATGAACCCCATAGATTAAGGCTATGATTTTAGGGTTATGATAAGATCATACCTATGAGACCTAAAATATTAAAACCCTAATCTAAAAGATTCCTAGTCGACGGAACATTGAGATGGGGATTAATGTTTGTGGAAAGACTAGCACATCTTTTGTATGCTTGATGGAGAAAATGATTGATCTCACAATCACTTGTGCGAGATACTAATATAATGATGTGAGTGCTTATTAGAGAATGAGTTCACTAAATTGATCTGACTTTAGAACATCTGATGGAGTCTTATCCACTTATCAAAAGATTTTTCTCATAGTGGGAGTTGAGCATATAATCCTTTGACCTGAGACTACCATAGAACCTTGTATATATGAATCTATATTTTGGTTCATACTCATTCATGATTTAGTCATGTACTGGGTGTTCTGGATATGGTGGATTATGTATGGAGGTTGTGAGTAGGTCAACATGAAATCAATCACTCTTAGTAAGAGGAGATTGCATACTACTTGCTTCAATCGAATGATGATTTAGGAAGTCTTTGATCAAAGCATAATGAACATTAGAAATGGTTTCTAATATAGCATTAATCGAATTACCAATATAAGATTGATAGAAATATGAATATGATATTAGATTTGACATGATTCCATATCCAGAGTCATATTCAGGATGCAAGATGATCGTAGAATCGAATTGCACGATAACTTACCACTGAAGGATATTTTTGATATTTCTATCAAAATTTTATATCTTTTAGATAGACATGATACATTGTTAGATGTCAATCTTGTCTTGTGGATTCGATCAAACTAAAGAGTTTAATTTGATGACCAATTAGAAAGGGTTCTAATTGTTTGAATAGGATCAACTCGATTGGACCTAAATTGGTTAGATTGGTTTCTAATCAAATTAGGCCAACTTGCATCTAGATTCATTGCTAGCTAGATGTTGAACCCAATTGGTCACATACAAAAAACATTGATCAAGGATCTAATTGGATTAGATCATGTTTCCAAGTTGAACATACTAGCACATGTTGCAAATCCTAACTCCAGTGTTTGAATCAGATTCGAATTTGGTTCCAATTTGGGCTAATTAGATTCAATTTAATCCAAATCATATTTGAATTTCTAATTGGGTTGACCCTTGGCTTATTGGGCCAAGGGATGGGTGCCTCTTACTAGCATCTCATGTGCCAAAGAGTCTCTCTCTTGGCGTGTGGGTAGAGTTGTGTGCACAAGGTTTTTTGGTGCATGCAAATTGGTTGGTGCCATTCCTTCTTATCCAAATATTTTATTCATATAACATTTGTATGGCATGGACTTCAGATCTTAGAAGGGTGCAGAGGAGTCCTTCTATAGATAAAATACTTCGGTGGTTATCTGGTATTTCGATAAGAGAAGCAACCTTGCTGCCCCCTCCCTTATTGGCACCACTTGGACCAAGAGTCCAAGTGGTTGTGAACTCTAATTTTCTCCCACACCATCTTCTGATTGGCACCCACATTTTGGGCATTTGGGTGGCCTCTTCATCTGATCAAAACCATTCAATATTGGTGCTACAAATAAATGCATCACGACACTTCAGAAATAACGTAGAATTCATTCCGAAGAATCCTTCTGCTTAAAGCGACCCTTTGAATTAATTCTATCTATTTTCATGTGTCATGACATTCAAATGTGGCATGAGATTTATTGAATGGGCATGACATAAGATGAAGGGAAGGGCATGAGAATTTGAAATGACACCTCTATGTAGATTATAAAGAGGGGTGTGCACCGAGGTTGATTCCACTCATCCCGATCCTTTCTTTCTTACCACTTTCCCTAATTGTCCTATTATTTTCTTCCTTCTCTTATTATGATAAGGTCCTAATAAGGATAAGAAGTCTTCTTTAGGATAAGGACTTAGAAAGAAAATTAAGGAAGATAAGGAGAAAAGAAAGGAAGAGAGAAGGAAGGCTAGGAGGAAGGAAGCAAGGCTAAAGGAAGTTATGCTCAATTGAATTCTTGGAAGAAGAATTTAGTGCAAGGAATCATTTGAAGAAAGGAGTTTGCATCATGATCAAGTCTCCGTATGGATCAATGTTGGAGGGTGAACACGTGGGCACCTGGTGGAACCCCTGCTGAACCTCTGCCGAGTTTAGGGTTAGCTATTCAGGTATTTTTCTATACCCTAAGTTTATGTTAAATCTACATATTACATTATTGTAAGTAATGAGGAGGTCCTGGGTTAGGGTTTGATTTTATGTTTGCACTAAAAATACTTTGTAATCCATGATTCTACTTTGGTCATCGAACCCAATAGTGATATCAGAGCCTCCCTTATTTGGTTGAATCATATGTTGATATGCTTGTTGTTTTATAGCATGTTATTTAATATGATATGATCATATTTGATTATTCATTATTAGATTATGATATATATTATTCCGTAAGGTTGCCCTAGCATAGTAGTAGATATCCGCTATGTAGTAGATGGTTGTCCTAGAATGATGGAATCTAAAGTAGCATGCTAGCATGTTAACATGAATGGCTATATTTCATCATGATTGATGTGATCAATGTTTGATATACTTCATATGAATTATTATGATTATAATTCAAATATTTTTTGCTTAGAATGTGCAAAGAAACTAGTTAACCCTCATAAAAAATTTATATTAAGTTGTAGTATAATTAACCAAAAGCATAATCAGTCTGGATGTAATAGATCGATCTGTATCTAAAATAGTGGTTCATGATTGGTGAAGAGAAAGTGGTTTATTAATTAGTTCTGTTCGCTGACCTAGCCAACTTGTTGGTGTTTAAGAAAGATAATGAGGGAACTTCCACCTCTCTTCCACTTCTCTGGTAGATTAGACTAATTTAATTCTTGATTGGGGTGCTTAGTGTTATATTCACAACATGAAGGCCTTCCTTCATGCTAGATCAATATTATGTCAAGAACCATAGTGGGTTTGTTGTGTAACCACAAGGCCTATTATGGAAACTGATGTAATATTATCCTGTTGCATAGGATGCTTATGGTATTTTTGGATATGTTGCTTTGTTGTGCAACCACAAGGGTAATAATATTCGAATTTGCCAGTATGGAAATGGAGGGTCTTACTTAACTAGGACATTATAGGTTGTTGTGCAACCACAAGGCTATTAATGTTTTAGAGGCAAGAATTATATTGAGAATTGTCTGAGATGCAATTGGAAAGAGTTTTCTACCTATAAACTCATAAAGGTTTGTTGTGCAATCACAAGATCTTTTATGAGAAATTAGGATCTCAATCCCACTAAGAAAACTAATTAAGGTTTCTCGATCATCATAGAAGAGGGCTACGATGTCTGATAAAATAGTGGGAGACACGATTAAACTTAGGATCTAATTTAATTATGTGCATCATCATGAATTGTTTGCTTATGTAATGTTCCTTATAATGTAGATTAGACTCTATAAGGCTTCTTCACTTTCACTGCATGGAATATTAGATTCAAATAAATTGATCGACCTTAATTTTGTGGACTGGTTAAGAGATCTTAAGATTGTACTTAACCAAGAAAGGATCTCCTATATCTCGATGTCCCTGACCTAGAGCCAGTAGGGGAGGATGCCATAGATAATGAAAAAGCCACATATAAGATGTGGCAAAATGATTTGTTAATTATCAAATATATCATACTGGCCTCAGTGAGTAATGAGTTATAGAGGCAACATGATGGCATGGACACTCGATCCATATTACTCAATCCTAATGAGCTTTATGGAGAACAGAATAGAACTGCAACATATGAGATATCTAAGAAGTAGGTCCGTGCCAGGATGATAGAATAGTCATCCATACAAGACCATGTTTTGATAATAATTGATCTGATCACTCGATTAGGTCAATTAGGTTTTGTTATGGATGGAGAGTTGAGTCAAGATCTAATCTTGCAATCACATCCAAAATTATTTTCTCAGTTTATCGTAAATTATCAAATGAACAAACTGAATGCTTCCTTTTCTGAACTATTAAATATGCTCAAGATAGTAGAGAGCCATATTAAGAAGAATAAGGCTTCTTTTCTTCTTGTGGATGGGATCTCTAAGAAGAAGTCAGGCAAAAAGGGTTTAAAGAGGAGGCTGAACCTTAAAGATGGTATAAATAAGAAGAAGTGGAAGAAGGCTTTTGGGTAAGCGACCTGTTTCTACTACAGTAAAGCAGGTCACTGAAAAAGGAATTGCAATGCTTACCTTGGAACTGTAAAGGCTGGTGCAAATGTTGCACCAAAAGATATGTATGAAATACATACAATATTATCATTAAACTTTTCCATTTCAAACTATTGGGTATTGGATACCGCCTGCGGTTCTCATCTCTACAAATCTTTACAGGAACTATAGAAAGTTAGAGTTTTGAAGAAGTGTGACTTCGAGCTCTACGATGCTGGAGAAGAGACCACCATGCAGAAGCTATAGAGACAAATATTTTGAAGTTAACTTTTGGAAGGATCTTAGAGATCATAAATTATTATTATATGCTTAAGATCATTAGAAATATTATTTATGTACCCTTGTTGTTAAAGTAGGGATATGAGATAAATGTAATGAGTAATGGTTGCTCAATCAAATATTCTAATAAAATTATATACTATGACATTTTTGACAATAGTCTTTTAACTCTATCTCTGAATGACAATACTTTTCATGTTGATAAAAATAAAAAATGAAAGAGAATATTTTAATAATATTTTACTTTGGCATTTTCGATGTGGTCATATAAGTGAGACAAGAATCAACAAGTTGTATAAAGAAGAGTTCTTTGATCCTTATGATTATAAATCATTAGGAATATGTGAATCTTGTATTATGGGTAAAATGATCAAGACTCTATTTAGTGGACATGGAGAAAGGACAAATAAATTATTAGGATTGGTACATATAGATGTATGTGATCCTATGACAACTCAAGCTAGAGGAGCATACTTTTATTTTATAACGTTCGCTAATAATTTATCAAGGTTTGGATATGTATATCTTATGAAACACAAGTCCAAAGCCTTTGATAAATTTAAAAAGTATCAAAGTATGGTTAAGAAATAAACTAGAAAAAGTATAAAAATTCTTCGATCAGATTGAGGAGGAAAATACTTATTCAGTAAAATTTCTATACCATCTTAAGTAAAGGAGATTCTCTCTGAATGAACCCTTTTTGATACACCATAATTAAATGGTGTAGCTGAAAGGAAAAATCATGCTTTATTGGATATAGTACAGTCGATGATGTGCTTTACAAAATTACCTATTTCCTACTATGGTTATACCCTAAAGACCGTAATATATATCTTGAATAGAATATCTTCCAAATTTGTATCTAGCACTCCATATAAGATATGAAGATATAAGAAACCTAATCTTAAGTATTTTATGATATGGGGTTGTCCGACATATGTCAAAAGAAATTTTGGATATAAGCTAGATACTAGAGTAGATAAATATCTATTTTTAGCAAATCATAAAGATAGTATGGGATATCTTTTCTACTATCCTGCTAAACAAAAGATGTTTGTAAGTAGGCATGCCACCTTTATGGAAAAAGAGTTCATCCTAGAAAGAGGTGGTGAGAGAAAAATTGAACTTAGTGAAGTTCAAGATAAATAAATAGTAATTTTTAACCAGATAAACATATAAATAGAGAAAAACTAGAACACACAACTCCTCTCCGAAGGTCAATACGAAATGCACCTTTGAGGTATGGGTTCATTATTGAGAATAATAAAAACCAAATTATTGAAAATGATGAACCACTAACCTATACGAAAGCTGTCATGAGTAGAGACTCAGAAAAATGGCTGGATGCCATAAAATTCAAGATGGACTCCATGTATACCAATAAAGTATAGACTTTGGTTGATGCACCAGAGGATGCGAACCCTATTGGGTGCAAATGGGTCTATAAGAAAAAGATTAGAGCAGATGGTCAAGTTAAAACCTATAAATCCAAATTGGTGGCTAAAGGTTTTAGGCAAAAGCAGGGTATAGATTATGACGAAACATTCTCACTTATTGTGATGCTCAAATCTATTTGGATTATGCTTGCGATAGCAGCATAACATAACTAACCTATAAATCCAAATTGGTGGCTAAAGGTTTTAGGCAAAAGCAGGGTATAGATTATGACGAAACATTCTCACTTATTGTGATGCTCAAATCTATTTGGATTATGCTTGCGATAGCAGCATAACATAACTATGAAATATGGCAAATGGATGTGAAGACCGCCTTCCTTAATGGTAACCTTAAGGAAGAGGTTTACATGTCACAAGCAGAAGAATTTGTCTCAAGTGGGAGAGTAAATTAGATATGCAAGCTTTAGAAATCAATTTATGAATTAAAGTAGGCTTCAAGAAGTTGGAACATCTATTTTGATATAACAGTCCAAGAGTCTGGCTTTATCAAAAATATGAATGAACCTTATGTGTACAAAAATACTAGTGGGAGTGCCAGTCTTCTTGGTATTGTATGTAGATGACATAATTATCATTGGAAATGATATCTCAATGTTGCAATCAGTCAAATTATGGCTATCAAGTAAGTTTTCCATAAAAGACTTAGAAGAAGCATCTTATATACTTAGTATAAAGATCTATAGGGATAGATCTAAAAGGATGTTGGGCTTATCCCAGTCTAGGTTTATTGACTTAGTGCTAAAGAGGTTCAGCATGGATGGGAGTAAAAGTGATTACATACCTATGAGTCAAGGCATATATCTTTCTAAGAAGATGTCTCCCAAGACACCTAAAGAGAGAAATAGAATGAGTTTTATTCCCTATGCTTCGATAGCAGGGTCAATTATGTATGCTATGTTATGCACCAGGCCTGATGTTACTTATACCTTAGGCATAGCAAGTAGATTTTAGGCTAATCAAAGAGAGGATCATTGGAAAGTAGTAAAAAATATTCTTAAGTACTTGAGAAGGATTAAGGATATTTTTCTAATATATGGAGGATCTGATCTTAAACTAGAAGGATATTCTCATTCTAGTTTTCAATCAGACCCAGCTGATAGTAAATCCATTTTAGGATATATTTTTAAACTAAATGGTGGAGCAGTAAGTTGGAAGAATGCTAAGCAGCAAACTGTAGCTGACTCAACCACTGAGGCAGAATACATAGCTGCAAATGAAGCCACCAAGGAAGCTGTCTGGATGAAGAAGTTCATCACTGAATTAGGTATCGTTCCTGAGATTGAGAACCCAGTACAACTTTACTGTGATAATACTGGATTAGTTGCTCAAGCAAAGGAATCAAAGTCTCATCATAAATCCAAGCATATTCTAAGATGCTTCCACCTTGCTTGTGAGATTGTCAAGATACAAGATGTAGTCATTGAATGAGTAGATACAAAGAACAACATAGCAAATCTGTTCACTAAAGCTTTACCACAGCAACAGTTTGATCGCTACTTCGATTGTATGGGGTTAAAATATAAGGGTGATTGATTTTAGTGCTAGTGGGAGATTGAAAGGAATACGCTCTACAAGCCAATCAAAATATATAATTTGATGGGTTATTCTTTTATCTTCCAAACTCATGTAATGATATTTTATAAATAAATAAAGATATTTATATTCCATCATATGCCATGTTTTATTGTTTGTTTAAGATTATGATGAACCCCATAAATTAGAACTATGATTTTAGGGTTATGATGAGATCATACCTATAAGATCTAAAATTTTAAAACCCTAATCTAAAAGATTCTTGGTCAATGGAATATTGAGTTGGAGAGCAATATTTTTGAAAAGACTGGCACATCCTTTGTATGCTCGATGGAGAGGATGATTGATCTTACAATCACTTGTGCGAGATACTAATACAAGAATGTGAGTGCTCATTGGAGAATGAGTATACTGAATTGATTCAACATGAGAACGTCTGATAGAGTCTTATCTACTTGTCAAAATATGTTTCTCATAGTGAGAGTTGTGCATATAATCATTTGACCTATGACTGCTATAGAACCTTATTTGCAAGAATCTATATTTTGGTTCATACTCATTCATTACTTAGTCATGTATGTAGTGTTCTGGATATAGTGGATTGCGTATAGAGGTTGTGAGTAGGCCAACATGAAATCGATTACTCCTAGTAGGAGGAGATTGCATCCTACTAGCTTCAATCTAATGATGATTCAGTGTTGTGAAAATATTGATTCCACACATGGACTAGTGTGGCCACTGGTGATCAGCAAAGCAATAAGGAACAATCTCCTAGGATCAATGTGAAAACAAAACAATAGATTCAATAGAAAAAGAGAAAGAGAACATAAGAGTTTTTCAGGAGAAAAGAGCTTCATTCAATGAATTCAGCATCATATACAACCTTGACCTATTTTCAGTATATATATCTTACAAAAGGGTCAATTAGCCCCAAGCTCATAGAAAAACTCTCCAAACCCAAATAACCCACGCACACAAAACAAACCCATAAAAATTGAGCCAACTAGCCTGCAACTAGGTCGACTCAATCTAAGACTGAGCCAACCTAGTTGTGTACTGTGCTAATAGTCGAAAAATATTGCTTTCTGTCTAAATTTTCCTTTGAGACATAGCCGATCCAGTCTGAGTCAGCCTAGTTCCCAACTTAGTCGACCAATCTCAGGATGAGCCAGCCTAGTTTTCTGAACTTTGCTATCCAGACTAATTTCTCTTCTAGCTTGCTCTCGTCTTCCCATGACCTATCTTCTCATGCCCCCAAGACTTAGGAGCATCACTTTTAAGCTCACATTGTCCACCTTGGTGCTTCCAAGTCCTTGTGAACTCATCTCTTCATTACAAATCCATCCATCCCACACACATCTGAAAACTGTATCTAGAAAGTACCTTCATGAGCATATCAAACTGATTCTCCTTTGTATGCACCTTCATCAGTTCAACCTCATCTTTCTCCACCAGCTCTCTGATCTTATGGTATCTCACATCTATATGCTTTATGTATGCATGATAGATTGGTTTCTGTGCAAGCAGCAGAGCACTCTGACTATCATTGAGTAGTGTAACCTTGCTCTGTTCCACTTCCAACTTAATAATCAGCCTCCTAAGCCAAAGGGCTTCCTTTGTAGCTTATGTTATTCTAATATACTTGGCCTCAATGATAGACAAGACTATGATTTGTTGAAGGACTGATCTCCAAGACACCGGTCCACCATACATGCAGAAGAGGTATCCAGTAGTACACCTCCTTGTATCAAGATCACTAACGTAATTTGCATCTACAAATCCTTTCAAAGGACCCAAACCTCCATCTTCAAATTCTCTCGACTGCCCACCAAATACCAAACCATAATCTCTTGTTCCTTATAGATATCTCAATATCCACTTCAATGCTTTTTAGTATTTCTTTCCAAGATTAGCCATGTATCTACTAACCATGCTCACTGCATGTGCTATATCTGACCTACAGCACATCATAGTATACATCACACTACCTACAGCATTCTTATAAGGGACTCCATCTATGTACTCTCTCTCTTCTTCTGACTAGGAGCTTTGATACCTCGAGAGAGACATATGGCTCAGCAATGGCATCTGTACAGGTTTGGCTTTCTCCATCTCAAACCCCTCCAGAACTTTCTGGACATATCTTTCTTATGACAAATGAAGCACTTCTTTGCACCTATCTCTGCAAATCTCCATTCCAAGAATTTTCTCAGCTGGACCCAGATCCTTCATCTCAAACTTGGATGATAATATCCTTTTCAGCCTTTTCATAGCTTTCATGCTTCTACTGGCTATAAACATATCATCAACATAAAATAGCAGGTACAGGGCAGTCTTCTCATTTACATCCTTAACATAGATATAACTATTATGTTCACATCTGATAAATCCTAGGTTTGAAACAGAGCTATCAAAATTGTGATATCACTAACGAGGGGATTATTTCAGACCATACAATAACCTCCTTAGTAAACACACCTTTTCCTCCTGTCCAATCTCCATGAAACCATCTGGCTGCTTCATATAGATTCTTTTCTTGAATGTGCCATGAAGGAAGACCATCTTCACATCCATCTGTTCCAACTCCATGTTGTACTGTGCTACCTGTGAAAGCAAAATCTGAATAGATGTATGATGCACCATAGGAGAAATAACTTCTATGTAATCTTTCCTTTCCCTTTGTGAGTATTCCTTTGCTACTAGCCTTGCTTTGACTTTGACTCCACCTTATTCTGAAGGTGCCTCTTTCTTTGTGAACACCCATTTTGATCCAATAGGTCAAGCACCCTCTGGAAGGTCCACCAGCTATCATGTCTGATTTTTATTCAGTGATTTCATCTCCTCCATCATGGCCTGCATGAAGGAAAATCCTGATTTCTCGGTCCAGGTTCGTTCAGATCTGATCAGATCAAGAGATATATTTCAAAAATTTTTCTCTTGATCCCAATCAGATCTTGATATGTTTCAGATTTGATTCTTATTATTTTAATAAAATAAAATTAAAAGATAAATTAAATCAAATTTAATTTACCTGATCTGGGTAATCCTATTACCCTGTTGATGATCCTGTTTGCAGCGGAAGGTTCTGGATCTTAGCCACGCAAGCGCCTGGCCTCTACCGGTATCCACTCGGGTTGGATCTGGAGATCCTCTTCTTCTCTATCACACCTCCAAAAATCAAATTAGATCTGGATCTGATCTGGAGGATCTTCAAAACTCTTTTGAAGATCAGCAGTCGTCCTTTGCAGCAGCGCAGCCTTCTTGCTTTTGATCGCCTTTCTTTGATCTGAATCGCACCAACCAAGGTCCAAAACTCCTTTTGGACGTGGAGAGCAAGGGGAGAAAGAGACTTGGCATGGAGGAAGGAGGGGAGAGGCAGCCTTGGGGCATGGGAAAATTGATCTCAATCAATTCATTAATCTGAGTTGGGCGCAGGGTCTTATTTATAGACTAAGCTTGTGATCCAACTCCTCTTCTTCCCAACCAATCACAACCCTTTGTGAAATCAGATCTAAATCTGATTGGTGGGAATAGAGTCCCCTGGATTCCTCCTTAGAGGGTGCCTAAGACAGTCAAAGTTGGTTCTTAGGAAGAACTCTAATTGGAATCCAAAAAGGAGATGGAGTCCTTGTCCAACAAGGACTCCTAGGCGCCTCCAACTTGGGCACACGCCTAGGGTGGCGTGCGCCCTTCTCCTTGCCAGGTTCTGGCAGGGGGACAGGCCCCCACCAGCTCTCCAATAGGTGCATGACATGTGGTCAAAAGTCAAAGTGTCAATGGTCAACATTTGACCAGTCAAAGGTAGACTTTTGACCAAAGTCAAAGAACAAGAAATGGCAGGTGACCAAAAATGGCAGGTAATGTCTTACAAAATAAGACAACCTTTTCTGACTTGGACAACCTCCAGTCAGACCATATGAAGGCCTCTGATTGAGCACAAACTCCTTTGGCTCAGTCAGGACAACTTATTTATGATAGTAAAAGAAGAACGTTAGGTTCAATCGAGTGCTAGCACGATTTTCTTGAACCTAATTGAATCTCATTCAGATCAATTGAACTAGATCAGTTCAATTGATGATCACCAGATTCAAACCCTTGTTTGTGTGACCCAGTTAGGTTCAGTTCTGTATGGTAATGGGATATGTCATGATCTCTATCATCGACATCATCGAAACTCCTTTCGATGGATCAGAACTCTTCTGATTCGAACAGCTAGAATGATCGATCATCTAAATCATTCTAATTGCTCCCAAAATCCACCAGTGACACCTAGCAGTATATGGTGGCAACCCATCAGAGCTGAATGCGAACCTCTTGGTGCAGCTACCTGTGTGATTAAGTTCTTCTATCTTGAGCCCCGATCAGATTAGGGTTAAGGTGAACTCGTCAAACCCTAGTCTCTGTCATATGATGT
>QRFJ01002965.1:0-46253 GCA_006176705.1 Cocos nucifera | reverse complement strand
CATTCTAATTGCTCCCAAAATCCACCAGTGACACCTAGCAGTATATGGTGGCAACCCATCAGAGCTGAATGCGAACCTCTTGGTGCAGCTACCTGTGTGATTCAAGTTCTTCTATCTTGAGCCCCGATCAGATTAGGGTTAAGGTGAACTCGTCAAACCCTAGTCTCTGTCATATGATGTAATCATTCGATTCGAGTCCAATGTGAAAATCTAAATAGAAACTCTTTCTATTATTTCACTCTACCATGGCCATGGATTTCTGGACTTGATTCTCATGATCATCATAGGGCTACTCCTCTACCACCGAGGTAGATAGATTCCATCTTGATGCAATCCAGTTCCTACAATGAACATGTCATAGCCAACATACACCTCAGGGTTCCATATGGCTAGGAGACCGAGTAATGGTGTAGTCAAACTATAACACCCTCAAGGTGAACTGCCGATGCATCTCAGGTCAAAGAACCAGACACACTACTGCAGCATCGAGTCAGTCATTGACGAGAAGGTAGACTCCCTAATGACTACTCGAGGTGGTCACGCTCAGTGCCCTCGTTCTCTAACGAGTACCTGTACTCTCGCTCCGGTGTCTCCACACCATAGACTCAAGACTCATCTACTAAAGAGAAGCGATTGTACACCAACCTTCCGGATCAATCACCATCCTCGTGATGATCCTATGGTCGGGAGCAATTTATGAGTTAATAATGATTATTCATGTCTTAAATTTTCAACTCTTGAAAATATGAATTATCATTACCATTAACTCAAAGGATGTATCACAGACACTAAATACACATATGTGATAGAAAATAACCCATTTTATTGATTTTAGTCAAAATTATAATTTTGCCCCTAGAAGTGTATTACAAGTGTCAGCCAATTCTGGCTTCTAGGGCACATATATCTAACAATCTCCCACTTGTCCTAAAGCCAATTGGCTACAAGTCTAAGTCCCATCTTCTCAAGGTGGGCTTCGATCTTCTGCTGGCCCAACGGCTTTGTAAGTGGGTCTGCCACATTATCTGCGGAGTTGACTCTCTTGACCTCGACATAACCCTTCTCGAGGTAATCGCGGATGAGGTGGTATCGCCGCTCAATATGCTTGGATTTCTGGTGAGACCTCGGCTCCTTAGCAAGGGCTATGGCGCCATTGTTGTCGCAGTATAGAGGAATGGCATCTGATGGCATTACTCCAATTTCTGCAGCAAACTTCTTGTACCAGAATGCTTCCTTCGCAGCTTCTGATGCAGCGATATATTCTGCTTCCATGGTGGAATCTGCTATCACCGTTTGCTTGGAACTCTTCCAGCTGATAGCTCCACCATTGCACACAAACAGACTCCCAGATGTCGACTTTCGATCATCTATATCGGACATGAAGTCCGAGTCTGTGTATCCCTGGACTTGGAGTTCTCCGTTACCAAAGACCAACATCATATCCTTAGTTCTTCTCAAGTACTTAAGGATACATTTCACAGAAGTCCAGTGTTCTTCACCTGGATTTGACTGATATCTGCTTGTGACACTCACAGCATGGGCTATATCAGGTCGTGTACATAGCATGGCATACATGAGGCTCCCTATTGCAGAAGCATAAGGGATCTTGCTCATGCGTTCTATTTCCTCAGGTGTGCTGGGGCACATCTTCTTGGAAAGATGAATACCATGTCTGAAGGGTATTAATCCCCTCTTAGAGTTTTCCATACTAAACCTCTTTAGTACTTTCTCTATGTACATCTTCTGTGAAAGTCCTAGCATCCTATTCGGTCTATCCCTATAGACCTTAATTCCTAGAATAAAGGATGCTTCACCTAGGTCTTTCATGGAGAATTCCTTGGACAACCACATCTTGACTGATGTCAACATGGGAATATCATTCCCAATAAGGAGGATGTCATCCACGTACAATACGAGGAAGACAACAGCGCTCCCACTGACCCTTTTGAAAACACATGGTTCCTCTTCATTTTTGATGAAACCAAACTTTTTGATCACATCATTGAAACGAGTGTTCCAGCTCCGAGATGCTTGCTTAAGTCCATATATGGACCTTTGCAGCTTGCAAACCTTGTGATCAGTATCACTGGATGTGAAACCTAGCGGCTGTTCCATATAGATATCTTCCTCAAGATATCCATTTAAGGAATGCCGTTTTCACGTCCATTTGCCATATTTCATAATCGAAATAGGCTGCAACAGCAAGCAATGTGCGGATGGATTTTAGCATAGCTACTGGGGAAAAGGTATCCTGATAGTCTATGCCTTCGCATTGACTATAACCTTTTGCCACCAATCTAGCCTTGAATGTCTCCACATTCCCATCTGCACCAATCTTTCTCTTGAAGATCCATTTACATCCAATAGGTACTATACCTTCTGGTGGATCTACCAAGGTCCAGACTTGGTTTGAGTGCATCGAGTCAATTTCTGACTGCATTGCCTCTAGCCATTTCTCGGAGTCGATATCTGATATCGCCTCGTTGTAGGTTTTGGGATCATCACCATGAGCACCATTACCTACGAGGAACATTTCCTCTACATCCTCTGAAATAATACCTAAGTATCTTTCAGGGGGACGGGAAACTCTTTCCGATCTACGAGGTGGAGGAGGTAGTGTTCTTATTGGCTCAACCTGATTTGGTTCCACTTGGTCCTTAGCTCGTTCTGCTTGTGAGACTTTCTCATCAAGCTTGATCTGCTTTTCCAATGCCGCTATCTTGAATAAACTATTTTTCAAGAAAGATGGCATGTCGACTCACAATCACATTGTGGTCTTCTGGAATGTAGAAATAGTATCCTAATGACTCTTTAGGATATCCTATGAATCGAGCTCTGAAAGGACCTAAACTCTAACTTGTCCGCTTGTTGTCTTTTGACATGAGCCGGACAACCCCAAATTCTGAGATGACTCAGACTTGGTTTCTTACCGTGCCATATCTCATACGGTGTGGTAGGAACGGTTTTAGAGGGAACCCTATTCAGTAGATAGATTGAAGTTAACAATGAGTGTCCCCAAAGAAAATCAGGGAGGTCTGTGAAGCTCATCATGGATCGAACCATATCTAATAGAGTCCGATTTCTCCATTCTGAAACCCCGTTGAGTTGAGGTGTTCCTGGTGGAGTCCATTGAGAGACTATGCCATTATCCTTGAGATAGTCTAGGAATTCCCTGCTAAGGTATTCACCTCCTCGATCTGATCGAAGAACCTTAATGGGTTTTCCTGTTTGTTTTTCTACTTCATGTCTGAATTCTTTGAACTTTTCAAAGGCTTCAGACTTGTGTCTCATAAGATACACATACCCATACCTAGACAGATCATCGGTAAAGGTAATGAAGTAGACAAAATTGCCTCTAGCCGGCACATCAAATGGGCCGCACACATCAGTATGTACTAGGGCAAGGAGATCTGTGGCCCTCTCCCCATGTCCAACAAAAGGGAGTTTAGTCATTTTGCCTTGAAGACAAGGATTCACAAGTTGGATATGACTCGAAAGTCAATGGACTCAATAGCCCATTTTTCTCCAATTTGTTGATCCTATCTTCTGCTATATGACCTAATCTCAGGTGCCATAGATATCTGTCGTTTGGACTATCCCTAGGTCGTTTGGCATTCACGTTTTGCTCGATAGTTAGAACAGGTACATCAATATGTAGCTGATAAAGACCATTAATAAGGAAACCATTTGCAATTTTATTTCTTTCATAAAGAATGTTACAATGGTCCTTAAAGAAGGTGATCACATAACCTTCTTGTGCTAAGCATGAAACAGAAATCAAATTCCTGCTGGCTGGTCTAAACAGGTAAGTATGGGCAGTCTTGCTCGCTTCCATCCCTCAGCCTGGACCGCATCACAGACACTGCATTGCAGAAGAAACCGTAAGGTTAGACTCAATAACGAGCATACCTCCAGAAGGACCTTCCTTCTTGTTCTTCAGGGTGGCCAGGTAAGTAGGGCAGTTCCGCTTCCAATGGCCGTCGCTGTTGCAATGGAAACACTTTCCTTTGCCATCGGCCTTTTTCTTCGATTCTGCCTTCTTCTTCTTTGATCCTTCCACCTTTTGCTTTTTCACAGACTTCTTTTTCTTTCCATAAGACTTTCTTTTGGAAGAAGTCCGTTCCATAGCAAGAACTGAGCCTTTAGAACCTTTCATAGAAAGCTCAGCGGTAACCAGCATATTCATTAACTCGGCCAAGGAATTCTGAAGTTTATGCATGTGGTAATTCATGATGAATTGCCCATATGCATCAGTCAAGGATTGCAGAATGAATATCGTTCTGCAGGTCCAAGTCCAACTTCACACCGAGCTTCTCAAGCTCTTCCATGTCCTTGATCATTGTCAGACAGTGATCTTGGACTGACTGCCCATCACGCATCTTAGCCTTAAAAAGTCATTTCGTGACTTGATATTTGGCTGCGCGACTCTGTTCACCAAACATCTCCTGCAGGTGAGCCAACATTTGGCGAGCAGTCCCGATATCCTCATGTTGGCGCTGGAGCTCATCAGACATCGAGCCCAACATGTAATATCTGGCCTTATTATCTTCGTCAATCCATTTTTCCAGAGACGCTCTCTGTTCAACAGATGGACGGGCTGGTAATGTGGGAGGGTCCTGGTCCAAAACATGGGTTAACTTCTCGGAACCCAAAATAATTTTGTAGTTCCTGAGCCAATCTTTATAATTGGGTCCAGTCAGTCTATGTGTGTCCAGGATACGTGCCAATGGGTTGGACGCAGACATATTCCTGTAGAGAGTCAAAGATTCTAGTTAGATACTGTAATTTTGACTTGACCAATTTGTTTAGGGATTTTATTTTTAAACAAATTAGCTCCCACTATTTTCTCGGATCCCTACACTCCCTCTGTAGAGATGCGAAAAATCTCCACGATTAATGATTTCTAGTGGGTGGTGCGGTCTCACCAACTGACTCATCACCTCACCTAACAGTTATTGGTGATGGGTTAGCCAATGAGTGAACAACTCTTGTTCAATGATTCTCTAATCATGGTGCACCCAAACTTGGTCTCTAATTCATGAATCTCACCGTATCCGAAATATTGATCCACTCCTTAGTTAAGTCAGACCCACCATTTGCATAGACTGGGTTCCTAATTGAGTCTCTCACCGTATCCGAAATATTGAGCCCAACTCATCCTCCAGCCCATAGCATCCAATGCCTAATAGACATGGTTGCATCTTCCCGGTGCAACTGAGCCACTGTATCCAGCCGAGAACAATCAACCCCGGGAAGGGCCCGCACATCTACAATGGTGGAAGACCTCAGACTTAATCTTTTCTTAGGGAGAATTGATTCAGGTCTCATTAAACTAGACTTGTCTTAGTCATAACAATTATGACTAACCTAGTGGCATGGGTTAGCTCGGATTATTGACCACCTCAGATCAGAACTGTGTCAACAGATATGGCCAGGTAAGTGAGACCGGTGGAAGGAATATGCCATTAACTCGTACAAGAACGCATTCAGGTCGAGTAGCTTCCAATTAAAAACCAGTCGGTCGTCTATGCCAAACTTACCTTAGACACCAAATTGTTGAGTCAGAACCAATTGGGTTAGCCTACAATCCAGACTCTAACCTCTGAGCCTAATTAGGTCTTGCTTGATCGTGACTCGATCTTGACCCAGACTTAATCCTATTAGGCTGGTCAATTTAAGCATTGTTGATCCCATCTAACCAACTCTTGATTCGGTTTGATCAACCGCTTAGACCTAATTGAGCTACCCAAGCCCGAACCCAGTATTATGAATATGTCTTAGATCTGAAATTCTCAATTTTAGACCTAATTAATATTCCATAAACTTAATTCTTAATTAAGTAGGGTTCATAAACAAAATATGCACAATAAATCCTAGGGTTTCAGGATCTAGGGTTTTGCAGAAAGTAAGTTTTGGGTTTCTGATTAAGGACGAACACGCAGCACCCCTACACATCATAAGAACACCCCATCGAATGGGAAGAGAGGGCCTTTAAACCCTTCTTCGTTCTTATGACCGGACGGCCAAGAGGAACGCCTTAATCAGGAACATTCAATACTACAAAACAATATCAGATCTATATCATATATCTCATATATAAAGTAGATCTAATCATGGCATATTTTGCATACATCTCATGTATCATAATCATGCATATTTTCAGATCTAAATTATCTCATAATAATCTAAAAAATTAGATTTAAATTGATCTAATCAAAATAAATTCTAATCTAGACAATTATGTAGAACTATTCTACAACTAGTCTAGACATGCATCAATCATATCTCATATGATATTCAAAAATTAAATAATTTTTATTTGCTATTTTTTAGATGTTATTATAACACTTATAATATCAAAAAATAGTAAATAAAAAGATCTAAAACATGATTTAATCAGATTAAATCAAAAACATGCAAGACTATTCTATAGAACTATTCTATTCTAGAACTAGTCATGCATATCTTCTAATCTTAGATCCAAATTATTTAATTTTAATTTTTTCTGATTTCAGATCTGATCACATCTCATGTGACATCTGAAAATCAATTATTTTCTAATTAAAATAAATTTAAAATCAGATCTAAACAATTTAGAACCATGGCTCTGATACCAGTTGAAGGGAAATCCTGATTTCCCGGTCCAGGTTCGTTCAGATCTGATCAGATCAAGAGATATATTTCAAAAATTTTTCTCTTGATCCCAATCAGATCTTGATATGTTTCAGATCTGATTCTTATTATTTTAATAAAATAAAATTAAAAGATAAATTAAATCAAATTTAATTTACCTGATCTGGGTAATCCTATTACCCTGTTGATGATCCTGTTTGCAGCGGAAGGTTCTGGATCTTAGCCACGCAAGCGCCTGGCCTCTACCGGTATCCACTCGGGTTGGATCTGGAGATCCTCTTCTTCTCTATCACACCTCCAAAAATCAGATCTGGATCTGATCTGGAGGATCTTCAAAACTCTTTTGAAGATGAGCAGTCGTCCTTTGCAGCAGCGCAGCCTTCTTATTTTGATCGCCTTTCTTTGATCTGAATCGCACCAACCAAGGTCCAAAACTCCTTTTGGACGTGGAGAGCAAGGGGAGAAGAGACTATGGCATGGAGAAGGAGGGGAGAGGCAGCCTTAGGGCGTGGGGTTTTCAATTCTCAATTGAATCTCTTAGAATCTGAGTTGGGCGCAGGGTCTTATTTATAGACTAGCTGTGATCCAACTCCTCTTCTTCCCAACCAATCACAACCCTTTGTGAAATCAGATCTAAATCTGATTGGTGGGAATAGAGACCCCTGGATTCCTCCTTAGAGGGTGCCTAAGACCAGTCAAAGTTGGTTCTTAGAAGAACTCTAATTGGAATCCAAAAAGGAGATGGAGTCCTTGTCCAACAAGGACTCCTAGGCGCCTCCAACTTGGGCACACGCCTAGGGTGGCGTGCGCCCTTCTCCTTGCCAGGTTCTGGCAGGGGGACAGGCCCCCACCAGCTCTCCAATAGGTGCATGACATGTGGTCAAAAGTCAAAGTGTCAATGGTCAACGTTTGACCAGTCAAAGGTAGACTTTTGACCAAAGTCAAAGAACAAGAAATGGCAGGTGACCAAAAATGGCAGGTAATGTCTTACAAATAAGACAACCTTTTCTGACTTGGACAACCTCCTGTCAGACCATATGAAGGCCTCTGTTTGAGCACAAACTCCTTTGGCTCAGACAGGACAACTTATTTATGATAGCAAAAGAAGAACGTTAGGTTCAATCGAGTGCTAGCACGATTTCCTTGAACCTAATTGAATCTCATTCAGATCAATTGAACTAGATCAGTTCAATTGATGATCACCAGATTCAAACCCTTGTTTGTGTGACCCAGTTAGGTTCAGTTCTGTATGGTAATGGGATATGTCATGATCTCTATCATCGACATCATCGAAACTCCTTTCGATGGATCAGAACTCTTCTGATTCGAACAGCTAGAATGATCGATCATCTAAATCATTCTAATTGCTCCCAAAATCCACCAGTGACACCTAGCAGTATATGGTGGCAACCCATCAGAGCTGAATGCGAACCTCTTGGTGCAGCTACCTGTGTGATTCAGTTCTTCTATCTTGAGCCCCGATCAGATTAGGGTTAAGGTGAACTCGTCAAACCCTAGTCTCTGTCATATGATGTAATCATTCGATTCGAGTCCAATGTGAAAATCTAAATAGAAACTCTTTCTATTATTTCACTCTACCATGGCCATGGATTTCTGGACTTGATTCTCATGATCATCATAGGGCTACTCCTCTACCACCGAGGTAGATAGATTCCATCTTGATGCAATCCAGTTCCTACAATGAACATGTCATAGCCAACATACACCTCAGGGTTCCATATGGCTAGGAGACCGAGTAATGGTGTAGTCAAACTATAACACCCTCAAGGTGAACTGCCGATGCATCTCAGGTCAAAGAACCAGACACACTACTGCAGCATCGAGTCAGTCATTGACGAGAAGGTAGACTCCCTAATGACTACTCGAGGTGGTCACGCTCAGTGCCCTCGTTCTCTAACGAGTACCTGTACTCTCGCTCCGGTGTCTCCACACCGTAGACTCAAGACTCATCTACTAAATAGAAGCGATTGTACACCAACCTTCCGGATCAATCACCATCCTTATGATAATCCTATGGTCAGGAGCAATTTATGAGTTAATAATGATTATTCATGTCTTAAATTTTCAACTCTTGAAAATATGAATTATCATTACCATTAACTCAAAGGATGTATCACAGACACTAAATACACATATGTGATAGAAAATAACCCATTTATTGATTTTAGTCAAAATTATAATTTTGCCCCTAGAAGTGTATTACAAGTGTCAGCCAATTCTGGCTTCTAGGGCACATATATCTAACACTGCATCCATGAATTATGATCCTCACTCTCTATAGCCTTTGTATAATTATCTGGATCTCCATTAGTAGTAATGAGTGCATAAGAGATAAACTCATCAATGCCATATCTGACCGGCCTCCTAATAGTATCCTGGGGCTTGTGCAAAGCCACTTCTATTAGCACATCTCTGCCTGATGTCTATGGCTACTCCTACATATTTGTTAGAACTGCTGGCCCTCCATACTGATTTTTAATCTGAGATAAAACTTTTCTATCTAGCTCCACCTTAACGGGAACACTTCTATAAGTGGATGTAACCTATATGCCATCATTCTCTGACTGGCTACTGCTGTTCACCTTTATTTTTCTAGTTGCTCCTATACTCCTAGCCCTCTCCAAGATGCTCTTCATATAAAAAATGACATTCTTGTTGATCACTACCTTATGTGCTTCAGAATTCTACAATAGGTACCCCTTGACTCCTTGTAGATATCCTATGAATGTCATCTTTTGAGATTTCGATTCCAACTTGCTCCTCTCAATTGCCTCCACATGTGCAAAGGCAGCGCAACCAAAGACATTTAGATGGCCAAGCTTCATCTTCTTCCCACTCCAGACATCCTCTAGAATGCCTCTATTCAACTTATGATAAGGGGACCTGTTCACAAGAAAATAAGAGAAAGTTAAAGCACCATCCCAAAAGAATTTTTGAAGTGATGTCTGTAGCCTTAAACTCCGTGCCTTCTCGGTCAGTGTCCGATTCATCCTTTCCATGACACCATTTTGCTAGAGAGTCATCTTCACCATGTAATGGCGTTTGATGCTCTTTTCCTCACAGTACCTCCTGAACTCTAGGCTAGTATACTTCCCTCCATTGTCCGACCTCAAATACTTTACCTATCTCCTTGACTCCTCCACCTTAGCTCTCCAAGCTCTGAATCGGACAAACATCTTTGACTTTTCTCTGATTAGATAAACCTACACCTTCCTTGAAAAGTTATTAATGAAGGTTACAAAGTATCTTGCCCCACCTCTAGATAAAACAGGAGCTAGTCCCCACGCATCCAAGTGCACTAAATCCAACACTCCTTCACTGCGCTTGGTACATCTGGCAAATTTCATCCTATGCTATTTACCAAAAATACATGGCTCGCATAGATCTATGCCATCCTTCTTCAGGGCTGGGATCATAGCTCTTCTACCAAGTTTAATGAGCCTACGGTCACTCATATAATCCATCCGATAGTGCCACAGTCGATATAAAATCTGCTCCTCCTGTGCCGCTGCTAGCACCTCTACACTATCATTCACCACTGAGTCTTTCATTTTATGAAGATTGTTGCTCAGTCTTCTATCTCTCATCACCATCAAAGCTTTCTTGGAACTTTTCAGACATCCACTCCCAGCCTGGCTACTAAAGGCATAACCCCGCTCCTCCAAGTAACCTAAAGAAATTAAATTCCTTTTTAGCTCTACTACATACCTAACATTGGATAATGTATGAATGGTTCCATCGTACATCCTCACCCTAATTGAGCCAACTCTAGCTATTCTATATGGGTGATCATCTCCAAGGCTGATACTTCCTCGATCGATCTTCTGAATAGTAGCAAACCACTCTGATGAGAAGTATAGTGGTGCGAGCATGCTGAATCCAACGTCTACATAGTCTCATGCTCTGTAGACCCATCTGATACAACTAATAGATCTTCTCCACTGCTTATCGAAGCTGTATCATCACTCTTGCTAGTCTTCCTTTTTTCTGACCTCAAAAGGAGACAATCTCTCCTCAGATGTCTAGGCTGATGACATCTACAATATTTCAATATCTTCTTCTAATCTCGAGACTTCAACCTACCCTTAAATTTTCTTCTTATCTTCTTCTTTGATCTTTCCTATCTTTCATTCACAGTCAAGATCTCAGACTTAAGGTCTCCCTTGCAGATCTTCTTCCTTTGCTCATTTGATCTAAGCACACAACAATCTCTTCATAGTTTTGGATCTTCTTCCTATAAACTAAAGTTGTTATGAGACCATCATATGAATCTAAGAGAGAGCATAATAGTAGCAATGCATGATCCTCCTTATCAATTTTCACATCCAAACTCATCACCTCAAAATACATCTGATTGAACCTTTGGATATGTGCAACAAGATCTCCGCCTTCGGGCATCCTCAGACTATAAAGATGTTTCTTCAACCACAGCTTGTTCATCATGTTTTTTCCTATATATGTGTTCTCCAGTGTCATCCAGAGCTCCTTTGTTGTAGTCTCTATGCAAACCTCAAGCAAAACCTGATCGACCAAGCACATTCGGATTGTGCTAAAAGCAATTTTTTCTAACTCTTTTTAATCCTCAGTACTAATCATTTTCGGCCTTTCTCTAGTCAAGATCTTGTAAATCCTCTACTGAACCAACAAGTTCTTTATCCTTTACTACCATAAGATAATGTTTCCCTTATCGTCAAACCTTTTGAAGTCCACCTTGAATCCACTCGATCCCATGACTTCAAACAAGTCAAGAATAGATTCCTAACACCCTTCTTCAATCACACACCAATAACACTACACTTCAATGAAGATCTATGGACCCTAGATCTTCCTTCCAACCTTCTGTATCACCGTTCCTCTATGTAATAAATCTCTACCTCAATCTAGAGATAATGATGAAGAAAACAAGAAGATTTTAAGATAAAACCTTTTACAGTAGATCCTAGATATAGTAATCCTAGGTGTCTTCCTTCCTTCCATGCAATACCGCTCTAATACCAACTATTATGAAAATATCGATTCCACACATGGATCGGTGTGATCGCTGGCGATTAGCCAAGCAACAAGGGACAATCTTCTAGGATCAACGTAGAAGCAAAATAATGGATTCAACAAAAAAAGAGAAAGAGAGCACAAGAATTTTCTAGGAGAAATGAGAATAACCTATTTTCAGTATATATACCTTATAAAAGGATCAACCCCCAAGCTCATAAAAAAATTCTCCAAACCCAAACAACTCAGGTACATAAAATAAACCTACAAAAATTGAGCCAACCCAATTTCAGACTGAGTCGGCTAACCTGCGACTAGATCAGCTTAGTCCAAGACTGAGTCGACCTAGTTATGTACCATGCCAATAGTCCAAAAATACTGCTTTCTATCTAGATTTTTCTCTGAGACATAGTTGACCCTGTCTGAGACTGAGTCGGCCCAGTTCTTAACTTAGTCGACCCAGTCTTAGGATGAGCCAACCTAGTTTTCTGAACTTTGCTATCCAGGCTGATTTTTCTTCCAGCTTGCTCTTATCTTTTCATGACCTATCTTCTCATGTTCCCAAGACTTGAGAGTGCCACTTTTGAGCTCACATTGAGAAAGTCTTTGATTAAAGCATAATGAATATTAGAAATGATTTCTAATATTGCATTAATCGACTCATCATTATAAGATTGATAGAAATATGTATATGATATTGAATTTGATATGATTTGATATCCAAAGTCATATTCGAGATACAGGGTGATCGCAGAATTGAATTGCATGGTAACTTACCATTGAAAGATATTTTTAGTATTTTTATCAAAATTTTATATCTTATGGGTAGACATGATACGTTGCTAGATGTCAATCTTGTCTTGTGGGTTTGATCGAATTAAAGATTTTAATTTGATCACCAATTAGAAAAAATTCTAATTATTTGAATTGGATTAGCTGGATTTGATCTAAATTAGTTAGATTGATTTCTAACCAAATTAGATCAACTTGCAATTGGATCCACTGGTGGCAAGATGTGTTGAAATTTGGCGCCTTCAGATTCGATCCATGATAAGCCAAGAACAAGATTCAGTAGCCACCAAAAAGATCAGCCAATATACAATCGAGCTAGCTTGGGTATGTAGTCAAGCTGGCTTGATCTGAGATTGAGCTGGCTCGATCCATATCCGAGTCAGCTATCTCAAGCAGACAAAAAGCTATGCTCAAGTGAAAAGCAGTCGAGCTGACCCGATTATGGATCGAGCCAGCTCGATGGACATGAACAGCATGGATGAATAGCATGCATGGGCACGCATGCATAAGCCTTTTCGTTGGGTCTTCAACCCATAACTCATGGACCAGATCTATTCACAGGGTCTATGGAGCTGTTATGTTATCTAGTAGACAGAAGAGCATGCGAGAACTGATCGGATGGCTATTGAAATAATTAGGGCTTATAAGAAGACCTCCCAACCTATGGAATAGGTGAGTCTTGAGAAAAACCTCTCAAGCAGTGTAGAGATAAGGTAGAGAGCGCTGGAGTGCTGTAGTAGCACCTTCCTAGAGGCATGGGGGGCTGAGAGAGTCTCGGTAGTGCAACAGTCGAGGAGAGTATCTTAGCATAGAGTGCTAGGGGCTTCTCAAGGCGATCGTCCACTAGGTCTCAGGAAGAGCCAGGGGTATTGGTATGTGCCAGGAGCATCAAGGAAGCTGGGTGTGTCTTGGAATGGTTGGATTGCCTAGGGACAAAGGCTAGGGCTTGATGTAGAGGCTAAGAGTCTCATAAGATGTCCAGGGATGTCGAGGACCCTAGACTGGCAGATCTATAAGGTCTTCTTGGGATTACTTTGAGAGCATTGTTAGGTGAGTGCTTTTGGATTGAGAGAGATGATTGGTAAGTTGAGATTGTATCTCCTCTATTATTCTTTCTCGGTAGTGAAGCATTGCATGTCCTATGGATATAGGCACTTGGACCGAACCACGTATATGATTGTGTTCGTTTGTCTTCTTCTATCTTTCTATAGCAATAGGTGGTGCCATATCTCCTATAGGTGATCTTGGGCGAACGATCCATGTTCCATAGTTGTCGGATGTTATCCTAATAGTGGTATCAAAGCTAGAAGGAGTCAGATTATACCAAGGGTTGTTGTGGTAGTGATCAAGTTAGAAGAAGGGCACAATCAAAGAGGATGCTCTCATGCACAAGAAGAAGCCAGATGGAGCTCAGTGCGAAGTGATCACCCGAAACATGGATCAAGTGCCCAAGATCAAGTGGATCTAGGGTACTATTCTGACACCAATTCGCTCTAATACCATGTATATGCACTCCAAATCCTAAGTGTTGGAATAATCGATACTGTTCTAACACCAATTGTTCTACCTACAGCTGCTCGGAACTACAGTCGTAGATCTGATCTCTTATGCAAACCTAGATGTTAATCCATAAATATGAAGAAGAAAAAAATAGATGGACGGCACATTAAGGCTTAAAGTTGGAATTAGAGAGAAGAAAGTTTGAGGAAGAAAAGATCTATATTCCAAAGCCTTCATAAAATCTTAGTACATCCTATGTATTTATATATAGCTATTAGGCCCAACCAAAAGCTCTCCTGACTAACCCAATACATTAAAGCACTCACCGAGCCATGTACATATGTCTCACATACTCTCATCTCCTGGATCTAAATCTGATCCATACATGAGTTAGCCTCCTTAAGATCTTATTGGACTAGGCCTTAAGAAATCTTAAATTAGTCCCAATCCAACACCCAACAGAAAACCTGAGTAATTTTGTTCATACCCATCGAGCCAACTCGCTCAGGATCTAAGCCGGCTCGACTGTGTCTCATCTGAACACTATCTTCTATCTGCTTGAGACAGCCAGCTTGACTGTGCCCCAAGCTAGCTCGATCTCAGCCCGAGCCAGCTCAGCTGCATGTTCGAGCCAGCTCGCCTATGTGCCAGCCCCTATCATGGCTGATTCTTTTCCTTAGCTTTGGTCTTTTGCTCCATCTTGTGTTTCAGATCTCCGGAGCATCTACCAAGCTTCGTCAAGGTCCTCACACCTGAACCTCAAGACCTGTGCAAGGCTACATGCCATCTTCATCTAGGATAACTTCTGTCCTAGCCCTAGAACTCATGCCAATCCTAGTATCCTAGAGCCAACACCCTAACTCATCTTGTGGCCCCTAAGGCTTGGGAGCACCACACCAAATCCTATAAGATGTGGAACCCAATGGATCACATACAAAGAACATTGATCAAGGGTATAATTGGATTAGATCATGTTTGCAAGTTGAACATTCTAGCATGTATTGCAAACCCTAACTCTAGTATTCAAATCAGATTCAAATTTGGTTTCAATTTGGGCTAATTAGATCCAATTTAATCCAAATTAGATTTGGATTCCAAATTGGGTTGACCCTTGGCTTTTTGGCTAAGGGATGGGTGTCACTTACTAGCATCCCACACGCCAAAGAGTCTCTCACTTTGCACATGGGGAGAGTTTTATGCGCAAGGATTTTTGTGCATGCAAATTGGTTGGTGCCATTCCTTCTTATCCAAATATTTTATTCATGCAACTTTTATATGGAGTGGACTTTAGATCTTAGAATGGTGTAGAGGAGTCCTTTTGTAGAATAAAAATGATTCGGTGGTAATCTGGTATTTGGATAAGAGAAGAAACCTTGCCACCCCCTCCCTTATTGGCACCAATTGGACCAAGAGTCCAAGTGGTTGTGTACTCTAATTTTCTCCCACGCCATCTTCTGATTGGTGCCTACATTTTCGGCCTTTGGATGGCCACTTCATCTGATCAAAGTCCATCAATATTGGTGCCACAAATAAATGCATCGCAACACTTCAGAAACAACAAAGAATTCATTCCGAAGAGTCCTTCTGCTTGAAGTGACCTTTTGAATTAATTCTATTTATTTCCACATGTAATGACATTTAGATGGGGCATGAGATTTATTGAATGGGCATGAGATAAGCTGAAGGAAAGGGCATGGGAATTTGAAATGTCACCCCTACATAGATTATAAATAGGGGTGTGCACCGGGATTCATTCCACTCGTTCCAATCCTTTCTTTCGTACCACTCTCCCTAACTGTCCAATTGTTTTCTACATTTTTTTTGTTAAGACAATGTCCTAATAAGGACAAGAAGCCATTGTTAGGAAAAGGACATAGGAAGAAAATTAAGGAAGGCAAGGAGAAAAGAAAGGAAGAGAGAAGGAAGGCTAGGAGGAAGGATGCAAGGCTAAAGGAAGTTATGCCTAATTGAATTCTTGGAGGAAGAATTTAATGCAATGAATCAAATTTTTGAAATCCATACTTTCGCTCTGGTCATCGAATCCTATAGTGGTATCAGAACCTCCTTTATTAGGTTCAATCATATGTTGATATGCTTATTTTTTTTATAGCATGTTATTTAATATGATTTAATATTTGATTATTTATGATTAGATTATGATATACGTCACTCTATAAGGTTATCCTAGCATGGTGGTGGATGTCCGCTATGTAGTAGATGGTTGTCCTAGAATGATAGAATCTAAAGTAGTATGCTAGCATGTTAATGTGAATGGCTATATTTCATCATGATTGATGTGATCAATGTTTGATATGCTTCATATGAATTATTATGATTATAATTCAAATGATTTTTGCTTAGAATATGCAAAGAGACTAGTTAACCCTCATAAAATATTATATTAAGTTGTAGTATAATTAACTAAAAGCACAACTAGTTGGGATGTAATTGATCGATCGATGTCTGAAAAAGTGGTTCATGATTGGTAAAGAGAACATGGTTTATTAATTGGTACCATTCACTGATCTAACCAACTTGTTGGTGTCTAAGAAAGGCAAAGAGGGGGCTCCTACCTCTTTCCCACTTATCTGGCTGATTAAATTAATTTAATTCTTGATTGGGGTGCTTAGTATTACATTTACTACATGAAGGCCTTCCTTCATGCTAGGTCAATATTATATCAAGAACTATAGTAGGTTTGTTGTGTAACCACAAGGCCTATTATGGGGACTGACATAATATTTTCATGCTGCATAAGATGCTTATGGCATTTTTGGATATGTTGCTTTATTGTACAACCACAAGGACAACAATATTCGAATTTGACTATATAGAAATTGAGGGTCTTACTTAATTAAGACATTATAGCTTGTTGTGCAACCACAAGGGTATTAATGTTTTAGAGTTCAGGATTATGTTAAGATTTGCATGAGTTGCAATTGGAAATAGTTTCCTACTTTTGAACTCATAAAGATTTAATGTGCAATCACAATACCTTTTATGTGAAATTAGGATCTCAATCGCACTAAGAAAACCAATTAAGATTTCTCAATCACCATAAAAGAGGGCTATATGTCCAATAAAATAGTGGGAGATATAACTAAACTAAAAACCTAACTTAATTATGCATGTCATCATGAGTTGTTTGCTTATGTAATATTCTTTATAATATAGATTAAATTCTATATAGCTTCTTCACTTTTACTGCATGAAATATTAGATTCAAATTAATTGACTGATCCCAATTATGTGGACTTGTTGAGGAATCTTAAGATTGTACTTAACCAAGAAAGGATCTCCTATATCCTCGATGCCCCTGATCCTGAGCTAGTTGGGAGGATGCCATAGAGGAAGAAAAAGCCAAATATAAGATATGGCAAAATGATTCATTAGCTATCAAATATATCATACTGGCCTCAATATGTAGTGATATTTCTAGGTTTGGATATCTGTATCGTATGAAATATAAGTTCGAAGCCTTTGATAAATTTAAAGAGTATCAAAGTATGGTCAAGAAGTAAACTGAAAAAAGTATAATAATTCATTAATCAAATTGAGGAGAAGAATACTTATCCAGTAAATTTTTGGACCATCTTAAAATAAAGAGGATTCTCTCTGAATGGATCCTTCCTTATAAACCATAATTAAATAGTGTAGCTAAAAGAAAAAATTATACTTTATTGGATATGGTACGATCCAAGATGTGCTTTAGAGAATTACATATTTTCTTCTTGGGTTATGCCCTAAAGACCATAATATATATCTTGAATAGAGTACCTTCCAAATCTATATCTAGCACTCCATATGAGATATGGAGTGGTAAGAAATCTAATCTTAAGTTTTTTAAGATATGGCATTGTCTGGCATATGTCAAAAAAAATTTGGACATAAGCTAGATGCTAGAGTAGATAAATATCTATTAGTAGATTATCCTAGAGATAGTATGGGATATCTTTTCTATCACCCCATTGAACAAAAGTTGTTTGTAAGTTTGCATGCCACTTTTATAGAAAAATTGTTTATCCTAGAAAGAGGCAGTGGGCGAAAAATTGAACATAGTGAAGTTTAAGATAAACAAATAAAAATTTCTTAACCAGATAAATATAAATAGGGAAGAACAAGAACACACAACTCCTATCGAAGGTTTGACAAAGTGTGAAATGCACCTATGAGGTATGATTTCATTATTGGGAATAATAAAATCCAAATCATTCAAAATGATGAACCTCTGATCTATACGAAAGTTGTCATGAGTAGGAACTCAGACAAATGGTTGGATGCCATAAAATTCGAGATGAACTCCATGTATATCAACAAAATATGGACTTTGGTTGATGAACCAGAGGGTGTGAACCCTATTGAGTGCAAATGGATCTATAAGAAAAAGATTGGAGTAGATAGCCAAGTTAAAATCTACAAAGCTAGATTAGTGGCTAAAGGTTTTAGGCAAAAGCAGGGTGTAGATTATGATGAAACATTCTCACCTATTGTGATGCTCTAATCTATTTGGATTATGCTTGAAATAGCATTATACTATGACTATAAAATATGGCAAATAGATGTGAAGACCATCTTCCTTAATGGTTACCTTGAGGAAGAGTTTTACATGTCACAGTCAGAAGGATTTATCTCAAGTGGGAGAGCAAATTAGATATGCAAGCTTAAGAAATCCATTTATGGATTAAAGCAGTCTTCAAGGAGTTGGAACATCCATTTTGATGTAACAATCAAAGAGTTTGGCTTCATAAAAAATATGGATGAACCTTGTATGTATAAGAAGACTAGTGGGAGTGCCATAGTCTTCTTAGTATTATATGTAGATGACGTACTTCTCATTGGGAATGATATCCCAATATTGCAATCGGTGAAATTATGGCTATCAAGTGAGCTTTCCATAAATTACTTGGGAGAAGCATCCTATATACTTGGTATAAAGATCTATAGGGATTGATCAAAGAGGATGCTAGATTTGCCCCAATCTAGGTACATTAACTTAGTGTTTGTTGGGGTTAAACCTACTCCTGCCAAAGTTTGGCCTAGTATTTGGTTCCAAGGTGATCCCAAGGTGGCCGACCTTCAATCAGCCCACTGATCTCCTCAATCACATGAGCAAATTCTGAAGCCCACAAAGCATAGCAGCCCTCGCCCAGTTGAGCTCAATGATAGGTTGTGAGGACAGCCAAATCCCTTCAAATATAGGTAGCTGGTTTTGATCGAACTCCTTTTGAACGAGCTTGAATAGTGAAAGCGATTGTCTAATGCAGTGATTAAGCATTCGTTCTTCGCATGACCTTACCAGGCCAATCTTGAAGTCGACTGAGCTCCTTTTTAATTAAACATCCTTCCAGCCAAATTCCTTCTAATCACCTAAAGGTTTCCTTCCAGCTGAATTCATTCCAATCACTCAAAGGGCTCCTTTCAGCCGAATTCCTTCTAGTCACCTAAAGGGTTCCTTCTGGTCAAACTTTCTCTCAGTCGCTAGGCAGGCTCCTTCCAGACGAGTTCCTTATGGTCGCCTGGAAGGACCTCATCATCCACATAAGTTTAGCTCGTAGATCAATACAAAACAACCTACATGCAAGTGACTTCAGAGAAGTTCGAACTTCCCCAGAACTAGTGTGATATGAAGCTCCTCACTACTGATAGCTGTTCTATTCGAGCTTCAACTATTAAATCCCAACAGACTGGCATGTCACGGTAACGGACACTATCCTCTGTAACGAACCCCACATGGCCCTGAATGGCCCACTATCAAGCTGTTATGGCTATCACTATCAGTCTGTTACAAGCTTCGCCTATAAAAGGGATCCTTTAGATATGTTTTCTCTTTGAGCTTTAAACTCTTCTTAAAAATTTTTTGAGTACTCCTTTTCTATTGGCCAAAAGAGCTAACCTAATCACCGAAGGATCCTATCGGAGCCCTCCCAAGACTCTGATCAGAACTTGTCTTGCAGGTCTTCTTGACAGCGCTCTCATCCTATCCAGCTCTAGCTTAATTCCGATGTCAACCAGATTCTGTACCAATATAATTGATGTTAGAGAAAGAAATAGATCCCTTACTCTTAAAGGAGTGCTCAGCAAAATTTCTCCTCAGCTTCTTCTTCTTTCTCTTTGATCATCTCTATAGAATGCTGCCTAAGAAGGCATCAACAAGGTGATTTACCACCTCCATGGTCAAATCTCATCTAGATCTGCTTGCTCTGACTCCATCTCTGACACTCCAAGCACCTCTACCAACAATATTGGTAGATGTAGAATAGTTTAACCTACTGGTCCAACAGGTCAGAGGCCTCATGGAGGCAGTATAGGCCATGCAACAGCACCCAGCATCTATTCAGCTAGAGAGAGCCTCATCGAAATACCAGACACCGACGATCAAATTACCCACCTAGGCTAGTTGTCCAGTAACCCCCGAAAAGGGGAAGTAGAGGGTGGAGAGCCCTTGTTCTTATCTTGATTCCACCCCCGGAGGATCTTTACCTCTGCTTTATAAGAAGACCATTGAGATCCATGATGGAGAGGACCTTCTAGATCAAAGATTTCAGAAAATGAATCAATGGATTGAGGAACTCCGCCATGCTCCCCCCACCCATGTCGATGATATCTACACTGATCCTTCTTTCTCCTAGAGAATCATGCATGAGTTGGTCCCGCTAAACTTCAAGCTCCCTAAATTCGAGAGCTATGATGGGACCATGGATCCGATCGACCACCTAGAGGCCTTTCGGATGATGATGTTGCTTCATGTCGTGTTAGACGCCATCTTGTACCGAGCTTTTCCATCTACTCTAAAGGAAGCAGCAAGAAATTGGTACTCGCCAATAAAGCTGAGTACGATCTTCTTCTTTGACCAAATGAGCCATCAATTTGTGACTCATTTCGTAAGTAGTCAATGTCTAAGGTGAGGCTCAGACTCCCTCATCAACATCAAGTAAAAGAAAGGAGAGTCCATCCAAGCTTATGTAAGTTGCTTCAATGCCACTGCCCTGGAGGTCCAGAACTTGGACCAATCCGTTGCCATGGCCGTACTAAAGGAAGGCCTTAGAAGAATGACCTGCTGTTCTTCCTAGACAAGAAGTATCCTAGGGATTTTGCTGATATGTTGGCCCGGGTTTATGGCTATGTCCAGACAAAAGAAGCCTTCAAGGCCAAGGATGATGAAGCCATAGGAGAGCGGTGTGCGGGAGAAACTGAAGCAAAATCTGATTTTTCGCCATAGGATCATCCAAATTTGATAAGATTTGGGGTGGATTTTTTTAAAAATTCTAAAATAATCCGATCAAACCTAAGAGTTCTAAGATTTGATTATGGTGATCTAATATTAAAAATTAAAATAAAATAAAATTAGATTTTATTTTATACCTTATTTGGGTAATCTAATTATCCTGTGATGATCCTGATCTTTTTAGAGGTTCTGGAATGAGCCACACATGTGCTTGGCCTCTATCGATATTCACTCAGATAAGATTTGGATAACTTTTACTCATGAATCTTTTTTCCAAATATTAGATCTGAATCTGATCAGTAAGTCCTTCAAAATAATTTTTGAAAGCAGCACGTCCGTCTCATGAACACCATCACATAGAACCTGACTCTTGCACCAAAATAGTTGGAACTTATTCTCTAATTTTTGCCTAACTTTTTAAGTGTGTAGAAGAGAGGGAGAGAGAGGATAGAGGGGGTGTGGGATATGATATGGACAACAGCACTTAAGCATGGAAAATATTTTCATACATTGAATGCTCTTTGGCAAGAGAAAGGATTTTATATCCAATGCCACATAGAGTCCCAATTTGACCCAATAACAAATTTATTTTAATTGTTGGGACTCAAGGACTTATTCCCCACATAGAGAACCAGATCCTATCTAGTTCTCATGTCATAAAACCATCAAAAAGGTTGCATCATGAGTAGATAAGGAAGAGTCCACTATGCCTAGAACTCTTCCCTCAAGAGTTTGATCCAAATCAAAGTCTATCATAGCTTAGTCAACGCACCTTCAAAAATTATGAAATTTAGCACAATGAAAGTATGACTCAAGCTCTATCACATACCTAAAAATCAAAGTAGAATGATTTTGGAAGAATTTTCTAGAAGCCTCTAATCAGGTGATCCTCAATTCTCTCAATTAGGTCAACTTTTGACCCTAGTCCAATTGCACTATGAATGAATTTAATTTCTGAAATTAATCTAACCTAGATAGGTTTCAGTCAAATAAAAATAAATCCATTCAAGATATAGAAATGAGTCAAATTAAATTTAACTTGATTTCAATGAATCAGAAAGATTATAGAAGGAGAAAGTCAGGCATAATTGTATGCTAGCACGATTACCTTGAACCTGATTGGATCTAATCCAAATCAATTGAACTGAATTAGCTCAATTGATGACATTCAAACCCAAACTCTTATTTGTATGACCCAGATAGATTTAGTTCTATATGGTAATAAGATATGTTGTGATCTCCATCATCGACATCATCGAAATACCTTTCGATGGATCAGTACTTTTCTAATTCATATAATTAGAATGATCGATCATCAAAATCATTCTAATTGTGCCCAAAATCCACCAATGACACCTAACAGTATATGTTGGCAATCCATCAGAACTGAAAGTGAACCTCTTAGTGCAGCTACTTGTATGATTGGATTCTTCTATCTTGAGCCCCGATAGGATTAGGATTTTGGTGAACTCATCAAACCGAATATCCATCATATGAATTAATCATTCAATTCGAGTCCAATATGAAATCCTAATAGAAACTCTTTCTATCATCTTCACTCTACCCTAGCTATGGGCTTATGGACTCGATTCTCATGATCATCATAGGGCTACTCCTCTTCTACCAAGGTAGATAGATCTTCTATTTGTGCAGTCCAATTCCTACAATGAACGTGCTATAGCCAACATACACCTCAAGATCCGAATGGCTAGAAAATCGAGTTATGGTATAGTCAAACTATAACACCCTTAAGGTGAATTGCCTGATGCATCTCAGGTCAAAGAACCAGACACACCACTGCAGTATTAAGCTAGTCATCGATGAGTAGGTAGACTTTCTTATGACTGCTCAAGCTGGTCATGCTCATTGCCCTCATTCTCCAATGAGTACCTGTACCCTCACTCTTGTGTTCCCGCACCATAGATTCAAGACTCATCTATCCTAAAAAAGTAATCATACACCAACCTTTCGAATTGATCACCATCCTCATGATGATCCTACGATCAAGAGCAATTTATGAGTTAATTATGAAAATTCATGACTTAAATTTTCAACTCTTGAAAATATGAATTATCATTACCGTTAACTCAACAGATGTATCATAGACACTTTAAATACACATTATGATAGAAAATAATCCTTTTATTGATTTATAGTCAAAATTATAAAATTATCCTTAGAAGTGTATTACAAGTGTCAGCCAATCAAGCTTCTAGAACACACATCTAACAAACTCCCACTTGACCTAAAGCTAATTGGCTACAAATCTAAGTCCCAACTTCTTAAGGTGGACTTCAATCTTCTACTAGCCCAAAGGCTTTGTCAGTGGATCTACCATATTATCCACGGAGTCGACTCTCTTGACATCGTTGTAACCTTTCTCGAGGTAATCACGGATGAGGTGGAATCGCTGCTCAATTTGCTTAGATTTTTAATAAGATCTCGGCTCCTTAGCTAAGGCTATGGCACCATTGTTATCATAGTACAGAGGAATGGCATCCGATGGCATCATTTCGAGCTCTACGGCAAACTTCTAGTACCAGAATGCCTCCTTTATAGCTTTCAATGTAGCGACATACTCTGCTTCCATGGTGGAATCTGCTATCACGGTCTTTTTGAAACTCTTTCAGCTGATAGCACCACTATTGCACATAAATAGACTTCCAGATGTTGACTTTCAATCATCTATATCAGACATAAAATCTGAGTCTATATAACCTTGGACCTGGAGTTCTTCATTACCAAAAACCAAGAATATATCCTTAGTCCTTCTCAAGTACTTAAGGATACATTTCATAGAAGTCTAGTGCTTTGCACCTAAATTCGACTGATACCTGCTTGTGACACTCACAGCATGGGTGATATCTGACTGTGTACATAGCATGGCATACATGAGGCTCCCTATTGCCGAAGCATAAGGAATTTTGCTCATGCATTCAATCTCCTTAGGTGTGTTGGGATACATCTTCTTTGAGAGATGAATGCCATGTCTAAAGGGTACTAATACCCTCTTAGAGTTTTTCATGCTGAACCTCTTCAGCACCTTCTCTATGTACATCTTTTGTGAGAGACCCAGCATTCTATTCGGTCTACCCCTATAGACCTTAATTCCTAGAATAATGGATGTCTCTCCTAGGTCATTCATAGAGAATTCTTTGGATAACTATATTTTTACTATAGTTAACATAGGAATATCATTTCCTATTAGGAGGATGTCATCCACGTATAGTATGAAGACAACAGCGCTCCCAATGATCTTTTTGAATACACATGGTTTCTCCTCATTCTTGATGAATCTAAATGATTTGATCACATCATTAAAATGATTATTCTAGCTCCGAGATGCTTGCTTAAGTCCATATATAGATCTTTACAGCTTGTAGACTTTGTGATCAGCATCAATAGATGTGAAACCCAATGGCTGTTCCATATAGGTATCTTCCTCAAGATATCCATTTAAGAATGATAATTTTACGTCCATCTATCATATTTCATAATTGAAATAGGCTGCAACAGCAAGCAATGTATGGATGGATTTTAGCATAGCACTGATGAGAAGGTATCCTGATAGTCAATGCCTTCATGCTGACATATTCTTTCACCACTAATCTAGCCTTGAATGTCTTTACATTTCCATCTGCACCTATCTTTCTTTTATAGATCCATTTACATTCAATAGGTACTATACCTTCATATTGATCTACCAAGGTTCAGACTTCGTTCGAGCGCATTGAGCTAATTTCTAACTTCATTGCCTCTAACTATTTCTTGGAGTCAATATCTGATATCGTCTTATCATAGTTTTTGGGATCATCACCATGAATCTCATTTCTCATGAGAAATATTTTCTCTACATCCTCTAAAATAGTACCTAAGTACCTTTCAAGGAGATGGAAAATCCTATCTAATCTATGAGGTGGATGAGGTAGTGATTGGACTGGCTCAATCTGATTGGGTTTCATAGTTTTCTTGGCTCGTGGCTCTTGGAAGACTTTCTCCTCAAGCCTAATCTACCTTTCAATACCACCATCTTGAATAAATTATTTTTTAGAAAAGATGGTATGTCAACTCACAATCACATTGTGGTGTTCCGGAATGTAGAAATAACATCCTAATGACTCTTTAGGATATCCTATGAAATGAGCTCTAAAGGACCTTGACTCTAACTTGTCCGCCTACTGTCGCTTGATATGAGCCGGACAATCTCAAATTTTGAGATGACTCAAACAAGATTTCTTACCGTGCCATATCTCATATAGCATGGTAGGAACGATTTTAGAGAAAATCCTATTCAGTAAATATATAGCGATCATTAGATTATATCCTGAAAGAAACCCAGAGAGGTCCATGAAGCTCATCATGGATCAAACCATATCTAATAGGATCTAGTTTCTCCATTCAAAAATCACATTGAGTTAAGGCATTCTAGGTGGAGTCCATTGAGAGACTATGTGATCTTTGAGATAGTCAAGGAATTTTCGATTAAGATATTCACCTCCTCGATCTGATCGAAGAACCTTAATGGGTTTTTTAATTTGTTTTTCTACTTCATGTCTGAATTCTTTGAACTTTTCAAAAGCTTCAGACTTGTGTCTCATAAGATACACATACCCATACCTAGACAGATCATCGGTAAAGGTAATGAAGTAGACAAAATTGCCTCTAGCCGGCACATCAAATGGGCCGCACACATCAGTATGTACTAGGGCAAGGAGATCTGTGGCCCTTTCTCCCATGTCCTACAAAAGGGAGCTTTAGTCATTTTGGCCTTGAAGACAATGATTCACAAATTGGATATGACTTGAAAGTCAATGGACTCAATAGTTCCAATTTTTCTTCCAATTTGTTAATCCTATCTTCTGCTATATGACCTAATCCTAAGGTGTGGACTATCCCTAGGTCGCTTTGATCTTATGGCATTCACAGTGTTTGCTCGATAGTTAAAACAAAAACATCAATATGTAACTGATAAAGACCATTAATAAAAAAACCACTTTGCAATTTTATTTCTTTCATAAAGAATGTTACAATGGTCCTTAAAAAAACTAATTACATAGTCCTTCTTGTGCTAAGCATGAAACAGAAATCAAATTTCCTGCTTGCTGCAGGCACATAAAAATAGTCTCTTCAAAACTAAGTCTAAACCAGATGGTAATCGAAGAGGGTATGTTTTCCATGACCACTGCAGCAACTCTTGCTCCATTTTTGACATGCGTAGGATCATCTCACCATCCCTCAGCCTCCTGCTATCCTCAAGACCCTGCATGAAAGTGCACAAATGAGCACTAGAACCTGAGTCAAGCACCCAACTAGATGCAGAAGAAATTGTAAGGTTAAATTTTATAACAAGCAAACCTCCAGAAGGACCTACCTCCTTCTTATTCTTCAGGCTGGCCAGGTACAAAGGATAGTTCCACTTTCAATGGTCGTCAGTGTTATGATGAAAATATCTTTTTTTATCAGCGGCCTTATTCTTCAGCTCTGCCTTCTTCTTCTCACCTTCCATCTTCTGCTTCTTCACGGTCTTCTTCTTCTTTCCAAAAAATTTTTTTTGGAAGAAATCCACTCCACAATAAGTACTGAGCCTTTAGAATCTTTCATGGAAAGCTCAGTAGTAACCAGCATGTTCATCAGTTTAGCCAAGGTATTCTAAAGTTTATGCATATGGTAGTTCATGATGAACTGCCCATACGCATCAGTCAAGAACTAAGAATTATATCAATCTTTAGATCCTAATCTAACTTGACACCGAGCTTCTCAAATTCTTCTAAGTCCTTGATCATCATCAGACAATGATCTTGGACCGACTACCCATTATGCATTTAAGCCTTAAAATGTTTTCTAGTAACTTGATATTTGGCTGGACGATTTTGTTCACCAAACAACTCTTATAGGTGAGCCAACATTTGGTGGCTAGTTTTAATATCTTCATATTGGCATTGGAGCTCATCAGACATTAAGCCCAGCATGTAATACCTAGCTTTGTTATCATCATCCTTCCACTTCTTCAGAGATGCTCTCTGATCAATGGATGGATGGGCTGGTAAATTTGGAGGATCCAGATCCAACAAATAAGTCAACTTCTCAAAATCCAAAATAATTTTTAAGTTTCAAAGCCAATCCTTATAGTTGGATCCAGTCAGTCAATGGGTGTTCAGGATATGGATTAGTAGGTTGAATGCAGACATTTTTCTATATAGAGTCAAAGTTTCTAATTAGATTTTATAATTAAACTTAATCAATTTATTTAAAAATTTTATTTTTAAACAAATTAGGCTCCCACTATTTTCTCGAATCTCTACACTTTTTGGGTAGAGGTGCAAAAATCTCTACGATCATTGATTTTTAGTGGATGGTATGATTCTACCGACTGGCTCACCATCTCACCTAACAGTTATTGGTGATGGATCAACCGATGAGTGGACAACTCTTGTCCAATAATTTTCTAATCATGGTACATCTAAACCTGATCTCTAATTCATGAAATTCACCATATTCGGAATATTGATCCACTCCTTAGTTAAGTCAGACCCATCATTTGCATGAATTAGATTTCTAATTGGGTCCCTCACCGTATCCAGAATATTGAGCCCAACCCATCCTCCAATTTATAGCATCCAATGCCTAATAGATGTGGTTGTGTCTCTCTAGTGCAACTGAGCCACTATAACCACCTAAGAATAATCAACCTTGAGAAGGGCCCGCACATCTACAACGATGGAAGATCTATGACTTAATCTTTTCTTAGGAAGATTTGATTTAGGTCTCTTAGACTTGACTTAACTTAGTCATAACAATATTGACTAACCTAGTGGCATGGGTTAGCTCAAATTGTTAGCCACCTCAAATTAGAACTGGATCGACACAAATGGACAGGTAAGTGAGATCGGTGGAAAGGATATGCCATTAACTTGACAAGAATGCATTTAGATCGACTAGCTACCAATTACAAATCAGTCGATTGTATCTACCAAACTTACCTTAGATACCAAATTATTGAACCAAAACCAATTAGGTTAGTTTACAATCCAAACTCTAACCGCTGAGCCTAATTAGGTCTTGATTTGGTCGATCACATATATGAATCGACCTTGACCCAGACATAATCCTATTGGACCGATAAGCACTCTCGATCCCACCCAACCAACTCTTGATTCGGTTTAATCAACTGCTAGACCTAATTGAGCTACCCAAGCCCGAACTCAATTTTATGAAAATATCTTAGATCTAAAAATTTTTAATTTTAGAACTAATTTATTTCATAATCTTAATTCTTAATTAAGTTTGGATTCATGAATAAAAACATGCAAAAGATCCTAGGGTTTCAAGATCTAGGGTTTTACAGAAAAATAAGTTTTTGATTTTTGATTAAGGACAGATGCACGACACTCCTACACGCCATAAGTGCACCCCATCAAATGAAAAGAGAGGGATTTTAAACCCTTCTTACTCTTATGACTAGACGGTCATGAAGAAAGCCTTAATTAGAAATAATTTTTATACTACAAAATAATAAGATATATATCATACATCTCATATATAATAATGATCAAATCATGCATGTTTTTATATACATCTCATGTATCAAATATTAACACATAAATGCATGCTTTCAGATCTTATATATCACATATAACTTCTAAAAAATATATTTCAAATTGATCATATCAATTAAAAACTATTCTAGACAATTCAGAGAACTATTCTACAACTAGTCTAGGCATGCATCATTTATATCATATACAAAATTTAAAAACATTACTTTTTATTTTTAGGTCTGATTATAATATTTATAAAATTAAAAAATAGAAATAAAAAGATCTAAAAAAATATTTAAATCATATCAAAAGAAATATTATACTATACTACATATAGATTAATTCTACACCTAGCCTAGACATGTATTTCATACAAAATTGATATGAATCTAAAAATTTTAATATTTTTGATTTTAGATCTAATCACATCTGATGTGACATCTAAAATTCTTTAATATCAGATCATTAAATATAGTCAAAATTAGATCTAATGAGCTGAAACCACAGCTCTAATACCAGTTGAAGAAAAATCTAATTTTTCACTACAGAATCATCCAAATCTGATCAGATCTAGGGTAGATTTTTCTAAAAATTTTTAAATGATCTGATCAAATCTAAGAGTTCTCAGATCTAATCATAATAATCTAATATTAAAAATTAAAATAAAATTAAATCAAATTTAATTTCATATCTTGTTTGGATAATCTAATTACCCTACGATGATCTTGATCTTTTCTGAGGTTTTGGAATGAGCCACACATGCGTCTGACCACTATCGGTATCCACTTAGATAAGATCTAGACATCTTCTCCTTATAAATCTTTTCTCCAAAGATCAAATCTAAATCTGATCTGTAAGTCCTTCAAAATAATTTTTGAAGGCAGCGCGTCCGTCTCATGAACACCATCGCGTAGAACCTAAATCTTGCACCAAAATAGTTGAACCTTCTTCTCTGATTTTTGCCTAACTTTTTAGGAAGAGAGGAGAGAGAGGTTAGAGGGGGCATGGGATATGATATGGGTGACAGCACTTGAGCATTGAAAATATTTTCATGCATTAAATGCTTTTTGGCATGAGAAAGGTTTTTATATCCAATGCCATATAGAGTCCCAATTTGACCAAATAACCAATTTATTTTAATTGTTGGGACTTAAAGACTTATTCCCCACATAGAGAACCAGATCCTATCTATTTTTCATGCCAAAAAACCATCAAAAAGTGGGCAGCATGAGTAAATAAGGAAAAGTCCATTGCGCCTAAGACTCTTCCCTCAAGAGTTTGATCCAAATCAAACTCTATCATAACTCAGTCTAGGCACCTCCAAAAATTATGAAATTTGGTACACCCAAAGTATGACTCAAGACCTATCACATATCCATAAATTAAAGAAAAATAGTTTCTAAAGAATTTTCTAAAAGCCTCTAATTAGGTGACCCTCAATTCTCTAAACTAGGTCAACTTTTGATCCTTGTCTAATTACACTATGAATCGATTTAATTTCTATAATTAATCTGATCTGGATAGATTTTAGTCAGATAAAAATAAACCCATTCAAGATATAGGAATGAGTTAAATCAAATTTGACTTAATTGTGATGAATCAGAAAGATTACAGAAGAAGAAAGTTAGGCTCAATCGTGTGTTAGCATAATTACCTTGAACCTGATTGATCTAATCCAAATTAATTGAACTGGGATAGCTCAATTGATGACATCCAAACCCAAACCCTTATTTATGTGATCTAGTTAGGTTCAATTCCATATGGTAATGAGACATATCGTGATCTCCATCATCAACATCATCAAAATATCTTTCGATGGATCAGAACTTTTTTGATTCATACAACTAGAATGATGGATCATCAAAATCATTCTAATTGCTCCCAAAATCCACTAGTGATACCTAGTAGTATATGGTGGCAACCCATCAAAACTGAAAGTGAACCACTCAGTGTAGCTACTTGTGTAATTGGGTTCTTCTATCTTGAGCCCTGACAGGATTAGGATTAAGGTGAACTCGTCAAACCAAATATCCGTTATACGAATTAATCATTTGATTCGAGTCCAATATAAAATCCTAATAGAAACTCTTTCTATCATCTTCACTCTACCATGACCATGGGCTTATGGACTTGATTCTCATGATCATCATAAGGCTACTCCTCTTCTACCAAGATAGATAGATCCACTATTGGTGCAGTCTTATTCTAATAATGAACGTACTATAGCCAACATACTGTTAGATATGTGTGCCCTAGAAGCCAGAATTGGCTGACACTTATAATACACTTTGATAGAAATACGATGTTGTCATTAAGACATCATGTTTATCAGTTTAATCTGACTTCTTAAAATAATTAAAAATACGTAGATAGCAGTGAGTTGGGTCGAATCCATAGAGAAGGTAGTATTTTTGGATTTAAAATCTTTGATTTTTTTTAAAAGAAAAGGAAAAGGATTTGGAAAGAGCATTTGAAGTTGAAAATTAAAATTACAAAGTGAAAATTAAATTATGCAGAAAAGTAAACTTGGTACTAAGATCTACTAGTTAGATCTTAGCATCTACTTGTAGAAAAATAAAAAGCAATAATTAAAATATAGAAATTAAATTATAAGAAAAATAAAAAATTAAAATTAAAATGTAATAATAAAATTTTTATTAATTAAAATTTTAGAATTTAAATACATAAAATTTAAAAATAAAATAAAATAAAATAAAATAGCCTGATCTTTGATCTTGGATCGACATGGATGGAAAGATAGTGTAGAAGCCGAGCTTTTTCACTCGGTACCAGTTGCCTCGAAGAAGCCATTTACCTTAATCCTTGCTTCACCCTATACCAAAGCTTCAACTTGATTGGAGATGTTGATTTCTAGAGGCTTGAGGTCCTTTTCATAGAGCTAGGAGGGTTGGAGAGTTTGCTTCTGGGCAATGTGAGACTAAGTAGCTCTTTGATCGTCAAAATATGGAGAAATCTAAGTAAAAATTGAATTAAAAAGAGTTTTGAATGAATTCTACTACTCTTGATATAATCTGACCGTTGATAGAAATCCAATGGACCAAAAATCATCAAAATCAGATGTGTATCAGCCTAGATCAGGTCGGATTAAATTCTGGCCGTCTGATCGCACATTGATGGAGGAAATCTGGCCGTTGATCATGCATCAAAAGTCTTGATCACCACTGGGAGCATTCTAGACTGTTGGATCTTCATCAGTTGGTTTTCTGCTTATCAGATCGCACCTGATCGTTGATAGAATTTGAATCAAACCCAAAAATAACTACCACCGTCCGATCTTGACCATAATCAATTGTAACCATTCAATCGCATAGTTACTATTCCCATGGACCATGTGGACCGGCCACACCATACACCATAACCAATCAACACCTCCTGTTGTTGAGTGAAAAGTCTAAAATACTCTGTGAGCCACGATGGATTTCTGTGGACCCTTTAAGGGTCTAGGTCTGCCACGTGTCGTGCTGTGATTCATCGATTTCTACAAGGGGGTGGTCCACACCTGAATCATGGATTGGCTAATGGCTTCAATGGCTAAGTTGGCCTTGATGGCTTGGCTTGCAGAGCCGACTGAGCCATTTTTTTATTTATTTTTTATTTATTTTATTTCTTTAGAAATTCATATCTTATTCGTTTTAGCTCTATTTTATTTCAAACTTATTTCGTTATGATCAAAAAAATGAGCTCTTTTCATTGATAATAAAATTTTATTTTTTTATTTTTATTATTTTTTAATTAATTTTTTAATTAATAAAAATATGAATTTCTTAAAAATTATATATAAATTGATCATAAATTTTAAAAAGTTAATATGAATTAATTGATAAATTAATACTTTTATTAATAAATTTATGGTACTTATCACACCTCCCAACTTAAGCTTTGCTCATCCTAAAGTAAAGAAAGAATTTAGTTTTAAATATCTTTTAACTTTAGAGTTTTGAATTTTACCTAAGCAGTTTTCAAAATGGCCATTGATATTTAGTAGAGCTTAAGTGAGATATATCATTGGGGTATTAATACTTATCAATAGAAAAATTAAGTAAAGAATATTAAATTTTTTAGAACTTTTTCTAAATTATCCCACCTTTATCTCTGATTTGTCTAAACTTTCATATAGACAAGTGTATTGCTATTTTCGTCCTTCATTTATTGATTTTTATTTTTACATTGCCCACTTTTTGATGTGAATATCATTGCATACTTAGGCAACGAGATCTGATTACTTAGTAAAAAATCAATATAATTTTTTTAATATTTTACCACTATTGAGTGTCTTAACCTCTTAAGCTTTCTATTTGATCCATGTAGCGAGTCTTGGACCAATGACTCTCAAACCAGTTGACTTTAGGGCACTAGGTATAGAATATCCCTTGGGCTTACCAGCTCGAATCAAACAGGCTATGAGTTAAGACTAGCTTTACAATGAGCTTCTTTGCCCTTCCTACCTTTCGATGCGAAACTCAATGCTTGCTTAGGCAAAGAGGCTCGATTACTCAGTGAGAAGTACTTGAAAACTATTTTTAAAAAAAATTATATAAAAAAATGTATAGTTATCCTACACAAGTCCATAAAAAGTAGACTTTTCTTTGATGCTAATAGAAAAAATTAGAAATGCTCAAGGAAAAATATTTTATGTTCTAGACTTAATTCTTTATTGAATTCTTTTAATACTTGATTCCTCGATATCTCACAGATTTTCTGATCTATTTCTTAATTATTTATTAAAAATGCTTAGTTTAATTTGATTCTTAAGCATAATCAGGTATCTAAATATTAAATACTAACTTTTTTGAGGACTTAAAATTTTAAAAATTTTTATTTTTCTCCCCCCAACTTAATCAATATTATCCTCAATGGAGAAAAAAAAAGAAATAAAGGATGTAATAAAGAACATGAAAGAATACACCTGACTCAATATATGTTTGGTCCAGCACATGTCTTTGAAAATTTAAGCTCTCCCTTTAACTTATTCAAATTATCCTAAAAAGAAAATCAACTTGAAAGGATAAATTAAACTAAAGAAAACTAAATATTGGATTGCCTCCCAAAAAGCGCTAAGTTTACCATCTTTAGCCAGACACAATGCAGCTTACTATCCTATGTTGAATATTGGATTGATAAATTCCAATGGTTTTAGATTGTCAATCTCAGAAAGTTAATTTATAAACCCATTATTGATATAATTATTATTAATTTTAGTGATATAATTTATGATCCCATTCTCAGATCCATGTTTATTAAAAATTGCTCCTATTTATTCTTCTAAAATGCTCATGAATTGAGTTTTTGTGTTAGAAGTTAAGTTTGATTCAATGGGTGCTAGAAGGGTGACTAAAGATGGTTTTAATTCTAGAGGTAAATTAATGTGATCTTGCTTAAACAACTTTGTTGATTCTTTATTACGTGCCTCTTGATTTTTGTAAGAAGAACCTGGATTCTAGGGTTGAAGGGAATAGGACATTTTAGGTTTATAAGTTTGGGTAAATCATCTATTCTCTTTTCTTCCCTATTTCTATCTCATTTAAACTTGAAACCAGCATCAGTACTAGTTTCCTGGCTCGGGTTCTTCTATGTGGTTAGTCTCAGTACTAACCAGTTTCCTCTAAATTTTTATTTTGGCTAGCATCAGTACTAGCCTCTCTCACCTGATCTTGGTATGGGTCCATAAGAATCCTATAGCTTTTAAGTTCAGGAATTACTTTGGTATTCTCAGATTGGAGATTCTTAACTGAGACATTAAATTGATAACTTTGGTCCAAGTGGTTGGTGGATATTAGATGGATTGTTTGAAATTGGTAGGTTCGGTAGTTGATCTAGTTCTCTCCTCGTGTTAGACTCAACTAATTATCCTATTTAAACTTCTAGCTTAACGATAGATTGCTGTTGAGTCAGAATCAATTATTGAAGTTGGTTAAATCTATCATCAGCTAGAATTGGTCTGTTGAGGAGGTGGGTATGAGGGCTTGATTATGATATGGTGGCTGGAAAGGCTTACTTAGGCTGATCATCTATTATAGGCATAATTTTGGTATTGGGATCTATTTTGATAATTTTGCATAGGTAAAATTTGGGTCTGAGCCTGAGTCTATTGAGATGTCCAAGAAAAATTATGATGGTTGCTCCAATCTGGATTATATGAAATTTGAAAATGGATCATTAACCGATTTAGAGTAACCTTGAGCAGCTTGAACTTGTTCTTAGATAAAATATGGAAATTGTGCAGCAATAGGACATTTATTCACATGTGATGGGTTGGGCTAGCACAAATAGAATAAAACTCCTGATAATTAGAAGGTGATGTGAATTGTGCAGGAAGATTATTGACCTAGGATTAGGAGTTGATCTAATTTCTGAGCAAGAAGGTCAACTTTATCTAATTTTTGACTATTAGGTTCAGATTAGCCATTTGATTATAACCATTTAATGTGATTTTCACCATTCAGGTAAGTTCAACTGTGAATCAACAGGATTTCAATTATATTAGTGTAACCCTAACTGAACTATCAGTTCAAAAATTTTTTAGAATTTTATTCTACTGTGAATTTATATAATGATATATATATTATTATGTTTATTATATTAAAAATTAAATTTTTTAAATTATTTTATTTATTAATTTTATGGTTTGGCTTTATCTTTTAATGATAAAAAAAATAAAATTAGTCTGAGGGCATCATTAGTTAAATTTTGAATTCTCACCGTAGAGTAGATTTCTAAGAATTCATCCAGATATTTGTAAGGATCTTCATTGGTGTTCCCATAGAAAGATGGAAGCATCTGAATTGTAGTTCGCTTGATCTCATAGTGGGTAGCATGGATATCAGGTAACTGGATACAAGTCGATGGGCCATAGGTAGAAGGGATAAAATACTCCTTAATCTGTTTAGGTGGTTCTCTAAAATTTTCAGCCATCAGGTTTAATAAGGTTCAGCCTTTCAATGTTATGGTTGGGTTCAACTAGATTAGGTAAAGTAATTTCCTACTGTATATGTACTAGTGCAACCCTAATGTATGGTTCAAAATTTTTTAAAAATTTTATATTTTTTAATTTTTTTTAAATTTTTTTTATTTTATTATATTATTATTTTTATATATAAATTAATTTTTTTAGATTATTTTAATTATTATAATTACTATTTTTAATTTAATTTAATTTAATTTTAATTATTATTTTTAATATATTTTTTAAAGTTAGTTTAATTTAATTTAATTTAATTTTTAATTTAATTTTTATTTTATTTTATTTAATTTTTGAAGAAAAAAAAGAAATAAAAGTTCTAAAAAAAATTTTTAAGGAGTCCTGGAACTAAGAAGAGAGAGAAGAATTAGGTTTAATTAGGTGTGATGTTGGCTAGTAATCAAGTTGGTCAATCAATCCTGACTAAGAATTATCCTAGATTTAGACAGCTCCTAACTATGCCAAGGTCACCTTCAAGCCCTCCAAGTATAAGGATCAGCCAATCTAACTGGTCCAAGATAAGTATAAGGTCGGTGGGAGTCCTCCCCGTTGCTTGTCCTTAGACATCAAATTATGCTTGATCTAGGTAAACTAACAGGAATCCAATTAGAAACCACCTTCCTTTCAGGGCCCAGTCATCTCTGAACCACTTTCCTAGTCATCCAGTCAAATTGACTAATCCCTAATCTGGTTCAACTCTTAGGGTTCCTTATCCTATTGAGCTCGAGTTCCTAGGGCTGATGTCTAATTGATTTTAAAATTAAAGGCTTAAGTCAATGTAGGATGCTGGTTGGTTGTTTGTGGGCCAAGAAAGGATGATCAAATCCCCACCTTATCTTATTTAATTTGGGTTGTTGCCCTTAATTTGGTTTAATATGAATATGCACAAAAAAAAAATTTTCAATCAAAGGGTTCTATGCAATTTAAACTAGATGCATGCAACTAATTGAATTCTGAAAGGCTTACCTTACCTCCAGCAATCATCAAAAAATATAAAATAAAAATAAAAATAAAACTAATATGATGCATGCTCTAAACAGTTAGGATTTCTAATCTTATCATGAGATTTTTTTTAATTAGATTTAAGTGGATATTTTTTTAAAATTTAATTTAAAAATAAAATAAATAAATAAATAAAATAAAAAGGAAAGAGAACTAGGGTTAGGATTGATCTCACCAAGCAAAACTCCTGAATGATTTATTTCTTGCCCTGATTGTTTGATTCTTTAATCCACTTTTTCTATAAAATAATAAAAAAAGTTAGCAAGTAATATTTATAAGAAAATAAAAATTTTATTAATAATTTATTTATAGAAAAATCAAAAAGATCAAAAATTTAATGTCCGTGCCTTCTACGGCAACGGCACCAAAAACTTGATACATTTGTAGAAATTATTTTTAATTTATTTAAAATAAATCAAAGAAATCAAAATCAAAAATCAAAAATAATCTCTGGCAATGGCGTCAAAAACTTGATAGGAATGTGATGTTGTCGTTAAGACACCATCTTTATCAGTTTAATTTGACTTCTTAAAATAATTAAAAATATGTAGATAGCAGTGAGTCGGGTCGAATCCATAGGAAAGGTAGTATTTTTAGAATTAAAATATTTATTTTTTTTAAAAGAAAAAGAAAAGGATTTAAAAATAGCATTTTGATGTCAAAAGTAAAGTTAAAATTATGAAAAAGTAAAAATTAAATTATGTATGCAAAAATTTAAACTTCGTACTAAGATCTACTTAGTTAGATCTTAGCATCTACTTGCAATGGAAAATCAAAAAATAATAATTTAAAATATAAAAATTAAATTATAATAAAAATAAAAAGCTGAAATTAAAATATAATAATAAAATTTTTATTAATTAAAATTCTAAAATTTAAATACATAAAATATAAAATAAAATAAAATAAAATAAAATAGCTTGATCTCTGATCTTGGATCGGCATGGGTGGAAAGATGATGTAGAAGCCCAATTTTTTTTCTCGACACCAATTGCCTCGAAGTAGCCATTAACTCAGAGCCAAGCTTCACCCTGTACCAAACCTTCATCTTGATTGGAGATGTTGATTTCTAGAGGCCTGGGGTCCTTTTTATAGAGCTAGGAGGGCTGGAGAGTTTTCTTCTGGCAATGTGGGATTAAGGAGCTCTTTGATCGTCAAAACATAAAAAAATCTAAGTAAAAATTAGATTAAAAAGAGTCCTGGATGAATTCTACTGCTATGGATGAAATCTGGCCATTGATAGGAATCCAATGGACCAAAAATCATCAAAATCAGTGTGTATCAGCCCAGATCAGGTCGAATTAAATTCTGATCATCCGATCGCACGTTGATGGAGGAAATCTGGCTGCTGATCGCACGTCGAAAGTCTTGATTACTGTCAGGACCGTTCTGGACTATTGGATCTTCATCAGTTGATTTTCTGACCATCAAATTGCACTAGATCGCTGATAGAATTCAAATCAAATTCAAAAATAACCACTACCGTCCGATCTTAACTGCAATCAAACGCAGCCGTCCGATCACATAATTACTATTTCCATGGACTGCGTAGACTAGATGCACCGCACACGACAATCGATCAACACCTCCTATTACCGAGTGAAAAGTCCAAAATATCCTGTGAGCCATGATGGATTTTTGTGGACCCTTTAAGGGTCTAGGTCTGCCACGTGTCGCGCTGTGATTCATCGATTTCTGCTAAGCTGGCGGTCCATGCCTGTATCATGGATCGATTAATAACTTTAATGGCTGAGTCAGCTTTGATGGCTTGGCTTGGCTTCATGGCTTGACATGCGAAGCCGGCTGAGCCATTTTTTTTATTTATTTATTTTTTATTTATTTTATTTCTTTAGAAATTCATATCTTCTTCGTTTTAGCGTTGTTCTGCTTCAAACTTATTTTGTTATGATCAAAAAAATGAGCTCTTTCTATTGATAATAAAATTCTATTTTTTAATTTTTATTATTTTTTAAATTAATTTTTTAATTAATTTTTTATTTAATAAAAATATGAATTTCTTAAAAATTATATATAAATTGATCATAAATTTTAAAAAATTAATATAAATTAATTGATAAATTAATACTTTTATTGATGAATTTATGATACTTATCACACTTTTAGAGACAAAATTATAATTTTGACTATAAATAATAAAATAGATTATTTTCTATCATAAATATGTATTTAGTATTTATAATACATCTCTTGAGTTAATGATAATCATAAATCATATTTTTAATAGTTAAAAATTTAAGACATGAATTTTTATTTATTAACTCATAAAATGCTCCTGACCGTAGGATCGTCATGAGGATGGTGATTGATCCGAGAGGTTAGTGTACAATCGCTTCTTCATAGTAGATGAGTCTTGAGTCTATGGTGTAGAGACACCAAAGTGAGAGTATAGATATTCATTAGAGAATGAGGGCACTGAGTGTGACCACCTCGAGCAGTCATAAGAAAGTCAACCTTCTCATCGATGACTGACTTGAAGCTGCAATGATGTGTCTGATTCTTTGACCTAAGGTACTTCGATAGTTCACCTTGAAGGTGTTGTAGTTTGACTACACTATGACTCGGTCTCCTAGCCATTTGGAACCCTGAGGTGTATGTTGGCTATAGCATGTTCATTGTAGGAATTGGATTGCACCAAGAGGAAATCTATCTACCTCGATGGATGAGGGACAACCCTATGATGATCATGAGAATCAAGTCCATAAGCCCATGGCCATGGCAAAGTGAAACAATAGAAAGAGTTTCTATTAACATTTTCACATCGAACTTGAATCAAATGATTAAATCATATGATAGAAATTAGGATTTGATAAGTTCACCTTAATCCTAATCTGATCGAAGCTCAAGATAGAAGAACTTAATCAAATAAGTAGCTGCACCGAGAGGTTCATTTTTAGTTTTGATGGATTGCCACCATATACTAATAGGTATCTTGGTGGATTTTGGGAGCAATTAGAATAATTTAGATGATTGATAGTTCTAGTTGTCTGAATCAGAAGAGTACTGATTCATCAAAAGAAGTTTTGATGATGTCGATGATGGAGATCATGATATAACCCATTATCATACAGAACTAAACCTAACTGGATCACATAAATAAGAGTTTGGATCTGAATATCATCAATTAGACTAACCCAGTTCAATTGATTTGAATTGGATTTAATTAGGTTCGAACAAATCATGCTAGCACACGATTGAACCTAACGTTCTCCTTTTATTATCATTAAAAGTTATCTCGACTGAGCCAAATGAGTTTATGCTCACTTAGGTACCTTTACTTGGTCTAACCAGAGCTTATCCTAGTTAGAAAAGGATTGTCTTAATTTATGAGATAAATTTGAGACAACACCTATCATTTTCCATCACCTACTAATTCTTGTCCTTTGACTTTGGTCAAACATTGACCTTTGACCTTGCACATCTGCCCATGTGTCATGCACTTATTGGAGAGCAGATAGGAGCTTATCCCCTTATTGAAATTTGGAAAGAAGGAGTGCATGGCTAGGGAGGCGTGTGCCCATGGATAGGGACGACTGGAGTCCCATATGGATGGGACTCCAGGTTGCTTCTTGGATTCTACTTAGGTGATCCTTACCTATAGACTTTGACCAGTCTTAGGCACCATCCAAGGATGAATTTATGGGGCTCTCATCTAATTAGATTAGATGATGTTATCCCACCAATCAGATTTAGATCTGATTGTACGAAGCAACATGATTGGTTGGGATGATGTGGCACTGCATGGTGCAGCAGGGTCTATATAAATTCTATCTGCACCACACTTTCATAGAGTTCCTCTTAGCCCATGCCCCAAGGCTACCCCTCTTCCTCCTCCATGCCATCTTCTGACCCTCTCTCTCTTCTCCATGCCCAAGGGAAGTTGGGCTCCAATTTGGTGCGATCCAAATAAAAAAAAACTGACGAGAAAGAAAGAAGGCAGCACTACTGCAGAGACGATTGCTGATCTTCAGAAGGAGTTTTGAAGATCCTCTAAATCAAATTCAGATCTGATGTTTAGAGAATCTAGCGAACAATTTATCGATTGAAAAAAATATTAAAATTATTAAAATTTAAAAAGAATTAAAAACTTGCGACCAATTTTCCAACCAAAAAATTGATTGATAATCTCCAAAAAAATTATAAAAAAATAAATAATCTAATTCCTAAAAATGAAAAATTTATAAAAAAATTAATTTTTAATTTTTTAAAAAAAAAAATTATAAAAAAAATTAAATATTTTCTAATTTTCAAATTGATCAAAAATTTGATCATAAATTTTTTGAAAAATATTATTTTAAAAAAATCAATCACAAAATTGATCACTAAATTAATTAAAAAATATTAAACTAAAAATTTAAATAGGAATCGATCAAAAATTTGATCGCAAATTTTTTGAAAAATATTTAAAAAAACTCAATCATAAAATAAATCATTGAATTAATGAAAAAATATTAAACTAAAAATTTAAATAATAATCGATTGAAAATTTGATCCCAAACATTTTGATAAATATTTTTTAAAAAAAATTGGTTGCAAAATCAATCACTATTTTTTTTGAATTTTTTTATTAATACAATCAATCACAAAATTGGTCGATAATTTTGTTAAATATTTTTTTATTAATAAAATTAATCACAAAATTGATCACTAATTTTTTTAAATTAAAAAATTGATCGTAAAATCTATCACTATTCATTTTTTATAATATTTAAATTTTCAAAATAGATTGCAAAATCGATCTCTAATTTTTATTTGATATTTTAAATTTATATCATTTTTATTTTTTATATATTTTATTTTTTTAAAAAATAATAAATTATTAGTATTTTTAAATTATTTTTTACTATTTTATTTTAAATATTTTATTAATTTTTTCTCGTCATCCTCCCACGCACCCTCAACCACTCTCATCCACCATTATCACCACCCACCGACCATCGACCGCCTGCGCTACCATCGGGCCATCCACACCACCCCTTGATCGCCTACCCTACCCCTGGCCACCACACCACCCACGTTGCCTCCTGGCCACCCGCCCCTAGTGCCCACCCTAGCTCTCCACCGCATCGCAGCTGCCTCCTGGCCACCGCACCGCCCTGACCGTCCGCCCTGCCCCCGGCCACCCTGCCCCTGGCCACCCGCACCGCTCCCCTCGGCTGCTGCTTCATGCCTTCAACACCCCCTCGGCCACTGCACCGTGCCTCCGGCATCACTTTTCAGTCCCTCGACTACCCGTGCTGCCCCCATTCCCTCGACGGTGGAGATCGGTGTGCTAGCAGCAAGGAAAGGGGAAGGAGGGCTGGCGAGGGGAGGCAAAGGGGAGGGGGGGCGTCGTAGTTGGGGAGGGGAGGAGACTATGCGAGGGCCGCGAGGCGAGGGCTCATGGGCGATTGCTAGGAAGGGGAAAGGGCTGGCGAGGGGAGGACATCACAGGCAGAATTGGAGAGAGCATGGGGGGACGTTGTGGTGGCCGGTGAGGGGAGTATCGTGGTGGTCTTTGGAGAGGGGAAAGGGGCCCATCATGGGCGATCGCCAAGGAGGGGAGGGTGGGCTGGGGAGGGGTAGGATGGGGGTCGGGGGCAGTTGGGGTGGGAATTAATAAGGCTTTTTTTCTTTTCTTTTCTAAAAAAGTAATCGGATAAATCACCAAAAAAAGGTACCAACTAAAATTTTTTAAAATTTAAATTTACAATCAATTTTTTGATCATAAAAAATTAAAAAAATTTATGATCAAAAAATTGAATGAAAAATAATAAAAGTAATTTTTTTATTTAAAATAATTTAAAATTTTCTCAATCAAATTTTTAGTTAGAAAATTAATTTTTTTGATCAATTTCTTGGTCATAAATTTTTTGATAAAAAAATTGATCAAAAAATGCTAAAATTATTTTTTTTAATTAAAAAATTTAGTGATCAATTTTTTGATCATAAAATTAATTTTTTTGATCAATTTTTGGTCAAAAATGTATTTTGCAACTAAAAATTTTTTGATAAAATAATTGATCAAAAAATATCAAAATTAATTTTTTTTATTTAAAATAATTTAAAATTTTTTTGATCAAATTTTTAGTCAAAAAGTTAATTTTTTTTGACCAATTTTTTGATCATAAATTTTTCAATCAAAAAATCAATCAAAAAATGCCAAAATTATTTTTTAATTTAAAAATTTAGCAACCTATTTTTTAATCATAAAATTAATTTTTTTTTATTGATTTTTTGATCATAAATTTTTTAATCAAAAAATTGATTAGAAAATGCTATATTTATTTTTTAATTTAAAATAATTTGAAAATTTAGCGATCAATTTTTTGATCATAAAATAAATTTTTTTCAACCAATTTTTTGATCACAAATATATTATACAACCAAATATAATTTTTTTTATTTTTTTTAAATATGATATAATTTTAAAATTTAAAACTCATCTTCACCATTTATTATCTAAATAATTATCGTTAGAGTATCGTCATAAATGATCAGCTCGATCCGATAGCCCTATCTATGTCGATCAATAAAATTTGATTTTAATGGCCATGAATGATCGTTTGATGATCTGATAGATAGAGACCATCGATGGGTTCAAAAACTTACAACGATAATCTTAGTAAAATTTATAGCATATTATCAAAATTTTACTTCAATCAGATATCATTATCATTGTTAATTTAATATGGAATGATTTGGATCGTTAAATAAAAAATGAGTGATCAAAAGGCAAAGTGGCGTCCGATTATAAAGCATTTTTTTAGATAAATGATCTTTGTAACTATTTTGATCATTTGTATAGTGGTGATCGTAAAATTCAAATCATGCATGTATGAATGATTTAAAACTATATATTTTTTGATAGTCATTTTTAAAGTACTTAGGTAATTATACCTGTGCTTTTGTAAGATCTACTTAACGTCGACTGTTCATATACATGTAGTTCAGATTTTATGATCACCACCGTATAAATGATTAAAGTAGCAGCAAAGATCATTTATCTAAAAAATTATCTTACAGTCGGATGTCAATTGTCCTTTTGATCATCATTTTTTATTTAATGATCTAAATCATCTCGTACTAAATTGATCATGATAATGATGTCTGATTGAAGTAAAATTTTGATAGTATGCTATAAATATCACTAAAATTATCATTGTAAACTTTTGAATCTATCGGTGGTCTCTATCTAACAGATCATCATATGATCATTCATAGCCATCGAAATCAAATTTTATTGATCAACATAGCTAGGGCTACCAGATCGAGCTGATCTTTTATGATGATACTCTAACAATAATTATTTAGATAATTAATGATGAAGATGGACTTTAAATTCTAAAATTATATCATATATAAAAAAATAAAAAAATATTATATTTGATTGTAAAATATATTTATGATTCAAAAAAATTAATTTTACTATCAAAAAATTGATTGCTAAATTTTTAAATTATTTTAAATTAAAAAATTAATTTTGATATTTTTTGATCAATTTTTCATTCAAAAAATTTACAATCAAAAAATCGATCAAAAAAAATAATTTTATGATCAAAAATTTTGATCGCTAAATTTTTAAATTATTTTAAATTAGAAAAGATTAATTTTGATATTTTTTGATTAATTTTTTGGTTGAAAAATTTATGACCAAAAAATTGATTCGAGAAAATTAATTTTATGACTAAAAAATTGATCGCTAAATTTTTAAATTATTTTAAATAAAAAAATTAATTTTGGCATTTCTTGCCAAATTTTTTGGTCAAAAAGTTTGTGATCAAAAAGTTGGTCGAAGAAAATTAATTTTATGACCAAAAAATTGATCACTAAATTTTTAAATTATTTTAAATTAAAAAAAATTCATTTTGGCATTTTTTGATTGATTTTTTGATCAAAAAATTTATGACTGAAAAATCCATTATAAAATTTATTGCAAAATTTTATAAAATTAATATTTTATAAATTTATTTTTATATTTAAATTTTTGATTACAAAATTGATCGCAAAATTAAAATTTTACAATCAATATTTTTTGATCTCTATATTAATTTTTTTTAATAATCGATCGTAAAATCGGCTGCAAAAATTTTAGTCGCAAAATTGATCGCAAATTTCAACTAAGAAATTCGATCACAAAATCGATCACAAAATCACTATTTTCTTATAGTGTTGAACGAGCTCGAGCCTGAAGAAGAACTATTTTTGTACTTGGCGGTCTCCCCAGTGGCTCTTACAGTAGTCTTAGTCAAAGAAGAGGCAAAAGTACAACAATCGACCTACTATATAAGTCGAGTCCCGAGGGATGCCGAGATTAGGTATACTAAGTCGAAAAAACTAACTTATGCTCTATTGATTGCAGCCTGGAGACTCCGATTTTACTTTCAAGGGCATACTATAATGCTCCTCACTGATCAACCAATCAAGGCAGTGCTTTATCGAATAAACACCTCTAGAAGAATAGCAAAATGGATAATTGAGCTTGCAGAGTTTGACATCAATTTCCAACCTTGACCATCAATTAGAGCCCAAATATTGGTAGATTTTATAGTAGAATGCACTATTCTGGATGAAGCCAAACTTGAGCAAAATGAAACTAGTGTTCTGTGGCTACAGCCAAACTCTTCCGAAGAAAGAGCATTCCTCCCTTATGGTTTTTGAGCCCTATATGTGGATGGCTTATCCAATACCTCAAGTACTAGAGCGGGCTTGATTTTAGTAAACCCAGATGGAGTTATTACTGAATACGCACTACGTTTCGAATTTCCTACAACCAACAATAGGGCCGAATACAAAGCATTGATTGCAGGGCTGAAAATAGCCAAGAAATTGGAAGCAGGTCGACTTTAAGCTTACAACGACTCTTAGTTGGTAGTGGGACAAGTTAGTAGCAAAGCATGATCAAATATCTTAAAAAGGTGAAGAATCTTACCCCTGCCTTTAGCAGCTTGATATCAAATAAATTTCGAGAGCAAAAAATACTAGAGATGACCTTCTCTCTAAATTGGCCAAGCTAGCTCTAAGTGAATTACCAAAAGAAGCTTTTTTGAAATTTTGAAATATCTGAGTTCGAAGGAGCTGTAGATTGTAATGCAAGTCGACCATGAGCTCAGCTAGGTTGACCCGCTAGTTGCTTATCTCAAGGATAGAGTTCTTCCTCATTATCCAAAAGAAGCTCAGAGACTTAGATATCAGATCTTCTGGTATGTTCTATATGATGGCAAGTCATATAAAAGATTATATTCTTTAACACTATCAAAATGTCTCGGACCTTCTAAGGCCAATTTTGCACTATAGAAAGCGCATGAAGGAATCTACGAAAGTCATCTGGAAGCTAGATCCTTATCTTATAAACTACTTCGATAGGACTACTATTGGCCAACAATGTACCATGACTCTATAGAGTATGTCAAAAAATATGATTGTTGTCAAAGAAATGCAAATATTCAAAGATAATTAGCCTCTGAGCTTACACCCCTGAGCGCCCTATGGCCATTTGCACAATAGGGATGAACAGACTTGGGCTCTTTCCTATGGCATTCGGACAACGAAAGTTCTTATGGGATCTCTCTTTTTT
>QRFJ01002964.1:155324-213533 GCA_006176705.1 Cocos nucifera | reverse complement strand
TGCTAGGATATCAATCCTTACGCATCCCTCTGCTCTGAACTCATGTCAAATTCCTCTCTAATTATAAAGCCACATCTCCGAAGCTCCACCTATATCCGAAGTCCACTTGATGCCATAGAAGTTGACTCTATCACCGAGTCCCTCAAGGCCAACAACTCAATGCTGCACTGCTGAGCCTACCGCTGCACCTCGAACACCATCACTGTCCCTTCGAATCCTCCATACCTCTACAGATCTCTTTGAAGCTATCTCAGATACCTCTGCAACCTGTAGGCACTTCTGAAACTCAAGAGCTCATCCAACTCTTCTGAAACCAGTGATTGAACCCTAGAAAATTCCATCCTAGTCCTTCTCTTCTACTCCTACACCAGCCATCACTTCAGTTGCTCCTAGAGAACCATCGTCCATCTGAACCGTGACTCTTTCTGATGCTCCTGTAGAAGAAATCTGATCCATGATACTCTTGACTGCTAGAGACCTCCTGGCACTCCCTGAGACCTCCTGGCTCTCCCTGAGACCTGTACCCAATCTCCCTTAGAAGCCTTTGACACCATCTATTGAGATACACTCCTTGATTGCTGCACCACCGAGCCTCTCTCAGTCCCTATGCCTCTAGGGAAGCACTCCTGCAGTACTCCAATGCTCCCTAACTCATCTCTGCACAGCTCTACAGCCACCCAGTCCTAACCTGCTAGACCTCCATGGATCATCCATCTCCATCACTCCTAAGGCTTCGCAAATCCATGCTCTAGTCGAACTGCTGAATACATCTCTGACTACTTCTTCATCTTTTAGACATCGAAGGACGTATAGTCGCTTCTTTAGTCTTCCTTCGACCATTATCCCTTAAAAAATCTCTCTTCAACAGTCCTACACTGCCCATCTTCCTATAGAATCTTGAAGCTCTCTACTGAGATACCTTCCTCAACTGCTGCATCATCGAGCCTATCTCAGCCCTACATCTCTAGGAAAGTGCTACTGCAACACTCCAGCGCTCCCTACCTATCACATAACCATCATACACCCTAGCCTTTCCACCAAGACCGATCAGCAAATCATGCACCAAATCCTTCCACTCCAAGAAAATCTCTTTCCATTAATCCTCTCAACCTCCACCTTCAGCTCACTGCTCTCGGTTGGCCAAACCACAATAATAACAAAGATAGATTTGAGACATACCATAGAATCCTTATGCGGATTTTTGATTTCACCTTGTACAACTTCTCTTTTCCTTCCATGCTCCATTAGGCTCTGATACCATATTATCATCCATAATATTTCAGACATTACCTAGCTCTGATACCAAATTATAGACCCATGATATCGCTCGAACGTCAATCATCCTTGACATCACAAGCACCCCGATATCATGTTGTGGAAGCTTCTGATCTTTAGCACGGACCTAAAGGAATATGTGATGTTCTCTATGGGCAGTAAATCATTGATCCTCCACCTGGATCTATGATGGGGTGCCTCCCTCCTTGGGCTTGAGGGAGACGCCCCCTTCTCTAGGGCTTCTTCAAGATTCTTAGGGCGGCAACTCTAGAGAGAAGAGAAGAAGAGAGTTGAGGAAGAAAAGGTCTGTATTCCACACCATTACGAAATCCTAACACAACCTATGTATTTATACATAGCCATTAGGTTTGACCAAAAATTTTTTTTGACTAATCTAATATATGAAAGCACTCACCAAGCCCATGTACACCCATATCTCCCATGCTCTCATCCTCTGGATCTAGACCCAACCCATACATGAATTAGCCCCCTTAAGATCTCTCAAATCAGGCCTTAAGACCTCTAGGATCAACCTAGACCCTAGCCCAAAATAGATCCTCGCATAACTCTGCCCATGCATTGAGTCGGCTCAGTCTCAAAACTGAGTCAGCTAAGTTCCATTAGGTCGGCTCAGTCCGAAACTGAGCTGGCTCAGTCTTGTGCCATGCTAGCAGTCCTGAATGTACAGCTATCTATTTTGCCTGTGCACTAAGACTTAGCTGATCCAGTTTTGGACTGAGCTAGCTAACCTGTAGAAAATCTTCTTTTTACAGTCTTGATTCTTTGGCTTTGGTTCCTTGCTTCACCTTGTGTCCCAAGTCTCTGAAGCACCAACCAAGCCCCTAGAATCTTCGAAGCCAACCCCTTGACTCCTCCCCGTGGCCTCCCAAGGCTTGGGAGCACCATAAATCCTCACATGGTAAATGATAGTGCAGAGGTACTATTAGCAGCATAAGAGGAGCAGATTTTATATTAGCTGTGACACTATCAAATAGATCATATGAGTGACCATGGGCTCACTGAACTAAGTAGAAGAGGTATGATCCCAACCCTGAAGAAGGAGGGCACAGATCTTTGTGAGTCGTGCATCTTTGGCAAATAGCATAGGATGAAATTTGTCAGAAGTACCAAGCGCAGCGAGGAAGTGCTGGATTTAGTACACTCAAATATGTGGGGACCAGCTCCTGTATCATCTAGAGGTGGGGCAAAATACTTTGTCACTTTCATTGATGATTTCTCAAGGAAGGTGTGGATTTATCTGATCAAAAAAAAATTAGAGGTATTTTTCTGATTCAAAGCCTGGAGAGCTGAAGTAGAGAAGAAGTCAGGAAGACAGGTGAAGTGTCTGAAGTCGGACAATGGAGGGGAGTATACTAGCCTGAAGTTCAGAAGGTATTGTGAGAAAAATGGCATCAAACGTCATTACATAGTGAAGATGACTCCTCAGCAGAATGGTGTCGTGAATAGGATGAACTAGACACTAACTAAGAAGGCATGGAGTTTGAGATTGCAGGCATCACTCCCAAAGTTCTTTTGGGGTGATGCTCTAACTTTGTCTTATTTTCTTATGAACAGGTCCCCTTATTATAAGCTAAATGGAGGCATTCCAGAGGAGGTCTAGAGTGAAAAAAAGGTGGAGCTTAGCCATCTAAAAGTCTTCGATTGCATAGCCTATGCACATGTGGAGGTAACCATGAGGAGCAAATTGGATCCGAAATCTCAAAAGATGACATTCATAGGGTATCCATAAGGAGTCAAGGGGTACCTACTGTGAAACTCTTAGGTACAAAAGTCAGTGATCAGTAGGAATGTTATCTCTAATGAAAAGAGCATTTTGAGGAGGTCTGGGATAGATGAAACCAAAAAAATAGAGGTGAACAGCGATGGCCAGTCAGAGAATGATGGCATACAGGTTACATCCACTTACAGGAGTATTCCTATTAAAGTAGAGCTGGATGAAAAAGTATTATCTCAGATTGAAAATCAGTATGGAGGGCTGATAGTTCAGATAGATGTGTAGGAGCAGCCATAGACATCAAGTAGAGATGTGCCAGTAGGAGTGGCTTTGCACAAGCCCCAGCATACTATTAGGAGATCGATCAGATATGGCATTGATGAGGTTATCTCCTATGCACTCATCACTACTAAAGAATTATGCAGAAGCCATGGAGAGTGAGGATCATGATTCATGGATACAGGCCATGATGGAGGAGATGGAATCACTTGAGAAGAATCAGACATGACAGCTGGTGGATCTTCTAGAGGGTGCTCGACCTATTGGCTCAAAATGGATGTTCACAAAGAAAGAAGCACCTTCAGAATAAGGTGGAGTCAGATTCAAAGCAAGACTGGTAGCAAAGAGATACTCACAAAAAAAAAAAATTGACTACACAAAAATTTTCTCTCCTGTGGTGTGTCATACATTTATTTGAGTTTTGCTGTCACTGGTGGCACAGCATAACATAAAATTGGAACAGATGGATGTGAAGATGGCCTTCCTTCATGGGACTTTGGAGGAAAGAATCTACATAAAGCAGCCAAATGGTTTCATGGAGATGGGACAGGAAGAAAAGTGTGTTTACTCAGAAAGTCTTTGTATGGCTTAAAACAATCCCCTCGTCAGTGGTATCGAAGGTTTGATAGCTTTGTCTTAAGCCTAGATTTCAGTAGATGTAAATATGATTATTGTGTCTATGTTAATTATGTAGATGAGGAGGATGCCCTATACCTGTTATTGTATGTAGATGATATGCTCATAGCCAGTAGAAGCATGGATGTTGTGAAAAGGTTGAAAAGGACATTATCATCTAAGTTTGAGATGAAGGATTTGGGTCTAACTGAGAAAATCCTTGGAATGAAGATTTGTAGAGATAGGTGCAAAGGAGTGCTCCATTTGTCTTAAGAAAAGTATGTCCAGAAGGTTCCGGAGAGATTTGGGATAGAGAATGCCAAACCTATAAAGATGCCATTGCCGAGCCATATGTCTCTCTCCAAGTTACAGAGCCCCCAGTCAGAAGAGGGGAGAGAGTACATGGAATGAGTCCCTTATGCAAATTTTGTAGGCAATGTGATGTACACTATGGTGTGCTGTAGACTAGATATAGCACATGCAGTGAGCACGGTTAGTAAATACATGGCTAACCCTGGGAAGGAACACTAGAAAGCATTGAAATGGATATTGAGATTTCTGCATGGAATAAGAGATTATGGTTTGGTATTTGGTGGGCAGCTGAGAGGATTTGGAGAACAATCTGTGAAGATGTGTGAAGGTTTAGGTCCTCTAGAAGGATTTGTTGATGCAAATTATACTGATGATCTTGATACAAGAAGGTCTACTACTGGATACCTCTTCTACTTATATGATGGATCGATGTCTTGGAGATCAATCCTTCAGCTAATCATGGCCTTGTCTACCACAGAGGTCGAGTACATTGCGATAACGAAGGCTGCAAAGGAAACCCTTTGGCTTAGGAGGCTGATTGATGAGTTGGGGGTGGAGCAGAGAAAGGTTACATTGTTCAATGATAGTCAAAGTGCTCTGCTGTTGGCACAGAACCCAGTCTATCATGCACGCACAAAGCATATAGACATGAGGTACCACAGGATTAGAAAGCTGGTGGAGGAAGATAAAGTGAAACTGATGAAGATCCATACTAAGGAGAATCAGTCTAATGCACTCACGAAGGTACTCCCCAGTGACAGCTTTCAGAGATGTGTGGCACGGATGGATCTATTTAGAAGAGATGAGTTCACAAGGACTTGGATGCACCAAGGTGGAGAATGTGAGCTTAAAAGTGGCACTCCCAAGTCTTGAAAATATGAGAAGATAGGTCATGAAAAGATGGAAGCGAGTCGGAAGAAGAATCAATCTCAATAGCAAAGTTTAGAAATGGGGCTGGCTCACCCTGAGATTGAGCCAGCTCAGTTGAGAACTAGGTCAGCTCAGTCCAGGACTGGGTTGGCTAGGTCTCAAAGAAAAATTTAAATAGAAAATAGTATTTTTGAGCTATTGGCATGGTACATAACTAGGTCAGCTCAGTCCCAGACCGAGCCAATCCAGTCGTAGGTTAGCCGGCTCAATCTGAAACTAGGCCGACTTAATTTTCATGGGTTATTATTTTGTGTACATGGATTGTTTGGATTTGGAGAGTTTTTCTATGAGCTTGGACTTGATTCTTTGTAAAGTATATATAGTGGAAACAAGTCAAGGTTGTAAAGAGTGCTAGAATATACAAATAAAAGCTCTTTTCTTTCGAAAATCTCTTCTTCTCTTCTTCTCTATTTCTTGAATTATTTGATCGTACTTTCGCATTAATCTCTGAGAAGTACTTTCTTGTTGCTTGGCTAATCATTCATGGCCACGTCGATCCGTATAGGAAGAGCACGCATTCCCGACACACATAAGTCGGACATCCCCAAACCCTAAGGTGAGAGAGTGTCAGCCTACGACTAGTCCATATCTCATATGGAGTCTTTGCGATAGACTTGCTTGGAATATTACTCAAAACAAAATAAGTAGTCTCGAGTGCATACCCCTAAAATAAAATTGGCAGACTCACAAATCCCATCATGGATTGAACCATGTCTAACAGGATTTGATTCCTCCTTTTAGATACACCATTATGCTGTGGTATTCCAAGAGGGGTCTATTGTAAGAGAATCTTATTCTCTTCTAGATATATCAAAAACTCATTAGAAAGGTATTCACTTTCTCGATCAGATCGAAGAGTTTTAATACTCTTCCTAAGTTATTTTTCTACCTCATTTCGATATCGTTTGAACATTTCAAACAAATTAGATTTACTCTTCATAAGATAGATGTACCCATATCTAGATAGGTCGTCAATAAATATAATGTGGTAGAACCCACCTCTAGCACATGTGTTCATAGGTCCACATACATCAGTATATACTAGACCCAGAAGCTCAGTGGCTTGTTCATTCTTTCCAATAAAAGATGATTTGGTCATCTTACCAAGAAGATAGGACTCATAGGTATTCAATGATTCATAATCATTGATGTCAAGGATACGCTCCTTGACTAATCTGTTAATCCTATTCTTATTTATATGATCGAGCCTACAGTGCCAAAGATAGGCATCGGTGATATTATCTAGTTTTGGATATTTATTTGACATGTACATTATACTAATAGACTGTGATAAAATATAAATGCTATTTCTTAATTATCCTTGCATTATAGTGACATCATTCATAATGATATCGCAATAATATTTCTTTATTGATAAACTATAACCATCCTGAGCCAAAAGCCCAACGAATATTATGTTCATCATAAAAGATGGACAATAGTGACAGTCACTTAAAATGATATTATTATTTTTGAAAATAAGTGCAAGAGTTTCCAATGCTAGGACTGGAACATTCCTTCCATCTCCAACATTAAGGAATCTTTCGCTGTCCTCAAACTTTCTATCAATTTGAAGTCCATGCAATAAATTGCATATATGTACTAGACTTTTGGTATCTAATACCCAGGTAGATGTATCACAAACAATAAAATTATAAGGTATTATCATATAACATTCTTACCCAGTAACACCTTGCTGGTTATCCCTATTCAGCCTATTCAAGTCAAGAGGACTATTCCTCTTCGGGTCTGCCTTATTAGGGTCAACACTAGACTTCTCTTATTCAGATCCAAAATGCTTGCCACTGTCCAATAGTGGACAGAGCGATCTTACACTAGCCATTCTATTTATTTAAAAAAAAATGAAATCTTATTAGTACTCGAATTATTTAAATTCTAAAGACTTGGACTTTAGTCTAAAAGTTCTTCAACTATTTTTAATGAATTGGTAGCCTCTACCTCCAATTTGAGAAATTACACTAACTTCTTAGTGGGTACTGAAATCCACATAGACTACAGATGGGTCCAAGGAAAGCTCTGTCTAACCCATGTGCATCTACAAGTAGGTTCATAATCAATTATTTTTTTAAATAATTTTTAGTATTTAGGTTTTGCCCTAGATGCCAAGTCAGTAGGCTATGGCCTCCACTAAAAAGATCTGGTTAGGTCAAACCATTAACATAATTGACTTCCGTGCATCAAACCAATAATAACCAGGCCTGAGGAAAGCTTTGGCTAACCTGATCACTATTAAGAGAGTGCAACCTAATCATCATATAATGTACAGTAATTCCAACATCCAAATGAACACTAGGTGTAAGGCACTTCCAATGTCCATCCAAAAAATTGGACTCATTACTATTCATCTTAATAGGAGGCTATGACTCGGTTATCTCCATAACTTAGTCATTTTAAGGATCTAATAATTTAGAGGATTTTTTATGATTTAAAAGAAGATACGAACTAATTTCTCTCATTAACTTCATCAAGTCAAATCCTTCCACTGACTTTACTAAGTCAATAGGTTAGGATTAGGATTAATTTAGGTCCATGGGCACCTAATTCAGTCTTACTAATTAAAATCAGTCAAACTGATTCATATTGACATGGATTAGCTCGAATCACTAAGTGATCTAATCAAATTCTAATCAACCATGTTGGCCAGATAAGTAAGATCAATGAAAAACATATGCCATTAACTTGTCAAAGATCGAATCAGTGTGAGTAGCTCCTAATTAAAAATCACTGATTTAGACTGCTAAACTTATCTTAGACACCAATCAATAAATTACATTTAATATGATCAACCTAGTAATTACGGGCTTAACCGTGTAGCCATGAATCAAGTCCATCTTGGTCTAGTTAAAGATATGGACTCATTCAACTACAACTATTGAAGTTGATTCTAGAGTGTTCTTGACCTAATCTAATTCAATAGTTGATTAGATTTGATCAATTATTCTAAATTAATTCATTCTTTAACTAACCTTAGGTCTAACCTAATTTAATGGACCTAAATCATCTAACCCTTTAACCTGCAGCTTATGTATATGTCTTAGAGTTTTTAATTCATAATTCTAGATTCTATAAATAATACTTAATTCTTTTAATTAAGTTTTGGATTGATGGATTGGGATTTAATATTTTAAAAATAATTTTTAAATTTTAAAAAGTTTTATTTTTATTTTTCAAATGGGTCGACTCATTTCAAAAATGGATTGGCTCATTTCTCAAACAGCAACCTATTGCTAGTTTTAAACAAAAAATCAAGTATAATAAAAATTAAACCATGAATTACCTTTTAGTTCTAATCTAAACACATTCATATTTAACTTTCTAATTGAAATAATTTCAATCATAAAATTTTTTTCGCTGTTCATCTTAATGAATGAGTTCACGATGGCACCCCTACTACCATAAGGGATCCCCACTGAATGGAGGAGATGACCTTTAAACCATACTTATCTCTTATGATCGGATGGCTTGGTGGCTCATTCATCCTTAATTATTGAGGTATCTAGATCTAAGACATGTCATATATGTAGGCATTTAAATTTTCAAATTACATATTAAAACATGACAAGCAACCCTTGCTCTGATACCACTGAAGGAAATCGAGTAGGGTTTATAGCATGCAATTCGAAACTTTTTCAAAAATATATAGCAGCAGAAGCTAAAATTAATCTAAAATTAATCTACTACATGTATTGATCTAATCAATTACCCTACTCATGATCTAGACATGCCAATATGTAATTTAAAATTTAAATACAATCGATCAACAAATCATATTTACTGATCAATTCGAGTTTAGAACTCGATATCTATGGGTGGATAGCTGATCTTTATGATCTAGATCTATCAGAATAAGCCTCTGGTGTCATGCTATAGCTGCATACTTATCCAGTATTTATGGTTGGTCCATACGGAGCTCCTGATCCCAACCAGCTCTACTAGAGTGCTAGCTTCTTGTCGGAGCCTTCGATGGCTGATCTCAATCGATCCAATCAATTATCTTCTTTCTAATCTCTTGGATGCTCCAAAAAATCAAAACTTGCTTTTTTGGAGGATGATGAGGTAGTATTTCAAATTTGGTGGTGATCCGATGCTCACAGCACTCGATCTCTCCACTCAAACTTAGGGTCCCAACCCTAGGGTTTTTCACTCACCGAAAATCCTGACGCTCGAAAACTCTCTCACATCCACTCTATTTTGAATTTCCCAATGAAATAATTTTTCACGGGTAGAGAGACTCTCCCTTTCCCTTACACTCACTTTCAAACCCCTTTTTAAATGAGTGACAATAAGAGAAAAAAGAGAAAAAGTGGCATTAGGAAGGATGTGGTGTAGGAAATAATGTTTGACTTTTCCACCCCAAAAAGCTATGCCCCACTCAGATATTCTCTCTCTAAGAAACTTTCCTATGACCCCCTCTAATCCTTCATGTAAACCTATGCATGCTCAAGATAAAACATTTTTAAATTGGCGACCATCCGATGGAGTTTGCGCATGGGGAAGGATAAGAAGAGAGGTTAGGATGGTTTTAACCATCCAACCATTTGAATTCAAATTCAAACGGTTCTTATCCCATTCCTACGGCCACATAGGTGAGAAGCATGTAGAAGGACTCTCCTTCTATGTGCCCTCTCTCTCAGAAATGCACAAATATGTGCGTGAGAAGCAAATTGGCACAGGAAGAGGATAAGGTTCAGGGAGTTAGGAGGTTTGAACTTCTAACCAACCAAGTTGAATTCAAAATTCAACTTAAGTTTAAACCAGCCCAACCCTTAGACTAGGTCAAACAGAGAAGAGAGGAGGGACACACAATCATTTTTGCATGAGGAAAAATTACATAAATTCCAGATGGGGCATGGGTCAAGGTGGAAAAGTCAAATATAGTGGGCGCTAGGGAGAATTTGAATTCAAATCTTATTTGACTTGGTCCAAATTGGTTTCAACCAAACTAATTTTTTAAAAATAATTAGACTAAATTAAATCTAACTAAATTAGACTTAATTTAATTTAATAAAAATTTAATCAAATTAGAAATTAATTAGATCCAGTTCTTGATCAAATTAGGGTCAAACCTTCCATAGCGATTAGGTCATCTCATGACCTAATCGGGTCAAACCCAATCAAATCAAATTCAATCAAACTTGATCGAATCCTTATCACTCAATCAAATTAAGCTAATCAATAATTAAATTGCTAATTAATTATCTAAAAATATAGAGTCCTAATTTGGTGGGTGTTTGGGCAATAGAGTCCCATCAACATGAAACTCCTAAAGAGTTCCAAACCAGTGGGACTCCTGAATCCAGTATCCCAAATGAATAAAACTCATGATCATAGAATTTTAAATTAGTGAAACTCTTGATCAGAGAGTTTTAAATAAGTAGTACTATGAGTTTCAGTCTAGTGGGACCCATAAAGGTAAAGTCCCAGTCCAGTGGGACTCCTAGTCATAGAGTTCTAGTCCAGTGGGACTTTTGATCACAGAGTCTTAGACCATTAGGATGCTTGATCAGTCATCAGATCAGGTAGAAACTTTTATTGTGTGTGATCCCATAGGTTCGAATTCTAAGTCGGTAGCATAGGAACTAATTTTCTGTACCAATCGATGTGACCATCTAGCAATGGTACGTGACGTCTGGATAGATCGAAAAGTCGCAATGCAACAATGATAAACCTATGGCATATGTGTTAGAAAATGTGTCCTAAAATCAATCATCTAAGTAGTAGATGATTGGAATTAGTATATGAATTATCTAATAATAATAGTAATTTAGCTATTTCATCATAAAAGTTCTATCTTTCTTAAATGAACTCCTAAATTATGATGAAGTTCTTAGAACCATAATCAATTGATAAAGAAGGATTTATCGAATGATTCTTAAATTATTCATGATCAAATGATAAGTTATTAATAAGGATGATAACTTATTGAGTGTAGGTCACTGTATACCATATGCGTTGGTTGTTCTCGTAATCAAGTGGTGTGAAGACACTGGTATGGCATACAGATGAGAATTAAGAGTACATCTACACTAAACGTGATCAATGTAGTACTCTACTATCAAGAGTAGCTAGCTAAGGCTAATGGGTATAAGTGTCCCTCTGACCTGAGATCGCCATGGTGACTTACAAGCAACTCACTATATTTTGGTGCTGGACTGTCTGTATTTCTAATATAGATGACGAAAGATTTTTGGGTACAGTCAAGTACTTGTAGAGTCAGTGTGTGAGTTAAGATAGGATTGACCACTCCTGATTAACTTTAGAAAGAGAATGTCTTGCTGTGTTTCAATTTAGCAAAACCTAGGCCTGGGTAATCCTCTTGAGGTGTCATGGGATTTGTAAAGTTTTGAGACATAATAGAGATGACTTGTATGAGTATTTGATAGCATACTCAAAGTTATCTTGAGCATTATTGGTCATAGGGATGAATTATATGGCAACCATGGGCCAAGATTCTAAGAATGTTGCTTTGCATACATTCAACCTATCCGGACGTCGGAAACCATTGCTAGATGGTAACTTCGATTGGTATAGAAATTAGTTTCTATGCTATCAATTTAGGTTTGAACCTATGGGGTCATACACATTAGAGCTTGTAACCTAATCGGATGGTTAATCGATGATTGAGAATCATTTCGAGGCCAAACATTCAATGCGATTGATGTTTGACCTAATGCAAATGTTGCAGGAGGATCGATTAGCAATTAGATTGCTAATTGGCTCAATTTGATTGAGCAATCAGGCTGAGATCAAGTTTAATTAAATTAGATTCAATTAAAATTAGTTTATACTTAATTAGATTAAGTCTAGTTAGTTTATTGGATAAATCAATTGCAAGAAAGAACAATTTCTTATTTGATTAGGACTTGGGTGCACCTAATTGACTTAGGATTTAAATCAGATTTAAATCTTAATTTAATCTAATTTAATTAGACTTTTAGTTGGAATAGAATCATCCTTAATTTATTTATATTTAATATAATTTAAATAAGATTTAAATTTGATTTAAATCTATTTTGACCTAGTCAAACAAGAGGAGTCCCAGTTGGACTGGGACTCCCTCTCTTTCACTTGCGCCTAAGAAAGCCCATGCCATATTTTAATTCTAGATTTTTTTCTATATTTTTTCATGCCTAAAAAATGATTTCCCACATCTCATTATCTTAAAAGTTGTATTTAAATTTGATTTGATTAAAATTAGAAGAAAGTTGGAAATTTTTTTCTACTTGGAAGAGTCTTCTTTGATCCAAACTCCTCCCTCCCTTGTGCGCCAACTCTACCCATGCCCTTCTATCTTATTCTATCCTTTTTTCTTTAGTTTTGTGCATGAGAATCAGTAGTTATATAACAAAATAAGTGGGAGGGGCGTCCAAGAGTTGGACGCCCCATGGAAGTCCTCCTTTGACTAGGTTTTGATCTAGTTTTGCAATATAAAGGGGATGCCTCTTTCTTTGATCATAGAAGACATGAAAAATCCTAAAAAAATTACAAAAAATTAGAGAAAAACGAGTATAAGGCATAGAGGATTTGTGGCATCATGATTCATGGAGAAGAGCTCTCAATTAAGACATCAAATGTTGATGTCTTGAAGAGAGAAGGTAAGAGAAGATTGTCTTCTCTTATATTTTTCTTTTATGTTTCTCTCTTTCTATTTTATTTATGATTTTTATATGATAAAAATCTAAGAGAGAGAGAGAGAGGAGAGGAAGGGCTTGAGGAAAGATGGTGCCAAGATTCTTAGAAAAAAGATCTTCATCTGGACATCAATCGTTGATGTCATGAAGACACAAAGGTAAGAGAAGATTATCTTCTCTTTGTTTTCTTTTGAGTATCTTCTTCTTCATTATTTTATATAATTTTTATATGATAAAGATCTAAGAGAGAGAGAGAGAGGAAGAGGGCATTGAATCTATGCTCCAAGGTGTTGGGGCATGGTGATCCTTTTTGGACATGATCTGATCATGTCCTGATGCAAGGAGAAGAAGAGAAGAAGGTCTTCTCTTAGGATTTTCTTGAAAGCCCTTCTTCTTAATTTTATTTATGAGATTTTTATGAGAAAAATTTGAGGGTGTGATATCTAAAAAATTAAAAAAAAATCTAGAGGAGAAGGTCTCCTCTGAACCTAGCATAAGAGATGTTTTCAGGACATCAATCGTTGATGTCCTGAAGGAGAAGATTTGTCTTCTCCTAGGTTTTTTCCATATGTATTTATTTCTGATTTATGGAAGATCCAAGGATTGGATTCCTCCCTTATTTCTACTCATGTTCTTCATCTCTTGGAGTGTCCAAGAGATCTGAAGAACATATATTTGATTAACCATCAGGAGGGATCCACGAGAAGCTAGCACTTTGAGCGGATCTTCGTTCGACGAACCTCCGATCTATGTTGCAGGTTCGTGTGGATCACCTATAGAGGCTGGATGCTTGTGTGGCTCTAAAGGCAATAACAGATTCAACTACGGAGTTTTTGACCTGCACAAAGGTAAGAGATCTGATCTCTTGGTGATCTAGATGTGATCTAGGGTTAGATCTAGAATTATTCTAGATCTAGGTATTGATATGATCAATACCACTTATGATTAATTTAATTTTAGATTTATATTTACATCATAATATGTTATAGATCCTTGATGTAGGGTTTTATAATTTGATTACATGCATGTTGTAGATTAAATAGTTTAATGTATGTCTTCTGCAGCTCTATATTTTGAAAAAGTTTTGAAATCTATGTATGAAATTCTGCATGTTTACTATCAATATGGTTACCGTATAATTCATTTTCTTGACCTCGATGTTCAAAGGATGATGTAGGATTTACTGCCAACCTTAACATTCATCCACAGTGTATTTCAAAATTCAATGTCCATCACATGGACGACACCGATCAAGGGTTTGCTAAATTAAAATATAGTAATGCACTTGCTCCAATACTTGAAGGGATCAATCTCATCTTGACTCACACATCAACTTTACAAGTACTTGACCGCACCTAGTAGCCTTCCATCACTGAATTAAAAATTTAGGCAGTCTAGTACTTAAGTGCAGTGAGTTGCTTGCAAGTCACCATGGTGATCTCAGGACTAAGGGACATTTATACTCATATCCTTCGCGAGCAACTTTTGACAGTAGAGTGCTCTACAGTTGAATCATGTTCAGTGAAATATACCTCTACACTTCATCTACATGTCATAACAGTATCTCTATACTTCTTGGTTAAGAGGATAATCAGTACTTATTGCATACAGCGACCTACACTCAATGCGTTGTCGTCCTGGGTAACAACGAATTATTTGGTCACGAACACGTTTAAGGACTAGATGATAAATCTTCCTTTGTTGAGTCTAAATAGTCCTAAGAACTTCATCACAGAAGAGTTCATTACAGGAAGATGCACAAAGTGATGAAAATGCCAAAATAATTATTTTATTTATTAATAATTCAAAGTGCATTTTATAAATTAGCTCAACCATGTACAACCTAGATGATTGGCTTCAGGATACAATTTTCAATAGTGCCAACCAATTTTTTATAATTTTTTATAAAAAATAGAAGACTTTTATGCACATATTTCCTAGAGTTCATGCAAAAAAAATAAGGAAGGGGCGCCTAAGAGTTCAGTGCCTAATTCTTGCTCAATTTGGACATGCTTTTCTAGGTATTTGACCTAGACAAAGATTCTATCATAACTCACTATTTAAAAAAAGTTAGGATTTAAAATCTCTACAAGTTATAGACCTAAGAGAGAGTGCTTGGGTATGGGAAGCTTGGATGCAAAGGGGCTTTGGGCATGGTTCTTTGTAAAGACACAAGTTGTTATGTCTAGGTGAGAGAAAAGAAAGAGAGAAGAGAGGTCTTCTTTAGGATTTCTCTTAGATCCTTTTTCATAATCTTTTTGAGAGAAAAATCTGGAAAAAAAGAGTTTTTTCTGATCCTCCCATCTCTTCTTTAGTGCTTTGAAAGGTCTAAGTTAACCAAAGAAAGAGTTTTGCCATCAACCATCGAAGAATGATCAATATAGTACTAGCATACTATGCTAATTTTCAGTCATTAAACTTTGGATTAACGATCGAGACTTCGTATGGACTTTCTATAGAGGTCAGATGTATGTATGGCTCGAAGCAACGACCTCAATCTCGGATCAGCAAATCAAGTTTTCAACTTACGAAAAATAAAAGAGATTCAATCTCTTTCTTCCACTAGATTAGATCTAGTCTTAGTTTGCTATTGATATGATCAAAATTATTATCTTTATTTAATATTTAATTTTAAATTTATTTATATATATATCATATTATTATATCCTAGATCTAAAATCTATTTATATATTTTAATAAATTAATAAAATTAATTTATTACTTTTGTTGATTTAGTTTTGAAAAAAAATTAAAATACCTATAAAAAACCTTAGACTTTTTCTTCAATTGGTATCAGAGCTTAGGACTTTTATGACATGATTTTTATATATATTTAGATTATTTGTTTAGATTATATCTAAATTATAATCTAATATTTAATTCTAAAATTAAATTTTAGATCATATGAGCTAATTTTATAAGGTTGTCCTACTATGAGGTTTATCCCTTATAGTATAAAGGTTGTCCTAGTTCGTGCAGATCTAAAGTCAATCATTAATTTGTTAGATATAATCTAGATTAATTTAAAATTTATTAAATTTAAAATTATTTAAATCTAAAAATAAATATTTTAGATTGCATGAATTGATCTTATAAGATTGTTCTGTTGTAAAGTGTACCCCTTATAGTATAAAGATTATCCTAGTACATGCTGATCTAAAATCCTAATAATAAAATTTTGGATTCAATCTAAGAGATTTTATAATTTAATTGAAAGCATTTTAGTCTAATTTTTATGATCATAAATTTGTTAGATTTGATCTAATATGATTTATGATTAATTAGAATTTAAATTATTTCAATTTGAATTACATGAATATATTTAGATTAGATCTAAAGTAGATTCATGTTTATGTTAGTTGCATATTAATTATAAATTAAACATGCAACTAGTTAGTAGAATTAAGTTATAAAATATTTTATAAATATAAAAATTATTTTCAAAATGCTAAACCCCAACCCTCAGCCCAACACTTAATTAAGAATTTAGAGTTGTTTCATTAGGTTCTAAGATTATGAATCCTAAGGCACAAATCATAATACTTGGATTAATGGATTAGAGATGTTGGGAATGGTGTCCCAAAGCCAATTGTCAGTCTACTGATGGTTGTACTGATTCTTCTATTTGTATATAAATTATAAATAAGTAAAAGTTATTTTGACATTTTTTCATTATAAATTTTTTCATCTTCTAATAAACTCCTATGTTGTGGTGAAGTTCTTAGGACTATTTAGAATCGACAAAAAAGAATTTATCATTTCATCCTTAAATCTATTCGTGACTAAATGATATATTGTTACCAAGGACGACAATCTTTATCGAGTGTAGGTCGTTGTGTGCCATATGGGTTGATTGTCCTTTTAACCAAGGAGTATGGAGATACTGGTACGGCATGCAGGTGAGATGTAGGGATACATCTGCATTGAACATGACCAACTTCAAAGTTTTTTTGATATCGAGATTTACTTTGATAGAATATGGGTATAAGTGTCTCTTCGATCTGAGATCACTGTGGTGACTTTCAAGTAACTCACTATGCTTTGGTGCCAGACTACTTAAATTTTTAATTCAATGATGAAAGATTTTTAGGCATAGTCAAGTACTTGAGGAGTTAGTGTGTGAGTCAAGATGGGATTGACCACTCTGGTTCGGAGCTGTGTTCAATTGTATTTCAATTTAGCAAAAATCATGGCCAAGATGTCCTAGTGAGGAGTCACGAGACTAATTGCTTTGAGATACGATTTGGATGAATCTTTCAGGGTTGATAGTTAAACTCGAAGTCATCCTACACATAGAGGTCAAAGGGATAAATTTTATGATAACCATATTTGCGTAGGTTCTTAATATTGTGATTGTGACTATTCGACCTATCCAAATATGGGGTACCATTGCTAGATGGTTACTTCGATTAGTATAAAAATTTATTTCTATGCTACTAACTTAGGTTCGAACCTACAAAATCACACACACTAAAGATTTATACCTGATCTGATGGCTGGTGAAGAGTCCCACCGGACTAGAACTCTATGGTCAAGAGTCCCACTGAACTGAAACTCTTCAACCATGAGTCCTACTAGACTGAAACTCTAAGTCCTACCTATCTGGAACTCTATGATCGAGAGTCTCACTAGTCTAGGACTCTATGATCATGAGTTCCACTTGTTTGGGACACCAAGGTCAAGAGTCCTACTGGTTTAGAATTCTTTGATTAGGATTTTATATCGATGGACTCTATTGTCCAGACATCCATCGAATTTGATCTCTACATTTATGAGAGGTTTAATTAGTGATTTGATTGCTAATTAACTTGATTTGATTGAGTAATAATTTTTGGTTCAAGTCTAATTGAATTGGATTCAGCTGGGTTTGACCCGATTAGGTTATGAGATGACCTAGTTGCTAAGAAAGTTTGATCTTTGATTTGATTAGAAGTTGGGCTTGATCAATTTTTAATTTTATTAAGATTTAATTAAGCCTAATTAAGTCTAAATTAGTTAGATTTAATATGATCTAATTGGGCCTTGCCAGATTTGTTTGGATTAGTTCAATTGGATAAGGTTTAAATTTAAGACTAGTTTGACTAGTCTTCCCTTCCTGTGCTACCTCACTGTTAGATATGTGTGCCCTGAAAGTCAGAATTGGCTGACACTTATAATACACTTCTAGAAGCAAAATTATAATTTTGACTATAAATAATAAAATAAATTATTTTCTATCATAAATGTGTATTTAGTGTCTGTGATACATCTCTTGAGTTAATGGTAATGATAATTCTTATTTTCAAGAGTTGAAAATTTAAGACAAGAATTTTCATTATTAACTCATAAAATGCTCCTGACTGTAGGATCATCATGAGGATGGTGATTGATCCGAAAGATTGGAGTACAATCGCTTCTTTATAGTAGATAAGTCTTGAGTCTATGGTGTAGAGACATCGAAGCGAGAGTACAGATACTCATTAGAGAACGAGGGCACTGAGCGTGACCACCTCGAGCAGTCATAAGAAAGTCTACCTTCTCGTCGATGACTGGCTCGAAGCTGCACTGGTGTGTTTGGTTCTTTGACCTGAGGTGCATCGGCAGTTTACCTTAAGGGTGTTATAGTTTGACTACACCATGACTTGATTTTCTAGTCATTTAGAATTCTGAGGTGTATGTTGGCTATAGCATGTTCATTATAGAAATTGGATTGCACCAAGAGAAAATCTATCTACCTCGGTGGATGAGGAGCAGCCCTATGATGATCATGAGAATCAAGTCCTTAAGCCCATGGCCATGGCAGAGTGAAATAATAGAAAGAGTTTCTATTAAGGTTTTTACATAGGACTTGAATCAAATGATTAAATCATATGACGAAAATTAGGGTTTGACTAGTTCACCTTAACCCTAATCTGATCGGGGCTCAGGATAGAAGAACTTAATCACATAGGTAGTTGCATCGAGAGGTTCACTTTTAGTTCTGATGGGTTGCCACCATATACTGCTAGGTGTCACTGATGGATTTTGGGAGCAATTGGAATGATTTGGATGATCGATCATTCTAGTTGTATGAATCAGAATAAGTTCTGATCCATCGGAAGGTGTTTTGATGATATCGATGATAAAGATCATGACATATCTCATTACCATACAAAACTGAACCTAACTGGATCACACAAACAAGGGTTTGGATCTGGATATCATCAATTGGACTAATCCAGTTTAATTGATTTGAATAAGATTCAATTAGGTTCAAGAAAATCGTGCTAGCATATGATTGATTCTAATGTTGTCCTTCTACTATCATTAAAAGTTATCTCGACTAAGCCAAATATATTTATGCTCACTCAAGTACCTTTACTTGGTCTGACTGGAGCTTGTCCAGGTCAGAAAAGGGTTATCTTAATTTATGAGATAAATTTAAGATAACACCTGCTATTTTTTGTCATCTGCTAATTCTTATCTTTTGACTTTGGTCAAACATTGACCTTTGACACTTAGACATCTGCCCATGTGTCATGCACCTATAGGAGAGTAGATAAGGGCTTGTCCCCTTGCTAGAAATTGAAAAGGAGGGGGCACATGCCTAGGGAGGCATGCACCCATGGATAGGGATGCCTGGAGTTCCATACAGATGGGACTCCAGGTTACTTCTTGGAATCAACTTAGGTAGGCGCCTAAGACTCAGCTTTGACCAGTCTTGGTGCCACCTAAGGATGATTTGAGGGGGATCTCATCTAATTAGATCAGATGATGTCATCTCATCAATCAGATTTAGATCTGATTGCACGATGCAACATGATTGGTCGAGATGATATGGCACTGTATGGCGCAGTAGGGTCTATATAAACCCTACCTGCACCAAGCTTTGTAGAAGTTCTCCCTTAACCTATACCCCAAGACTGCCCCTCTCCCTCCTCCATGCCATCTTCTGGTTCTCTCTCTCCTCTCCACACCCAAGGAGATTTGGGCTCCAATTTGGTGCGATCCAGGCAAGAGAAATGTGATGAGAAAGGAAGAAGGCACCACTGTTGCAAGAGATGATTCCAGATCTTCAAAAGGAGTTTTGAAGATCCTCCAAATTAGATCCAAATCTAATATGTGGAGAGGTGATAAAGAAGGAGAAGATCTTCAGATCTAGCTCAAGTGGATACCAGGAGAGGCTAGGTGCTTACGTGGCTAGATCCAGAACTTCAGGCAATTAGCAGGATCATCACAAGTTAATCTGATTACCCAACAAAAAGTATAAAATTAAATCAGATTTAATTTTTTTTATTTTATTTTATTAAATCTATAAAATTAAATTTAAAATATCTTAGATCTAATCTAGATTAAAAAAAAAAATTTTAAAATATCTCTCTTGATCCAATCAGATCTGAACGAATCTGACCTGGAAAATTAGGATTTTTCCTTCAACTGATATCGAAGCCAGGTTCTAATAAATTATTTAGATATAATTTTATTTTAATTTTAATCTAATAATTAAGTGATTTTAAATGTCACATGTGATATGATTAGATCTAAAATTAGAAAAATTAAAATTAAATAATTTAGGTCTAAGTTTTACAAGATGCATGAGTAGTTGTAAAATAGAACTGTTCTATACATAGTCTTGCATGTTCATAATTAAATTTGATTAAGTTATAATTTTAGATCTATTTATTTACTATTTTTTGATGTTATAAATATTATAATAAGATCTAAAAATAATAAATAAAATTATTTAATTTTTGGATCATATGAGATATGATGAATGCATGTTTAGACTAGTTGTAGAATAGTTCCACATAATTATCTAGATTAGAATTTATTTTGATGTGATCAATTTAAATTTAATTTTTTAGATGAATTATGATATAATTTAGATCTAAAAATATGCATGATATGATACATGAGATGTATGCAAAACATGTATAAAGTTAGATCAATTTTTATATATAAGATATATGATGTAGATCTAATTAGTTTTGTAGATTTATATTTCTGATTAAGATGTTTCCCTTGGCTGTTCGGTCATAAGAACAAAGTAGGATTTAAATGCCCTCTCCTCGTATTCGATGGGGTGTTCTTATGATGTGTAGAGGTGCTGCGCATTCGTCCTTAATCAAAAATCAAGAACTTACTTTTCGCAAAACCTTAGATCTCGAAATCCTAGGATTTTATTTACATGTTTTATTTGTGAACCCTGAACTTAATTAAGAATTAAGATTATAAAATATTTGTTAGGTCTAAAATTGAGAATTTTAGATCTAAGACATATTCATAAAATTGGGTTCGGACTTGGGTAGCTCAATTAGGTCTAAGCGGTTGATCAAATCGAATCAAGAGTTGATATGATGGGATCAATAGTGCTTAAATTGACCAGCCTAATAGGATTAAGTCTGGGTCAAGATCAAGCCACGTGAGTGATCGATTAAGCTAAGACCTAATTAGGCTCAGAGGTTAGAGTCTGGATTGTAGGCTAACCAATTGGTTCTGGCTCAATAATTTGGTGTCTAAGGTAAGTTTGGCACATACGATCGACTAATTTTTAATTAAAGCTACTCGACCTGAATGCATTCTTGTACGAGTTAATGGCATATTCCCTTCCACCGATCTCACTTACCTGGCCATATTTGTTGACACAGTTCTGATCTGAGGTGGTCAATAATCCGAGCTAACCCATGCCACTAGGTTAGTCATAATTGTTATGACTATGACAAGTCTAGTTTAATGAGACCTAAATCAATTCTTCCTAAGAAAAGATTAAGTCTGAGGTCTTCCACCATTGTAGATGTGCGGGCCCTTCCTGGGGTTGATTGTTCTCGACTGGATACAGTGGCTCAGTTGCACCAAAAAGATGCAACCATGTCTATTAGGCATTGGATGCTATGGGCTGGAGGATGAGTTGGGCTCAATATTTTGGATACGGTGAGAGACTCAATTAGGAATCCAGTCTATGCAAATGGTGGGTCTGACTTAACTAAAGAGTGGATCAATATTTTAGGCATACGGTGAGATTCATGAATTAGAGACCAAGTTTGAGTGCACCATGATTAGAGAATCATTGAACAAGAGTTATTCACTCATTGGCTAACCCATCATCAATAACTGTTAGGTGAGGTGATGAGTCAGTTGGTGGGACCGCACCATCCATTAGAAATCATTAATCATGAAGATTTTTATATCTCTACAAAGAAAGTGTAGGAATTCGAGAAAATAGTGGGAGCTAATTTATTAAAAAATAAAATTTTTAAATAAATTGATCAAGTCTTAATTACAATATTTAACTAGAAACTTTGACTCTCTATAAAAAAATGTCTGTGTCCAACCCACTAGCATGTATCCTGGACACCCATAGACTGATTGGATCCAATTATAAGGATTGGCTCTGGAACATAAAATTATTTTGGGTTTCGAGAAGTTAACTCATATATTGGACCAGGACCCTCCCACCTTACTAGTTCGTCCATCCGCTGAACAGAGAGCGTCTCCTAAAAAATGAACGAACGAAGATAACAAGGCCAGATACTATATGTTGGGCTTGATGTCTGATAAGCTTCAGTGCCAACATGAAGATATCAGGATTGCCCACCAAATGTTGGCTCACCTATAAGAGATGTTTGGTGAACAAAGTCGTGCAGCCAAGTATCAAGTCACTAAATGACTTTTCAAGGCTAAAATGCGTGATGGGTAGTCAGTCCAAGATCATTGTCTGATGATGATCAAAGACTTGGAAGAGCTTGAGAATCTTGGAGTGAAGTTGGATCTGGATCTACATAATGATATAATTCTGTAATCCTTGACTGATGCATATGGGCAGTTCATCATGAACTACCATATGCATAAACTTTAAAATTTTCTGGTCGAACTTATGAACATACTAGTTACTACTGAGCTTTCCATGAAAGGTTCTAAAGGCTCAGTGCTTGCTATGGAATGGACTTCTTCTAAGAGAAAGTCTTTTGGAAAGAAAAAGAAGTCTATAAAAAAGCAGAAGGTGGAAGGAAGAAAGAAGAAAAAGACAGAGCTGAAGAAGAAGGCCGCTGACAAAGAAAAGTATTTCCATTGCAATAATGACGGCCACTAGAAGCGGAACTACCCTACTTACTTGGCCATCTTGAAGAATAAGAAGGATGTAGGTCTTTCTGGAGGTAGCTCGTTATTGACTCTAATCTTACGGTTTCTTCTGCATCCAATTGGGTGCTTGACTTCGATTTTAGTGCTCATTTGTGCACTTCTATGCAGGATCTTGAGGATAGTAGGAGGTTGAGGGATGGTGAGATGATCTTGCACATCGAAAATGGAGCAAGAGTTGCTGCCATAGCTGTGGAAACATATCCTCTTCGACTACCATCTGGTTTAGACTTAGTATTAAAAGATTGTTATTATGTGCCTACTACAAGCAGAAATTTGATTTTTGTTTCATGCCTAGCACTAGAAGGCTATGTAATTAGTTTTCTTAAGGACCATTGTAACATTCTTTATGAAAAAAATAAATTGCAAGTGGTTTTCTTATTAATGGTCTTTATCAGTTACATATTGATGTATCTATTTTCAATATCGAGCAAAATGTGAATGCCATAAAACGACCTAGGGATAGTCCAAACGATAGGTATCTATGGCACCTAAGACTATGTCATATAGCAGAAGATAGGATTAACAAATTGGAGAAAATTAGGCTATTAAATCTATTGACTTTTGAGTCATAACCAATTTGTGAATCTTATCTTCATGGCAAAATGACTAGACTCCCTTTTGTAGGACATGGAGAAAGAGCCACAGATCTTCTTTTTCTAGTACATACTGATGTATGTGGCCCATTTGATGTGCCGGCTAGAGGCAACTTTATCTACTTCATAACCTTTACTGATGATTTATCTAGGTATGGGTATGTGTATCTTATGAGATATAAGTCTGAAGCTTTTGAAAAGTTCAAGGAATTTAGATATAAAGTAGAAAAGTAAACTAGAAAACCCATTAAGGTTCTTCGATCAGATCGAGGAGGTGAATATCTTAGTTGGAAATTCTTGGACTATCTCAAGAAAAATGACATAGTCTCTCAATGGACTCCACTTGGAACACCTCAACTTAACAAAATTTCAGAATAAAGGAACCAAATCCTATTAGATATGGTCCGATCCATAATTAGCTTTACAGACCTCCTTGATTTTTTTTGGGGATACTATTTGTTAACTGCAATATACTTACTGAATAGGGTTCCTTCTAAAACTGTTCCTACCACATCGTATGAGATATGGCATAGTAAAAAATCAAGTTTGAGTCATCTCAAAATTTAGGGTTGTTCGGCTCATGTCAAAAGACAACAAGCAGACAAGTTAGACTTTAGGTCCTTTACAGCTTGATTTATAGGATATCCTAAAGAGTTATTAGGATATTATTTCTACATTGCAGAAGATCATAATATGATTGTGAGTCGATATGCCATCTTTCTTGAAAAATAATTTATTCAAGATAGCGGCATTGGAAAGTAGATCAAGCTCGATGAGAAAGTCTCATAAGAGCAACAAGCTAAGGACCAAATGGAACCAAATCAGGTTGAGCCAATACAATCACTACCTCCTCCACCTCGTAGATCGAAAAGGATTTCTCATACCCCTGAGAGGTACTTAGGTACCATTTCAGAGAAAATAGAGAAAATGTTCCTCGTAGGTAATGAGTTTATGGTGATGATTCCAAAACCTATAACGAGGTGATATCGGATATTGACTCTGAGAAATGGTTAGAGGCAATGAAGTTAGAAATTGACTCGATGCACTCAAACCAAGTCTGGACCTTGGTAGATCCACCAGTAGGTATAGTACCTATTGGGTGTAAATAATCTATAAGAGAAAGATTGGTGTAGATGGAAATGTGGAGACATTCAAAGCTAGATTAGTGGCAAAAGGTTATAGTCAGTGCGAAGGCATTGACTATCAGGATACTTTTTCATCAGTAGCTATGCTAAAATTCATCCGCACATTGCTTACCGTTGCAGCCTATTTCGATTATGAAATATGGCAAATGGATATGAAAACAGCATTCTTAAATGGATATCTTGTGGAAGATATCTATATAGAACAGTCGCTAGGTTTCACATCTAGTGATATTGATTACAAGGTATGCAAGCTGCAAAGGTCCATATATGGACTTAAGCAAGCATCTCGGAGCTGGAATACTCATTTCAATGATGTGATCAAATTATTTGGTTTTATCAAGAACGAGGAGGAACCATGTATCTTCAAAAAGGTCAGTGGGAGTGCTATTGTCTTCCTTGTATTGTACGTGGATGATATCCTTCTTATTGGGAATGATATTCCCATATCGACCATAGTTAAAATATGGTTATCTAAAGAATTCTTCATGAAAGACCTAGGAGAAGCATCCTTTATTCTAGGATTAAGGTCTATAGAGATAGATCGAATAGGATGCTAGAACTTTCACAGAAGATGTACATAGAGGAAGTGCTAAAGAGATTTAGCATGGAAAACTCTAAGAGGGGTTTGGTACCCTTCAGACGTGGCATTCATTTTTCTAAGAAGATGTGCCCTAGCACACCTGAGGAAATAAAATGCATGAGCAAGATCCCTTATGCTTCAGCAATAGGGAGCCTCATGTATGCCATGTTATGTACATGACCTGATATAGCCCATGCTGTGAGTGTCACGAGCAGAAATCAGTCAAATCTAGGTGAAGAATACTGGACTTCTATGAAATATATCCTTAAGTACTTGAGAAGAACTAAGGATATGTTGTTGGTCTTTGGTAATGGAGAACTCCAAATTCAGGGATATACAGACTTGGATTTTATGTCCGATGTAGATGATCGAAAGTCAACATCTGGGAGTCTATTTGTGTGTAATGGCAGAGCTGTCAGTTGAAAAAATTTCAAGCAGACTGTGATAGTAGATTCCACCATGGAAGCAGAATATATTATTGCGTCAGAAGCTGCAGAGGCATTCTGATACAAGAAGTTTGCTGCAGAGATCGAAGTGATGCCATCAGATGTCATTCCTCTATACTGTGATAATAATGGTGCCATAGCCCTTGCTAAGGAGTTGAGGTCTCACCAAAAATCTAAGCACATCGAGCGACGATACCACCTCATCCGCGATTACCTCGAGAAGGGTTACGTCGAGGTTAAGAGAGTCGACTCTGTAAATAATGCAGCAGATCTACTTATAAAGCCGTTGGGCCAACAGAAGATTGAAGCCCACTTTGAGAAGATGGGACTTAGATTTATAGCCAATTGGCTTTAGGTTAAGTGGGAGTTTGTTAGATATGTGTGCCCTAGAAGCTAGAATTGGCTGACACTTGTAATATATTTCTAGAGGCAAAATTATAATTTTGACTATAAATAATAAAATATGTTATTTTCTATCATAAATGTGTATTTAGTGTCTGTGATACATCTCTTGAGTTAATGGTAATGGTAATTCTTATTTTCAAGAGTTGAAAATTTAAGACAAGAATTTTCATTATTAACTCACAAAATGCTCCCGACCGTAGGATCATCATGTGGATGGTGATTGATTCGAAAGATTGGTGTACAATCGCTTCTTTATAGTAGATGAGTCTTGAGTCTATGGTATCGAGACACCGAAGTGAGAGTATAGATACTCATTAGAGAATGAGGACACTGAGCATGACCACCTCGAGCAGTCATAAGGAAGTCTACATTCTCGTCGATAACTAGCTCGAAGCTGCAGTGGTGTGTCTGGTTCTTTGATCTGAGGTGCATCGACAGTTTACCTTAAGGGTGTTATAGTTTGACTACACCATGACTTGATCTTCTAGCCATTCAGAATCCTGAGATGTATGTTGGCTATAGCATGTTCATTGTAGGAATTGGATTGCACCAAGAGAAAATATATCTACCTCGGTGGATAAGGAGCAGCCCTATGATGATCATGAGAATCAAGTCCTTAAGCCCATGACCATGGCAGAGTGAAATAATAGAAAGAGTTTCTATTAAGATTTTTACATAGGACTTGAATCGAATGATTAAATCATATGATGGAAATTAGGGTTTGACTAGTTCACCTTAATCCTAATCTGATCGGAGCTCGGGATAGAAGAACTTAATCAAACAGGTAGCTGCACCGAGAGGTTCATTTTCAGTTCTGATGGGTTGCCACCATATACTGCTAGATGTCACTAATAAATTTTGGGAGCAATTAGAATGATTTGGATGATCGATCATTCTAGTTGTATGAATCAGAATAAGTTCTGATCCATCGGAAGGTGTTTCAATGATGTCGATGATAGAGATCATGACATATCCCATTACCATACAGAACTGAATCTAACTAGGTCATACAAACAAGGGTTTAGATTTGGACATCATCAATTGGACTAATCTAGTTCAATTGATTTGAATAAGATTCAATTAGGTTCGAGAAAATCGTGCTAGCATACAATTGAGCCTAACGTTCTCCTTCTACTATCATTAAAAGTTATCTCAACTGAGCCAAATATGTTTGTGCTCACTCAAGTACCTTTACTTGGTCTGACTGGAGCTTGTTCAGGTCAGAAAAGGATTGTCTTAATTTATGAGATAAATTTGAGATAATACCTACCATTTTTCATCATATGCTAATTCTTGTCTTTTGACTTTGGTCAAACATTGACCTTTGACACTTAGACATCTGCCCATGTGTCATGCACCCATAGGAGAGTAGATAAGGGCTTGTCCCCTTGCTAGAAATTGAAAAGGAGGGGGCACATGCCTAGGGAGGCATGCGCCCATGGATAGGGACGCTTGAAGTTCCATACAGATGGGACTCCAGGTTGCTTCTTGGAATCAACTTAGGTAGGCACCTAAGACTTAGCTTTGACCAGTCTTGGCGCCACCTAAGGATTATTTAAGGGGGCTCTCATCTGATTGGATTAGGTGATGTCATCCTACCAATCAGATTTAGATTTCATTACATGAAGCAATGTGAATGACCGAGATGATGTGGCACTGCATGGCGCAGCAGGGTCTATATAAACCCCATCTGCGCCAAGCTTTATAGAAGTTCTTCCTTAGCCCACACCCTAAGACTACCCCTCTCCCTCCTTCATGCCATCTTCTAGTCCTCTCTCTGCTCTCCATGCCCAAGGAGATTTGGGCTCCAGTTTGGTGCGATCTAGGCAAGAGAAAGATGACGAGAAAGGAAGAAGGTAGCACTATCGCAAGAGATGATTCCAGATCTTCAAAAGGAGTTTTGAAGATCCTTCAAATCAGATCCAGATCTAATATTTGGAGAGATGATAAAGAAGAAAAACATTCTTAGATCCAGCCCGAGTGGATACCAGTAGAGGCTAGGCGCTTGCGTGGCTAGATCCAATACTTCAGACAATCAGCAGGATCATCACAAGATAATTTGATTACCCAACAAAAGGTACAAAATTAAATTAGATTTAATTTTTATTTTATTTTATTTTATTAGATCTATAAAATTAGATTTGAAATATCTTAGATCTAATCTAGATTTAAAAAAAAAATTTGAAATATCTCTCTTAATCTAATCAGATCTGAATGAACCTAACCCGAGAAATCCAGATTTCTCCTTCACTCACTTCTGTGCCCACATTTTCTATGAGAAAAATATTTCTTGTAAGTTTTTCCAGACAAAGAAAAGGTCCACGCTAGGTATCTCTTTCCCTTATTAATAAGGATTGATGGTTAATGCTTTAAGTTTGAATGCGATTCAAATTTTAATAAGAAATCAACCCCATTCTTATCCATGCGCCATATTTTTGTGTGCCCCCCTTTCTTCACATGAAAAGTTCTCATGCTTTTTTTTCTATATGCATAAAGAGGGCATCCTCCTAGCTTTCTCATGCCCCAGGTGGATAAGAAGGGGATGTGTTGCCCAGAAGAACAACCTAAGAGGGGGGTAAATTGGGTTTTTTCAAAAGTTTTTGATTTACTAAATGTATGTGCAGAACTTAAATATTGATATACTAAAAATAAAGTAATTTAAATATATAAAAAATAATAGTAACTAAAGAAAAGAATCACATACATAAAAACTCAAGATTTTTATAGTGGTTCGGTGTCAAACCCAATACCTACGTCCACTCCTCAAGTACTCCACTTGAGAATTCTACTATAATCTCTAAGATTATGGTAAGATTATTCTTACTGGGCTTACAATCTAAATTCAATTGGTTTTATGGGCTAACCAACCAAAACCTAATCCCAAGCCACTCTTTAGCTTGTACAAATCTAATTCAAGGCTTGGATGAGCCTATCCTCCAAGTTTCAACCCTTTTGAAACTTAAAATGCAAAAATTTAAAGTGAAATAAACTCCTTGAAGAGCAGATTTGAAGTTTTAATGCACAAGCTGAGTTGTTGGAGGACTTTAGCAATGAATGCTCTCTTTCTTCACTTGAGAATGCCTTGATTTTATAGCTGGTTGAGTGGTTGAACAGCAATGAAGGCTCTTTTAGGTTCACTGTTTGGACTGCACATAGATTTTCAAAAGGTTGCCTATGTTTTCCACTTTCTTTCTTATATATCCTGAGTTCCCTAGTCTTAATCTAGTCTTGGAAGCCTTCTAATCTAAGTTAGGAACTCCAAAAATAGATTTGTGGCTGTTGGAACATCAAAGAAAGCCATTTAGAGCATCCAAAATGAAATCTAGGTAGTTCTGAAAATTATCCATCGGGGCTGTCAGAAACTTGGGAGTCGATCTCCAAAGCCTTGAGTCGACTCCAGTAGTAGGGTGAAAAATTTTGAAGCTTGGGAGTCAACTCCCCAAAGCTTTAAGTCAACTCTAGCTATAGAGTGAAAAATTCTGACTCTTTGTATTTCTATCCTATGCCAGTTCTGTGTGCCGGAGTCGACTTCTGGATTTCGTGAGTTGACTCTAGTCGTAGGATGAAAAATTTCATGTTCTATTCTTGGACTGGTGCTTTTTCTAAGACATGAGTCAGCTCCTACTTTTCGTGAGTGGACTCCTCCATGAATCGACTACTAGTCGACTCCTGCGATAAGGCTCATACTAAAGTTTTCTATTTTGAGTGTGGTGCCTATCTGAGCCCATGAGTTGGTTCCTACCAATCTAGAGTCAAATCCTGATCTATGCCAAATGCTAAAACTATGCTGGATCCAACTCTACACTTTTTTTTTGTTCATTCCTGACCTAGTACTCTTTGAAATATATTTGGCTTGATCTCTTTTACTCTTCTTTCTTGGTTCTTTCAATCAAAAACTTGGAGGATTAAAAAGAAAGATTCCTGTTCTGCTGAACTTCATCTTAAACACTCAAACCATATTGTTAGTGCCAAAGATAGACTCAAATATTTTGTTATTCATTAAAATCATACCTAGGATCAATATTATCCCCCTTTTTGATGATGACAAAATCTTTGGGTTCATGCATAACATTTGCAAATTTAAAAAGGCATTCAAGATGAAAAGAGTTGCATTCCATATTTTTAACTTAAGATGTGTTAAACCTATAATTGATTTTGATGATCATAAAATATTGAGTAAAAATGTTACTAATCATGTGTTTCAAGAATGAATATAGGGTTTCTCAAATGCTCACATTGAAGAAATTATCTTTGAAAGAAATTCTCTCAAGATGTCAAGCCAAAGTACTTAAAAAAGAAGTTTTCATAAATTTGGATGGCTCATTATAAAGAAAATGAAAGAGAAAGAAACAAAAATCATTTGGAAGATTTAGGATCAAGAAATTCAAGTTTGGAAGGTTAAGCAATGAAGAAAAATAAAGTTAAAAAGTTTAGAACCAATCCGCTCAAGAATAGAGCAAGCTCTATCACAAAACAAAATTGATTCTTTGATTTGGCACGCAGCTAAGCCAGCTCTAATTAGATCTGAGTTAACTCTCTCAAGATGGTAGAAAAGATATTTTTCTATTCTGCTGGTCGAGCCAGCTCGATTTAGATCCGAGCTAGCTCTCTCAGGATAATAGAAAATTAATTTTTTGAGTTCTATAGTTTGAGCTAGCTCTAGACAGAATCAAGCTAGCTCTATCAGCTTGAGCCAGCTCTAAGCCAGAATCGAGCCAGCTCGATAGTGTCTAACAGCCTTTAATAGCTAGTTTTTGCAACCTCTCCAATTGCTATTTTAGAGCTTCCAATAGCTAGAACTCACTTTACAATCATCTCCAAGAGTATTTAAAGGTAGAAAATTAATTTGGATGCAAGATTAAGTGGGATTAAAAGAGAAATCATTTTTAAATTTGAGTGAGCTCCATTGTACATCAAAAGAAGAGAGAAAAAAGAGGAACCAAGCAATGAAATCAGAGGGCATTCAAGAGATATCTTCTCCAACATCTAGTACAATCTTTCAAGCATCATTTAAAGAAAAGTAAAGCTTCAAAAGAGCATACATTCAACAACTTCTTTGAGCTTTAAAGAATTTATATTTTTTATTTTTTTATGCTGAACTTCTTCATCCTTGTATTTTGTTTCTTTACAAGTTTCTTTAGGAGAAAAAAAACTTGAGGATTAGACCCATCCAAGCCTATAATTGGACATTATAGATTTCAGTTGGTGAGCTCGTAAAACCAACTGGCTTGATAGTGAGCCCAAAAAACTATCAGTATAAGATTTTGATTGATGATCCCAAAAAATCAACTAAATTTGTTTGTGAGCTCGAGAAAATAAACACACTATAATCAGTGGAATTATAATAGAATTTTCAAAAAAAGTTTGGAGAGTGGATGTAGGTGTGGGTTGCACCGAACCACTATAAAATTCTTGTGTGTTTGTGTTGTGCCTTATCTAGCTTATTTTTCTTACATTCAATTCTTGCTTGCTTAATTTTAATTCTTGAATTGCAATTTTTATATCCTATTTTTGCTGCTCCATTGTATGCACTTTATCAATACTTGAGTTAGCCTAATTAATTATACATACTTGTTTAGATTTTAAATTTGGTTAAAATTTTATAAGAACCTAATTCATCCTCCTCTTGAGTTGCTACTTTTGGATAATAATTGGTATCAGAGTAGGTGTTCTGTTATTTATTATTGACCTAATGATTTAGAGCTAAAGATTTTAGCAATCTAAATTAGATTTTTTTTAATGAAGGCCATTCCATAGATAGACCCCCACTTTTTAATGGCTCAAATTTTATCCATTGGAAAGCTAGGATGAAAATATTCAGACAAGCACATGACTATAATTTATGAAAAATTATTGTTGATGGCTCACACACCCACAATGCATTGATCATGCATGATAAAGAGATGGCCCAACTAAATGCTAAGGTTTTAAATATGCTTTATTGTTCATTAGATTTAAATGAGTTCAATCTAATTTCTTCTTGCATTTCAGCAAAATAAGTTTGGAAAAAATTAAAACTATTTTTGAGGGAGCAAAATAAGAAGAAATATCAAGCTCCAAAGAAGATAAGAAAGCTCATCCCAACATATGCCTCATGGCTCATGAGGATGGAAAGAAAAAAAAGAAAAAGAAACAAAGAAAAAAGAAAGCATCAATTAAAGAAGAGCAAAGCAAGAAAAACAAAAATAAGAAAGAGGAAGAAAGTGCTATAAATCTTTGCCTCATGGCTAATGAAGATGAGATAAATTCTGAAAATTTTTTTTAATTGACATTCGATGAATTATATAAAGCCTTTAATGATCTAATGGATGAATATAAAAAGTTAAAGCTAAAAAATAAGAAGTTTAAAAGTTCAAATCTATCTTTGTTTGAAGAAAAGAATAAGATTTTGATGGAAAAAGATAACATTTTGAAAGAAAAGAAAATATTAGATAAAGAAAAGAATAAGTTTATAATTGAAAAGGATGAATTATTAAAGGAAAAGAAATCTTTGATTGAGGAAAATAAAAAATTATCAAAATCTAAAAAATTCTTTGTTGAAGAAAAAGAAAAGCTCTTGAAATTTGAAAAATCTCTTATGAAAGAGAATTCAAACCTAAGAAAAGATATTGAAAGATTGAAGTCTATGTTAACAAGTTTACAATTACCTCTCAAAAGCTTCAGTCTATTTTAATCAATCAAAAAGCTATTTTTGATAAAGTTAAAATTGATTATAATTCACTAAGAAAATAAAAATTTGTAAATAATTATGTTTAGCAAAGCTTATTCTGAAAATTATTCTATAGTTTGCTTTAAATGCAACAAAATTGACCATAAAATTTTTGAATATAATGCTAAACGAATTAATTATATCTTAATTTAGCAAATATGAATTTTAAAAGGAACCATAAGCTCTAACCTCAATGGATCTAAGATGACTTTGGTACCAAAATTTAGCAAATGATTTTGTAAGTACACCAAGGATCCAATGAAATGAAAAGAGAAAAATATTATGGATGGATGCCTTGAGAATTAAATTGGATGGGTGATGATATTTGATAAAATCAAAACTTTTCTCACATCATGTCATTATTGTTTGTTAAATATATTTTGATTATTAATTAACGTAATTATTGAGCATGTTATTGATTTTGATGATTTTATCATTGCTTAAAATGATCATACTCCATGAATTGAAAGTTTAATATATTGATCAAAACCAGTATATCATGTTGATTATTTATTTTAAGCTTATTATTTTATTCTAATTTTAGTATGCTGGTTCAATCTTTTGTATCATGCTATTTTAATCTTTAATTATTTGAGAAATCTAAGTTATTACAAGTTTGATTGCATATGAAACTATTTGGGTGCTACACTTTTAAATTGAAAGAAGCATGATTATCTATTAATCTATTTAATTGCAAAAATGATAAATAAGCTCAGTTTTGACAACCCACATAAGATGCTAGATTATCAAAATTCTTCTAAAAAGTGTATGAAATAAGCACTCAAAGAAAAGTCATTCAATCATAAAATTTAAGTGCTTGATTTATATGCATTGCATCCTAATTTAGTCTTTAAGGATTTAAAAATTTGCTAGTGGAACTAAAATCATAGAGCCTTTATCTAATTTTTTCTTGATCTAATTTTGATTTAATTTTATTTGATTTGATTGATTATCATATCCCCAATTGATTGATTTTTGATCTCCCAAATTGATTTGAATATCCTTTATGATCATTGATTTGATTGCCTCTTTGATCTTAAAAGAGAATTTATTGATGAACATTTATACTTTATTCTGATTGATTGATTTTGAAAATTAAATTATAAAAATATTCTTCTTGAATCTTTTGAAGTTGATATCAAGCAAAATATTTCAAGCAAGCTGTCATTTATCTTTAAAGCTAAATATTTAAAGAGGACTTTAGTTTTAATTATTTGGTATCAAATAGCTTACTATTTATCATATATTTGATTGATTTATCATTTGGCAAAAAGAAAAGAATATCTTTATTTCAAATTAGATTTTGCACAGCTATATTCTTGATTTGATATCATTTAAGACAAACTCAAAAATATATATCTTTTTTGAACCTAATTGCTTGATATTTCTTAAGAAAAGAAAGAGATGATTTTTTTAAAGAATAACTGAAAATTTCTTTACAATTTGCCTTGATTGATTGGCTAATATTAATTCAATTTGATTTATCATTTTAAATCTTTAAAATTGTTTGATTTGACTCGATTCATCTTTATCAATTCAAAACTAAAATGATTGGTATCAAGCAGAATTTGTAAATTGATCTTTAAGTGATATTGAATTATCAAAAAAATCAGTATTTAGTCTAAATTTTAGTTTAATATGGTATCAAATTAAAGGTGCTTAACTTGAAAGAAAAAGAGGGAGTAACAAAAATTATAAAGCTTAAGCATGCAAATTTTTTTTTAAAAAAAGGAGATAATGCTAAAGAATAAATATATATTTTAATTTGATAATCTAAATTTAAAATATGCTTATTTTGAAATAAAGAGGAGGAGAATATTGAAAAGTAAATTAATCTAGCTATAAGTATGCAAAATAGGGAAAGAGATATTTTCTAATTTGACTTGATTGAAAATATTAATTAATTTAAGTTAAGAAAAATTAAATATTAACTTAATTTCTCAATTACTTACCTTCTTAATTTGAGCTTTCATGTGCTTATTTTATTTAATTTGCTTGATTTGATTGCCAAATCATCTTTTATGATAAATTAGAGTTAAATTGATTTTAAAAACATACTTTTACTCTAAATAATTAATTTTGATACATTCTTCTAATTTTGAAGTTTATTTATAAATATAATACAGAACTTTTTATGTGCCAACCTTTTAAACTTGATTTGTATGATTATTCTTGGCAAATGATAGGAGTTAAATTTAATTTATAGTATATTCCTTCTTAGAAATGAATTTTTAAATTCAATTTTAAAAATCATTTGAACATTTAAATTTAATACTAAATTTTTGGTGAGTATTGCAAAATTTTTATGAATTATTTGTATTGAAATAATTTTTTACTCAAAGCAATAAATTTAAAAATATGACTATCATTTATCTTGATATTATCTTTTTACTTTGCTTGATACATACTCGATATATATCTTTTTTAAATTTAATTAACTAATTTAAAAAAAGATTGAATATTGATATGCATATTATATTTGATTTTATGTTCAAATCTTTTGAAAAACTCTATTCCTCTTAAAGCTTATAAGTACATATTTAAAAATTTGATTAAAAAATCATATTCATTCAAAAAGAGGGAGAGCCTTTGATATTTGAATTCAAGCAAATTTCTAAAAAAAAATATTTTAAGCATATTTTGAATCAAAAGATAGTTTTTCAAAGGAGAGAGGATTCATTTCAATTAATTTTCTATATTTGATACATCTCTCATTATTGATATATTCTTATATATTATTGATTTTGATGATTTTTATTCAATCTTTTCATGAGCTTTTTGATGCTATCAAAAAGGAAGAGAAAAATATTAAGTATATGCTTTATGAATTAATTCTTAAGATGCTCATTAATTTGATGCTTGAAATCTTAATACTTAAGATGCTCATTAATTTGATGCTTGAAATCTTAATACTCATTAATTTGAATTAAGATATTAATCTGAAATGAATATATGAAATATGTGTAATAAACTAAAGACTAATTAAGAACTTTAATGAAATTTGCATTTATGTATTTGATCTAGTGCTTCATAATATATATTAGCAAAATACATTGAAATATATTATTTATTTTTATTGTGCAAATACTCAAAGTTTTATCATCATCAAAAAGGAGAAGATTGTTGACCCTATGATTGATTTAGATGATCACAAAATATTGAGTAAAAATATTACTAATCATGTGTTTCAAAAATGAATATAGGGTTTCTTAAATGCTCATATTAAAGAAATTATCTTTGAAAGAAATTCTTTCAAGATGTCAAGCTAAAGTACTTAAAAGAAGAAAATTTTATAAATTTGGATGGCTTGTGATAAAAAAAATAAAAGAGGAAGAAATAAATATCATTTGAAAGATTTAGGATCAAGAAATTCAAGTTTGGAAGATCAAGCAATGAAGAAAAATGAAGTTGAAAAGTTAAGAGTTGACCCATCCAAGAATAGAGTAAGCTCTGGTACGAAATAGGATTATTACTTTGATTTGGTATGTAGTCGAGCCAACTCTAATTGGATCCGAGCCAGCTCTCCTAGGATGGCAGAAAAGATAATTTTCTATTCTGTTGGTCGAGCCAGCTTGATTTGGATCCAGGTTAGCTCTTTAAGGATGACAGAAAATTGATTTTTTGAGTTATGCAGTTCGAGCCGAATCAAGCCAACTCTATCAGCTCGAGCCAGCTCTAAGCCAGAATCGAGCCGCTCGACAGTGTCTGACAGCCTTTAATGACTAGTTTTTGCAACCTCTTCAATGATTCTTTTTCATCTCCAAAGGCTATTTCAGAGCTTCCAACGGCTAGAACTCACTCTCCAATCATCTCCAAGAGTATTTAAAGATAGAAAATCAATTTGAAAGTAAGATTAAAAGAAAAATCATTTTTAGATTTGAGTGAGCTCCATTGCACATCAAAAGAAGAGAGAAAAGAGAGGAACCAAATAATAAAATTAGAAGGCATTCAAGAGATATCTTTTCTAACATCTAGTACAACCTCTCAAGCATCATTTGAAGAGAAGTAAAGCTTCAAAAGAGCATACATTCAACCACTTCTACGAGCTTCAAAGAATTTATATTTTTAATTTTTCTTTTGTGCTGAACTTCTTCATCCTTGTATTTTGTTTCTTTACAAGTTTCTTTAAGAAAAAGAAACTTGGGGATTAGGCTCATCTAAGCCCGTAATTGGATATTGTAGATTTCAGTTGGTGAGCCCGTAAAATCAACTGGATTAATAGTGAGCCCAAAAAACTATCGGTGTAATATTTTGGTTGGTGATCCTGAAAAATCAACTGAGTTTGTTTGTGAGTCCGAAAAAACAAACACACTATAATCAATAGAATTATAGTAATGGACATAGCTGTGGGTTGCACCAAACTACTATAAAATTCTTGTGTGTTTGTATTGTACCTTGTCTAGCTTATTTTTCTTATATTTAATTCTTACTTGCATAGTTTTAATTCTTGAATTACAATCTTTATATCCTATTTCCACTACTCCATTATATGCACTTTATCAACACTTGAGTTAGCCTAATTAATTACATATATTTGTTTAGATTTTAAATTTGATTAAAATTTTATAAGAACCTAATTCACCCCCCCTCTCTTGGGTTGCTACCTTTAGGCAATTAGATGATCAATGCAAATTCAGACTATACACAAGTTCATCTATTTTGTAATAATTTCTTATTTATATTATAATGATCCTCTCCCTTTCTATTTGTTAAAAGTAAGATATACCTTCAATTGAGAAATTTCAAAATTTTACGGTATGCTCCATTGATGTACCATTAGTGTGCCATTGATGTACCATAGTTTCAAATGTCAAAGTATATATTAATTATGAATTTTTGAAATGTGCCATATGTTTCACATTTTTGGAATTTGAACAAATATGTTATTTGTTACATTTGTTTCATTTTTTCTTATTTTTATTTGTATCCTCCCCTTTTTTTATTATTGGTGCAAAATCTGGTCATTGCTGGAGAAGCATTGGAGTTGGAGAAGACGAGGTCATCGCTAGTGATCTATAAAATAAGTCCATCCAGAGCCTGGGGGGTGGCTCCGACAAGACCCTCCGATGATCAAGTCAGCTCTTTCGATCAATAGAAATGGAGTATTCAGTAGAGAAAGTTGCAGAGTATCGAGAGAGAGGAGAAAAAGCTTAGAGAAAACGTATCTAAAGGATCCCTTTTATAGTTTGGAGCTTATAATAAACTGATAGTGTCAGCCGTAACTATTTGGTAGTGGATCATTTGGAGCCATGTGGGGTTTGTTATGGAGAGTAGTGTCTATTATCATGACGTGCAAATCTGTTGGAATTTAATAGTTGAAGTTTGGAGGAGTAGATGTCGATTACTGATGACCTTTGAGCTATATCAATTCTAGAGGAGTTTGGACTCCTCTAAAGTAGTCTATATGTGGGTTGGTTCATGCCGTGTATGGGACTAGATTCGTGTAGGCGAGGAGATCTTTCTGGGTAACTGTCGAAAGTTTGATCAGAAGGGGTTCAGAAGCTCTATGACTTGAGAAATCTTGAAGAAAGTCTATCGGAGATGTCTGAGAGCGGATCCACCAAGGGAATCAGAAAGTAGGTCTGCTGGAGGGATCTGTGCGTAGCTCTACTGGAGGAGAAACTTGAACAAAAATTCATCTGATGGAGGAACCCAACTGCTAGAGGAGTTTGGAAGGAGTTCAGCTACTGGAGGAGTCTAAAATAAGTTTGACCGCTGGAGGAGTTCAGAAGGAGTTCGATTGCTGGACGGAGCCATGCAGGTTACTGAAAGAAGATCGATCGAATAGGATGCACAGGGGCTGAGGACTTATCCAATTCTCTAGGGCAGAAGCATTGACTGTTCAAGTTCATCTGAAGAAAGAATCCGTAATGCCCTATCAAATTCAAAATTGGTCTTCCCAGCCAATCAAATTATCTGATTGCAATGTTGGAGGTCAGCCATCTCAGAATGATTCGGAGTTCAAATACTCCCACGGGTTGAGGTTCAATTTTTATAGCTGCAACTGAATGGAACTAGAGTTGGAGTCTTAACTAAACTTCGGTAGGCATGGATTTATCCCCAACACTAGTCCCCTTACTCTCAAGTTTGATGTTCGAAGGATGGGAGTAAAATGGAGACTATCGAAGTTTGAAGGATTTTTCAATCTTGTTGGGTTTCCAGCATTTGGGTTGGATAGAGAGTTTTGGCTTTTATTGGGCTGGCATCGAAGCTTCATAAATGCATGATGACCTAAAGAGATGTTTTTCGAATTCTCCACCAGAAGCCTGCTCGAAGTATAGTGCTATTAAGGATCTACCCGTTGGAAGCTTTCTACCATGATGAGTGGGACATGTGTTGATCAAAGATCGATTGGAGGAAATCCACAATCATAACCATCTTAGAATTCTAGGGGCTACTTAAACCCATCCTCCCCCTCCGAGCCTTTACTTCTTTTGAAATTCTCATCTCCTTCCTCTGATTTTCTTCTCCATCCTATGCGAGAGTTCAAGCTTCTTTCTCTATTTTCCTTGGTTCCAGGCGCATCCTCATTCAATTTTCATTACATTCATCATCTCCTTATTCTCCCTAGTTGATTTAGGTCAGCCTTCTGATATTTTTTTGGATTATTTCTGCACTCTTTGCTTTCTCGCTCTTTCTGTTTTTGTCGAAGTTTAAACACCTTATTTTTTTTTGATTTTTTGGGTGATTCCTTGATTTTTCTTTGATCCAAATGTCTACCGAGGGATCTAGGTCAACATGTTCTGGGAGCCTGACCCCTTTAACCTTGGTGAGTCCATCTCCTAAGGAGGCTGAACCTTTGGGGTTGGCCCATCCTTTTATGCATGCAACCATTTTCTGTAGACTTTGGTGCGATGACCTTTTCCTAGCTAGGATTCAATTTGAGATTCTTTCTGAATACGAGCTAGTACTTCCTAGGCCCGACGATCGAGTTTGCTCACCCCTTCCTGATCGAACCTGTCTGTATGTCAAAATCCTTTAGACCGGGCTTAGGTTACCCTCACCTCCTTTTGTAGTCGACCTATTCAGATTTCTCAATATCTCTTTTGCTGCCATGGTGTCGAATTTCTTTAGATTCATCATAGGATTTCTCTCTTTGTGCAGCATGGTAGGTGTCTGACCTATCATTTTCTTATTCCGCAACTTCTTCACCTTCAAATGCCATCCAATCGTCAAGGACTGATGGTATGTATCTCTATAGTTCGGCAAGAAGGGACTGCTCAAAGATGCTCCTTCCTCTACTCACAGTTGGAAGGAGAAATTCCTTTTCATCTTCCATCCCTCCTTAGGGTTAGGACTTCCTCCATGAGACGAGATAAGGGAATCGGTCCATTGAGCCCCCAGGCTAGAAAATGAGGATCAGAGTTTGATCGATAAGCTGAAGTCCTTTAATGCTCCACCGATCCCTAACCTTCTGAACGAGCAGACCTTGTTCAATTTTCGTCTCAGTCCTCTTAACCCAATAGGTAGTTCTTCATATTCAGTTAGTCGGGTGGTGTTCTTTCTGCTGACCTTCTAGCTTTATCTTCTTTGCAGAAATGACTCCAAAGGAATGAAACCTCCTGGCACAGAGAATCAAGACCCTTAAGAGGAAGGGCGGTCCTTCTGGTGAACTACAGAAGAAGGCTTGAATTGGAGAGTCGAGCCAGGCCATGCCTATTCAAACTGTGCCGGCCCTCGAGCCTATTGTTGCCATGTCGAGTCCAATCTTGTTTGATGAGGCTGCCCCTTCTGCTCCTGTTCAGCAAGGAGAAGTCGCGGATAGGAAGAAGAAGAAGGCTGTCGGCAAAAAGGTCGGACGAAAGGTTAAGAGCTCTGTGGGAGAGGACCTTATCCAAGAGTAGGGTTCTCTGGATGATCAAGAGGTCATCCAATCTTTGATGGAGGGGAGCGTCCTTCCCCATATTGTAGAGAGGATGTGCCAGAAGGATGATGTTGAGAGGTTCAACGAGTCCTTCGCTGCCTTCCTAGAGATAGGTAGCTTCTTTTGATTTTGACTTTATGCCCTAGCTTTAAAGTTGGGATCTTTTAGAATTCTGACTCACTTTTTATTTTGCAATTGGGGCACTACCTTTTTGCCCACTCCAAGGTGGTGAACCAAATATGGGCTGAAGCTTTCAGGGCCCTCGAGGAAGCCTGAGCGAAAGCCAAGGAGGCTCGGGCCGAGGCTGACATTCTGAAGGTTGCCTCGAAAACCCACTCATCTAAGGTTGAACGCCTTCAGAAGGAGTTTAGAGAGGAGCCCGAAGAGATGGTGAAGCTGAGGGCCGAGCTAGCTCTAGAGAAGGAGGAAAAAAGGAAGGCGCAGGAGGAGGTCAACACCACCATGGAGAGGGCCGTGCAAGACTTCAAGTCCTCCAAAGATATGGAGGACATCAAAATAGACTTCGCCCAGGAATCTTTCTTGGAGGGGTTCCAGATCTATTTGGTGCAGGTCGTCGAGAACTTCCCCGACATCGATCTGGACCTCCTTATAAAGGAGCCAGAAAATAGAGCCAGCCTTTCACGCACTGATGCCGAGGTTTCCCCAATTGTCCATGCCATCGAAGTTGCTCCAAAAGTTCTAGAATCTACAGGTGCGGTGTCCGAGCCTGCTCAAGATCTAGAGGTAGCGGAGAATGTCCTGACCTCTCTAGTGGGCGAGCCACGCAAGGTCTAAACTTTTTATATTTATGTACTTTTCTTTCTTTCTTTTTTGATGTACCAAGAATATTTGAAGTAATGAAAGCAAATCCCTTTTTTTCTTTACACTCTATGCTGCATGTGATTCAGAATGCCTTTGACAACCAGGACCATGACCCCCTTTCTTTGGTTGGTGCCGATCCCTTACCTCAGGGAGTTTCGTTCAAGCGTTTGATAAGAGGTTTGAAGAAGGAAGTTCACCATTTAAGAAAAAAGTTGAAGAAGGTTGAGATCGACCTTCAAGCTTCTCAGAAGAATACTTTGGAGGCGACTAAAGAAGTCACTCACCATCGAAGTCTACACATGAAGGATTTCACGAGCTTCTACATTTGGAAAGAAAATTTTGAGAAGGAGCTTGCTGAACTCCAAAAAAATGTGAGCGATAAGTCTTGAGCACTCACAGCGAAGATTGGCTTTCTTGAATTTGATCTTAAGAAAGCAAAAGAAAAGATCCATCTCTTGGAAGGAAGTTCACGGTCCCCCGATGAAGCCCAGCATAACTGGGATTGGTCGAAAAAGTTCTCTCAGCTTTAGAAGTAGCTGCAGGATGCTGAGGAGCGGCATAATAATTACCAATCGTCCTGAAGGAAAAACTTAATTTTTTGGATCAGGTTCATTCAAATTTGATTGGATCAAGAGAGATATTTAAAAAAATTTTCTCTTGGATCCAAATTAGATCTGGGACTTTTTAGATCTAATATTATTGATCTAATAAAAAAAATAAAATAAAATAAAGAATAAATTAAATCTAATTTAATTTTATCTTATTGTGGATAATCTGATTACCCTATGATGATCCTGATGTCTGCCTGAGGTTTTGGATCTAGCCATGCAAGTGCCTGGCCTCTATCGATCCACTCGGATAGAATCTGGAGATCTCTTTCTTCTTTATCACTTCTCTAAAATGCCAGATCTGGATCTAATTTTGAAGATCTTCAAAAGTTCTTTCGAAGACGTGAGTTGTCTCTTGCAACAGTGCTGCCTTCTTCCTTTTCTTGTCGCCTTTCTCTTGCTTGGATTGCACCAAACCTATGCCTAAAAATTCTTGGGCGTGGATAGGAGAGAGAACACCTGAAGGTGGCATAGAGGGGGAAGAGAGGCAGCCTTGTGGCATGGGCAATGGGTCAAGCATCTTTGATCTTAGTGCAGATAGGATTTTTATAGACCCTATTACGCCACACAGTGCCACATTTTCCCAACCAATCATGGCTTTCTGTGCAATCAGATCTAAATCTGATTGATGGGATGACATCATCTAATCCAATCAGATGAGAGCCTCTCTAAATCATCCTTAGATGGCGTCAAGACTAGGTCAAAGCAGTCTTCTATGTGCCATTCAAGTAGAATCCCCGAAGCAACTGGAGTCCCATCTGTATGGAACTCCAGATGCTTTATCCATGGGCGCATGCCTCCATAGGCATGTGCCTCTTATCCATCTAACTTTTAGCAGGTGGACTGGTCCAAGAACTCTCTCCTATGATGGCTTGACACATGGGCAGATGTCTAAGTATCAAAGATCAATGTTTGACTAAATATCCGAAATAGGATTTAGTAGGTGATGGAAAATGGCAGGTATTGTCTCAAATTCATCTCATAAATTAAGACAACCCTTTTCTAACCTGGACAAGCTCCAATCAGACCAAGTAAAGGTACTTGAGTGAGCCTAGACACATTTGGCTCAGTCGTGATAAACTTTAATGATAATTAAAAGAGAACATTAGGCTCAATCGTGTGCTAGCATGATTTTCTTGAACCTAATTGAATCTAATTCAAATCAATTGAACTGGGTTAGTCCAATTGATGATATCTAGATCGAAACCCTTGTTTGTGTGATCTAGTTAGGTTTAGTTTTATATAATAATGAGATATGTCATGATTTCTATCATCAACATCATCGAAATACCTTTTGATGGATCAAAACTTTTTTGATTCAAACAACTAGTATGATTGATCTTCTAAATTATTCTAATTGCTCTCAAAATCCACCAATGACACCTAGCAACATATGGTGGCAACCCATCAGAACTAAAAATGAACCTCTCGATGCAGTTACCTGTGTGATTAAGTTCTTCTATTTTCAGTTCTGATTGGATTGCGGTTAAGGTAATCTCATCAAACCCTAATATCCATCATATGATTAATCATTCGATTCAAGTCCAATGTAAAATCCTTAATAGAAAATCTTTCTATTATTTCACTCTACCATGGCCATGGGCTTATGGACTTGATTCTCATGATCATCATAGGGCTACTCCTCATCTACCGAGGTAGATAGATTTTCTATTGGTGCAATCCAATTTCTACAATGAACATGCTATAGCCAACATACACCTCAGGATTCTGAATGGCTAGGAGATCGAGTCATGGTGTAGTCAAACTATAACACCCTCAAGGTGAACTGTCGATGCACCTTAGGTTAAAGAACTAGGCACACAATTGTAGCTTCGAGCCAGTCATTGACGAGAAGGTAGACTTTCTAATGACTGCTCGAGGTGGTCACGCTCAGTGCCCTCATTCTCTAACGAGTACTTGTACTCTTGCTCTGATGTCTCTACACCATAGATTCAAGATTCATCTACTATACAGAAGTGATTGTACACCAACCTTTCGGATCAATTACCATCCTCATGATGATCCTACGGTTAGGAGCATTTTATGAGTTAATAATGAAAATTCATGTCTTAAATTTTCAACTCTTGAAAATAAGAACTATCATTACCATTAACTCAAGGGATGTATCACAGACACTAAATACACATTATGATAAAAAATAATCCATTTTATTATTTATAGTCAAAATTATAATTTTATCCTTAGAAGTGTATAACAAGTATCAGTCAATTCTAGCTTCTAGGGCACACATATCTAACAAACTCCTACTTGACCTAAAGCCAATTGGCTACAAATCTATATCTCATCTTCTCAAGGAGGGTTTCGATCTTCTGCTGGCCCAATAGCTTTATAAGTGGGTCTGCCGCATTGTCTGTGGAGTCAACTCTCTTGACCTCGATGGATCCTTTCTCGAGGTAATTGCGGATGAGGTGGTATCGCCGCTCGATGTGTTTGAATTTTTGGTGAGACCTCAGCTCCTTAGCAAGGGCTATGGCACCATTATTATCGTAGTATAGAGGAATGACATCTGATGGTATCACTCCAATCTCTATGGTGAACCTTTTGTACTAGAATGCCTCCTTCGCAGCTTTTGATGTAGCGATGTATTCTGCTTCTATTATGGAATCTGCTATTACTGTCTATTTGAAACTCTTCCAACTGATAGCACCACCATTACACACAAACAGATTTTCAGATGTTGACTTTCGATCATCTATATCGGACATAAAATTTAAGTCCGTATACCCTTGGACGTTGAGTTCTCCATTACCAAAAACCAAGAATATATCCTTAGTTCTTCTTAAGTACTTAAGGATACATTTCACAGAAGTCCAGTATTCTTCTCCTATATTTGACTGATATCTACTTGTGACACTCATAGCATGGGCTATATCAGGTCGTGTACATAACATGGCATACCTAAGGCTCCCTATTGCAAAAGCATAAGGGATCTTGCTCATGCATTCAATCTTCTCTGGTGTATTGGGATACATTTTTTTGGAGCGATAAATGCCATGTCTAAAGGGTACCAATCTCCTCTTGGAGTTTTCCATGCTAAATCTCTTTAGCACGTCCTCTATGTACATCTTCTATGAACGACCTAGCATTATTCAGTCTATCTCTATAGACTTTGATTCTAAGAATGAAGGATACTTCTCCTAGGTCTTTCATGGAGAATTCTTTAGATAACCACATTTTAACTATGGTCAACATAGGGAATATCATTATCAATAAGGAGGATATCATCCACGTACAGTATAAGGAAGACAATAGCGCTCCTAGTGATCTTTCTGAAAATACATGGTTTTTTCTCATTCTTGATGAAACCAAATAATTTAATCACAACATTAAAATGAGTATTCCAACTCTGAGATGCTTGCTTATGTCCATATATGGATCTTTGCAGCTTGCATACTTTGTGATCAGTATCACTGGATGTAAAATCCAGTGGCTATTTCATATAGATATCTTTCTCAAGATATCCATTTAAGAATATCATTTTCACGTCCATTTATCATATTTTATAATTGAAACAGGCTGCAATAGCAAGCAATGTATGAATGGATTTAAGTATGGCTACTGGTGAAAAGGTATCCTGATAGTTAATGCTTTCACGCTGACTATAACCTTTTGCCAGTAATCTAGCTTTGAATGTCTCTACATTCCCATCTGCACCAATCTTTCTCTTGTAGATCCATTTACACCTAATAGGGTACTATACATTCTGGTGGATCTACCAAGGTTCAGACTAGGTTTGAGTGCATCGAGTCAATTTCTGACTTTATTACCTCTAATAATTTCTCGGAGTCGATATCTGATATCATCTCGTTATAGTTTTTGAGATCATCAACATGAACTCCATTACCTACGAGGAATATTTTTTCTATTTTCTCTAAAATAGTACCTAAGTACCTCTCAGAGGGATGGAAAATCCTTTTCGATCTTTGAGGTGGAGGAGGTAGTGATTGTATTGGCTCAACTTGATTTGGTTCCAAAGGATCCTTAGCTCTTTGCTCTTGGGAGACTTTCTCCTCTAGCTTGATCTGCTTTTCAATGCTACCATCTTGAATAAATTATTTTTCAAGAAAGATGGCATGTCGACTCACAATCATATTATGATTTTTTGGAATGTAGAAATAATATCCTAATAACTCTTTAGGATATCCTATGAATCGAACTCTAAAGGACATATAGTCTAACTTGTCCACTTGTTGTCTTTTGACATGAGCTGGACAACCTCAAATTTTGAGATGACTCAGACTTGGTTTCTTACCATGCCATATCTCATACAGTGTGGTAGGAATGGTTTTAGAAAAAATCTTATTCAGTAAATATATAGCAGTTAACAAATTGTATCCCTAAAGAAAATTAGGGGGGTCTGTGAAGCTCATCATGGATCGGATCATATCTAATCGAATTCGATTCCTCCGTTCTAAAATTCCATTGAGTTGAGGTGTTCCAGTTGGAGTCCATTGAGAGACTATGCCATTCTACTTGAGATAGTCCAGAAATTTCTGACTAAGATATTTACCTCATTGATCTGATCGAAGAACCTTAATGAGTTTTCTAATTTGCTTTTCTACTTCATGTCTGAATTCTTTAAACTTTTCAAAGGCTTCAAACTTGTGTCTCATAAGATACACATACCCATACCAAGATAAATCATCGGTGAAGGTTATGAAGTAGATAAAATTGCCTCTAGTCGGCATATCAAATGGGCTGCACACATCAATATGTACTAGGATAAGTAAATTCGTGGCTCTTTCCTCATGTCCCACAAAAGGGAGTTTAGTCATTTTGCCATGAAGACATGATTCATAAATTGGATATGAATCGAAAGTCAATGGACTCAATAGCCTAATTTTTTTCAATTTGTTAATCCTATCTTCTACTATATGACCTAGTTTAAGGTGCCATAGATACCTATCGTTTGGACTATTTCTGTGTCATTTTGATTTTATGGCATTCATATTTTGCTTGATATTAAAAATAGATACATCAATATGTAATTGGTAAAGATCGTTAATAAGGAAACCACTTGCAATTTTATTTCTTTCATAAAGAATGTTACAATGATGCTTAAGAAAACTAATTACATAGCCTTTTAGTGCTAAACATGAAATAGAAATCAAATTTCTACTTGCTATAGGCATATAATAATAATCCTTAAGTACTAAATCTAAATCAGATGGTAGTCGAAGAGGTTAGGTTTCCACGGCTATAGTAGCAATCCTTGCTCCATTTTCAATGCGTAGAATTATCTCACCATCCCTCAGCCTCCTGCTATCCTTAAGATCCTGTATGAAAGTGCACAAATGAGCACTAGAACCAGAGTCAAGCACCCAACTAGATGCAGAAAAAATCATAAGGTTAGATTCAATAACAAGCATACCTTCAGAAGGACTTGACTCCTTCTTATTCTTCAAGGTGACCAAGTATGTAGGGCAGTTCTGCTTTCAGTGGCCGTCAGTGTTGCAATGAAAATACTTTTCTTTGTCAATAGCCTTCTTCTTCAGCTCTGCCTTCTTTTTCTTTTCTCCTTCCACCTTCTACCTTTTCATAGACTTCTTCTTATTTCCAAAAGACTTTCTCTTGGATAAAGTTCGTTCAATAGCAAATACCGAGCCTTTAGAATCTTTCATTAAAAGCTCAGCAGTAACCAGCATGTTCATAAGCTCGATCAGAGTATTTTGAAGTTTATGCATATGGTAGTTCATGATGAATTGCCCATATGCATCAGTCAAGGATTGCAGAACTATATCATTCTGTAGATTCAGGTCCAACTTCACTCGGAGCTTCTCAAGCTCTTTCAAGTTCTTGATCATCATTAGATAATGATCTTGGTCTGACTGTCCATCACGTATTTTAGTCTTGAATAGTCGTTTAGTGATCTGATATTTGGTTGCGCGACTCTATTCACCAAACATCTCTTGCAGGTGAGCCAACATTTGATGGGCAGTCTTGATATCTTCATGTTGGTGCTGAAGCTCATCAGACATCAAGCCCAACATGTAGTATCTGGCCTTGTTATTTCCATCCGTCCAGTTGTCAAGAGACGCTCTCTATTTAGCGGATGGATAAGTTGGTACGGTGGGGGAATCCTAGTCCAATACATGAGTTAACTTCTTGGAATCCAAAATGATTTTGAAGTTTCGAAGCCAATCTTTGTAATTGGGTCCGATCAGTCTATGGGTGTCCAGGATAGGTGCTAGTGGGTTGGATGTAGACATTTTGCTTTTTCTGTAGAGAGTCAAAGTTTCTAGTTAGATATTATAATTAAGACTTGACCAATTTATTTAGAGATTTAATTTTTATATAAATTAGCTCCTACTATTTTTTTGAATCCCTACACTCCCTCTATAGAGATGCAAAAATTTTCATGATTATAGATTTTTAATGGATGGTATAGTCCCATCAACTAACTCATCACCTCACCTATCAGTTATTGGTGATGGGTTAGCCAATGAGTAGATAACTCTTGTCCAATGATTTTCTAATGATGGTGCATCCAAATTAGGTCTCTATTTCATGCATCGTGCTCAGAATATTGATCCACTCCTTAGTTAAGTCAGACCCATCATTTGTACAGATTAGATTTCTAATTCGGTCTCTCACCGTATCCAAAATATTGAGCTCAATTTATCCTCCAATCCATAGCATCCAATGCCTAATAGACATGGTTGCATCTTTTTCGTGCAATTGAACCACTGTGACCAACCGAGAACAATCAATCCCGAAAAGAGCCCACAAATCTATAATGGTGGAAGACCTTAGACTTAATCTTTTCTTAGAAAGATTTGATTCAGATCTCTTTAAACTTGACTTACAATAGCCATAACAATTATGACTAACCTGAAGGAAAATCCTGATTTTTCGATCCAGATTCGTTAAGATCTGATCAGATCAAGAGATATATTTCAAAATTTTTTCTTCTTAATTTATATCAGATCTGGGATGTTTCAGATCTAATTCTTATTATTTTAATAAATAAAATAAAGTAAGGATAAATTAAATCAAATTTAATTTATCTAATTTGGGTAATCCTATTATCCTGTTGATGATCCTGTATGCAGCGAAAGGTTCTGGATCTAGCCACGCAAGCGTTTGGCCTCTATCGGTATCCACTCGAGCTAGATCTGGAGATCCTCTTCTTCTCTATCACATCTCCAAAAATCAAATTTGGATCCGATCTGGAGGATCTTCAAAACTCCTTTTGAAGATCAACAGTCATCCTTTGCAGCAGTGCAGCCTTCTTGCTTTTGATCTCCTTTCTTTGATCTGGATCGCACCAACCAAGCTCCAAAACTATTTTGGACGTGAAAAGGAGAGGGAGAAGAAGCTTTGGTGTGGAGGAGGAGAGGAGAAAAAGCCTTGGGCATGGAGAATTCTGATTCAATAATCTCATATAATTTGAGTTGGGCACAAGGTCTTATTTATAGACTGACTGTGATCCAACTTCTCTTCTTCCCAACCAATCACAATCCTTTGTGAAATCAGATCTAAATCTGATTGGTGAGAATAGAGTCCCCTGGATTTCTCCTTAGAGGGTGCCTAAGACCAGTCAAACTGGATTCTTAGAAGAACTCTAATTGGAATCCAAAAGGGAGGTGGAGTCCTTGTCCAACAAGGACTCCAGGGCACCTCCAACTTGGACGCATGCCTAGGGTGGCATGCACCCTCCTCCTTGCTAGGTTCTGGTAGGGGGATAGGCCCCCACCAGCTCTCCAATAGATGTGTGACATATGATCAAAAGTCAAAATATCATGGTCAACATTTGACCATTCAAAGATAGACTTTTAACCAAAGTCAAAGAATCAGAAATGGTAGGTAATGTCTTACAAAATAAGATAATCCTTTTTGACTTAGACTACCTCCAGTCAGACCATATGAAGGCCTCTGATTGAGCACAAACTCCTTTGGCTCAGGCAGGACAACTTATTTATGATAGTAAAAGAAGAACGTTAGGTTCAATCGAGTGCTAGCACGATTTCCTTGAACCTTATTGAATCTCATTCAGATCGACTGAACTGGATTAGTTCAATTGATGATCACCAGATTCAAACCCTTGTTTGTGTGACCCAGTTAGGTTCAATTCTGTATGGTAATGGGATATGTCATGATCTCTATCATCGACATCATTGAAACTCCTTTCGTTGGATCAGAACTCTTCTGATTCGAACAGCTAGAATGATCGATCATCTAAATCATTCTAATTGCTCTCTCAAAATCCTACCAGTGACACCTAGTAGTATATGGTGGCAACCCATCAAGCTGAATGCGAACCTCTTGGTGCAGCTACCTATGTGATTAAGTTCTTCTATCTTGAGCCCCGATTCAGATTAGGGTTAAGGTAAAACTCATCAAACCCTAGTCTCTGTCATATGATGTAATCATTCGATTCGAGTCCTGAATGTGAAAATCTAAATAGAAACTCTTTCTATTATTTCACTCTACCATGGCCATGGACTTCTTGGACTTGATTCTCATGATTATCATAGGGCTGCTCCTCTACCACCGAGGTAGATAGATTCCATCTTCCTGAAATCTTAGGATTTATTATGCATTTTTGTTTAGTACCCTACTTAATTAAGAATTAAGTTTATAAAATAATTAATTAGGTCTAAATTAGAATTTTAGATCTAAGACATATTCATAATACTGGGTTTGGGCTTGGGTAGCTACATTAGGTCTAAGCGGTTTGATCAACACCGAATCAAGAGTTGGTTAGATGGGATCAAACAATGCTTAAATTGACCAGCCTAATAGGTTTAAGTCTGGGTCAAGATCGAGTCACGATCAAGCAAGACCTAATTAGGCTCAGAGGTTAGAGTCTGGATTATAGGCAAATCCAATTGGTTCTGGCTCAACAATTTGGTGTCTAAGGTAAGTTTGGCACATACGATCGACTGGTTTTTAATTGGAAGCTACTCCACCTGAATGCGTTCTTGTACGAGTTAATGGCATATTCCTTCCATCGGTCTCACTTACTTGGCCATATCTATTGACACAATTCTGATCTGAGGTGGTCAATAATCCGAGCTAACCCATGCCACTAGGTTAGTCATAATTGTTATGACTAAGCCAAGTCTAGTTTAATGAGACCTGAATCAATTCTTCCTAAGAAAAGATTAAGTCTAAGATCTTCCACCAATGTAGACGTGCGGGCCCTTCTCAGGGTTGATTGTTCTCGGCTGGATACAGTGGCTCAGTTGCACCGAGAAGATGCAACCATGTCTATTAGGCATTGGATGCTATGGGTTGGAGGATGAGTTGGGCTCAATATTCTGAATACGGTGAGAGACTCAATTAGGAACCCAGTCGATGCAAATGGTGGGTCTGACTTAACTAAGGAGTGGATCAATATTCTGGATACGGTGAGATTCATGAATTAGAGACCAAGTTTGGGTGCACCATGATTAGAGAATCATTGAACAAGAGTTGTTTACTCATTGGCTAACCCTCACCAATAACTGTTAGGTGAGGTGATGAGTCAGTTGGTGAGACCGCACCACCCACTAGAAATCATTAATCATGGAGATTTTCACATCTCTACAGAGGGAGTGTAGGGATCCAAAAAAATAGTGGGAGCTAATTTGTTTAAAAATAAAATCCCTAAACAAATTGGTCAAGTCATAATTACAGTATCTAACTAGAATCTTTGACTCTCTACAGAGAAATGTCTACGTCCAACCCATTGGCACGTATCCTAGACACACATAGACTGACTGGACCCAATTATAAAGATTGGCTCAGGAACTACAAAATAGTTTTGGGTTCCAAGAAGTTAACCCATGTACTGGACCAGGACTCTCCCACCTTACCAGCACGTCCATCTATTAAACAGAGAGCGTCTCTAGAAAAATGGATAGACGAAGATAATAAGGTCAGATATTACATGTCGGGCTCGATGTCTACGAGCTCCAGCGCCAACATGAAGATATTGGGACTGCTCGCCAAATGTTGGCTCACCTGCAGGAGATGTTTGGTGAACAGAGTCGCGCAGCCAAATATCAAGTCACGAAATGACTTTTTAAGGCTAAGATGCGTAATGGGCAGTCAGTCCAAGATCACTGTCTGATAATGATCAAGGACATGGAAGAGCTTGAGAAGCTCGATGTGAAGTTGACTTGATCTGCAGTGATATTATTCTACAATCCTTGACTGATGCAATGGCAATTATCATGAATTACCACATGCATAAATTTCAAAATTCCTTGGCCGAATTAATGAATATGCTGATTACCGCTGAGCCTTCTATGAAAGGTTCTAAAGGCTCAGTTCTTGCTATGGAACGGACTTCTTTCAAAAGAAACTCTTATGGAAAGAAAAAGAAGTCTGTGAAAAAGCAAAAGGTGGAAGGATCAAACGAAGAAGAAGGCAGGCCAAAGAAGAAGCTGATGGTCAAAGGAAAGGTTCTCATTGCATACAGGCGACATCTTGGAAGACGGAACTGCCTACTCCTGGCCAACCCTTGAAGAACAAGAAGGAAGGTCCTTCTGGAGTATGCTCGTTATGAGTCTAACCTTCAGTTTCTTCTGCATCCAGTTGGTGCTTGACTCTGGTCTACGTGACTCATCATGTGCAAACTTCCATACAGGGTTCTTGAAGAAAGACGACGCGAGGGATGGAGATATGATCCTACGCATCGGTAATGGAGCAACAGTTGCTGCAGTAAGCCGTGGGAACTATCTCTTTCGATACCATCTGGTTAGACTTGTTTTAAAAGACTGTTATTATGTGCCTTGCAGCTAACAGGAATTTGATTTCTGTTTCATGCTTGCAAAAAGTTATGTGATCCACCTTCTTTAAGGACCATTGTAACATTCTTATGAAAAAATAAATTGCAAATGCGTTTCCTATAATGTCACTTTACAACTACATATTGATGTACCTGTTTCACTATCGAGCAAACAGAATGCCAAAACGACCTAGGGATAGTCCAAACGACAGATATCTATGGCACTTAATATCAGTATAGCAGAAACTAGGATAACAAATTGGAGAAAACGGGCTATTGAGTCCGTGTGACTTCGAGTCATATCCAATTGTGAATCTTGTCTTCAAGGCAAATGACCAACTCCCTTTGTTGGACATGGGAAGGGCCACAGATCTTCTTGCCCTAGTACATTCAGATGTGTGAGCCATTGATGTGCGGCTAGAGATAATTTTGTTTACTTCATTACCTTATCGATGATCTATCTAGGTATGAGTAGTGTATTTATGAACACAAGTCTGAAGCTTTTGAAAAGTTCAAAGAATTCAGACATGAAGTAGAAAAAACAAACAGAAAAACCCAATTAGGTTCTTTCGATCAGATCGAGGAGGTGAATACCTTAGCCGAAATTCCTAAGACTATCTCAAGAAAAATGGCCATAGTCTCTCAATGGACTCCACCAGAACACTCAACTCAACGGAGTTTCAGAATGAAGAAATCAGATCTATCGGATAGGTCGATCCATGATGAGCTTCGCAGACCTTCCTGATTTTCTTTGGGGACACTCATTGTTACTTCAATCTATCTACTGAATAGGGTCCTCTAAAAACCTTCCTACCACACATATGAGATATGACACGTAAGAAACCAAGTCTGAGTCATCTCGAATTTAGGGTTTGTCCGGCACATCAAAGACAACAAGCGGACAAGTTAAGAGTTAGGTCCTTTAGAGCTCGATTCATAGGATATCCTAAAGAGTCATTAGGATACTATTTCTACATTCAGAAGACCACAAATGTGATTGTGAGTCGATATGCCATCTTTCTTGAAAAATGTTTATTCAAGAAGCGTTAATTGAAAAGCAGTTAGCTTGATGAGAAGTCTACAAGTTACAACGGAGCTAAGGACCAATTGGAACAAATCAGGTTGAGCCATAAGAACACTACTCTCTCACCTCGTAGATCGAAAAGAGTTTTCGTCCTGAGAGATACTTAGGTATTATTTCAGAGAAAGTAGAGAAAATGTTCCTCGTAGGTAATGGGCTCATCGTGATGATCCCAAAACTACAACGAGGTGATATCAGATATCGACTGCGAGAAATGGCTAGAGGCAATGCAGTCAGAAATTGACTCGATGCACTCAAACAGTTTGGATCTATGGTAGACTCACCAGAAGTATAGTACTATTGGTGTAATGGATCTTCAAGAGAAGATTGGTGCGATGAAATGTGGATACATTCAAGGGGCTAAGACAGTGGCCAAAGTATAGTCAACGCGAGGCATTGACTATCAAGATACTTTTCCCAGTGGCTATGCTAAAGTCCATCGCGACATTGCTTGTCGTTGAGCCTATTTTGATTAACGAATATGGCAAATGGAGAGAAACGGCATTTTAAATGGATATCTTGAGGAAGATATTCTATATGGAACAGCCGCAAAGATTTCACAATCCAGTGATACTGATCACAAGTTTGCAAGCTGCAAAGGTCATATATGGATTAAGCAAGCATCTCGAAGCTGGAACACTCGTTTTCATGATGTGATTAAATATTTGGTTTCATCAAAACGAAGAGGAACCGTATGTTTTCAAAAGGTCAGTAGGAGCACTGTTGTCTTCTTGTATTGTAGTGGATGACTCCCCTTATTGCGAATGAATTCCATGTTGACGACAGTCAAAATGTGGTTGTCTAAGAAATTCTCATGAAAGACCTAGGTGAAAGCATCTTTATTTAGGATTAAGGTCTATAGGGATAGACCGAATAGGATGCTAGGACTTTCACAAAGATGTACATAGAGAAGTATAAAGAGGTTAGTATGAAAAACTCTAAGAGGGGATTAATACCCTTCAGACATGGTATTCATCTTTCAAGAGATGTGCCCTAGCACACCTGAGGATATAGAATGCATGAGCAAGATCCCTTATGCTTTGCAATAGGGAGCCTCATGTATGCCATTGCTATGTACATGACCTGATATAGCTTCATGCTGTGGAGTGTTACAAGGCAGTATCAGTCAACATCTAGGTGAAGAACACTGGACTTTTCTATGAATGTATCCTTAAGTACTTGAGAAGAACTAAGGATATGATGTTGGTCTTTGGTAATGGAGAACTCCAAGTCTAGGGATACACAGACTCAGATTTTATGTCTGATATAGATGATCGAAAGTCGACATCTGGCAGTCTGTTTGTGTGCAATGGTGGTGCTGTTGGCTGGAAGAGTTTCAAGCAAACAGTGATAGCAGATTCCACCATGGAAGCAGAATATATCGCTGCATCAGAGGCTGCAAAGGAAGCATTCTGGTACAAGAAGTTTGCTGCAGAAATCGGAGTAATGCCATTAGATGCCATTCCTCTATACTGCAACAACAATGGCACCATAGCCCTTGCTAAGAAGCGAGGTCTCACAGAAATTCAAGCACTTGAGCGGTGATACCACTATCCACGATTACTCAAGAAGGGTTACGTCGAGGTCAAGAGAGTCAACTCCACAGATAATGTGGCTGACCCACTTACAAAGCCGTTGGGCCAGCAGAAGTTCGAAGCCCATCTTGAGAAGATGGGACTTAGACTTATAGCCAATTGGCTTTAGGATAAGTGGGAGATTATTAGATATATGTGCCCTATAATCCAGAATTGGCTGACACTTGTAATACACTTCTAGGGGCAAAATTGTAATTTTGACTAATATCAATAAAATGGGTTATTTTCTATCACATATGTGTATTTAGTGTCTGTGATACATCCTTTGAGTTAATGGTAATGATATTTCATATTTTCAAGAGTTAAAATTTAAGACATGAATAATCATTGTTAACTCATAAAATGCTCCCGACCATAGGATCATCACGACGATGGTGATTGATCTAGAAGGTTGGTATACAATCGCTTCTCTTTAGTAGATGAGTCTTGAGTCTATGGTGTGGAGACACACGGAGCAAGAGTATAGGTACTCGTTAGAGAACGAGGGCACTGAGCGTGACCACCTCGAGTAGTCATTAGGGAGTCTACCTTCTCATCCATGACTGACTCGATGCTGTAGTAGTGTGTCTGGTTCTTTGATCTGAGGTGCATCAGCAGTTCACCTTGAGGGTGTTATAGTTTGACTACACCATTACTTGGTCTCCTAGCCATATGGAATCCTGAGGTGTATGTTGGCTATAGTATGTTCATTGTAGGAACTGGATGGCATCAAGATGGAATCTATCTACCTCGGTGGTAGAGGAGCAGCCCTATGATAATCATGAGAATCAAGTCCAAGAAGTCCATGGCCATGGTAGAGTGAAATAATAGAAAGAGTTTCTATTTAGATTTTCACATCAGACTCGAATCGAATGATTACATCATATGACAGAGACTAGGGTTTGATGAGTTTACCTTAACCCTAATCTAATCGGGGCTCAAGATAGAAGAACTTAATCACATAGGTAGCTGCACCAAGAGGTTCGCATTTAGCTTTGATGGGTTGCCACCATATACTACTAGATGTCACTGGTAGATTTTGAGAGCAATTAGAATGATTTAGATGATCGATCATTCTAGCTGTTCGAATCAGAAGAGTTCTGATCCAACGAAAGGAGTTTCAATGATGTCGATGATAGAGATCATGACATATCCCATTACCATACAGAATTGAACCTAACTGGGTCACACAAACAAGGGTTTGAATCTGGTGATCATCAATTGAACTAATCCAGTTCAGTCGATCTGAATGAGATTCAATAAGGTTCAAGGAAATCGTGCTAGCACTCGATTGAACCTAACGTTCTTCTTTTACTATCATAAATAAGTTGTCCTGCCTGAGCCAAAGGAGTTTGTGCTCAATCAGAGGCCTTCATATGGTCTGACTGGAGGTAGTCTAAGTCAAAAAGGATTATCTTATTTTGTAAGACATTACCTACATTTCTGATTCTTTGACTTTGGTAAAAGTCTATCTTTGAATGGTCAAATGTTGACCATGATATTTTGACTTTTGATCATATGTCACAATCTATTGGAGAGCTGTGGGGCTATCCCCCTACAGAACTAGCAAGGAGGAGGGTGCATGCCACCCTAGGCATGCGTCCAAGTTGGAGGTGCCTGGAGTCCTTGTTGGACAAGGACTCCACCTCCCTTTTGGATTCCAATTAGAGTTCTTCTAAGAATCCAGTTTGACTGGTCTTAGGCACCCTCTAAGGAGAAATCCAGGGGACTCTATTCTCACCAATCAGATTTAGATCTGATTTCACAAAGGATTGTGATTGGTTGGGAGAAGAGAAGTTGGATCACAGTCAGTCTATAATAAGACCTTGTGCCCAACTCAAATTATATGAGATTATTGAATCAGAATTCTCATGCCCAAGGCTTTTTCTCCTCTCCTCTCCACCCAAAGCTTCTTCTCCTCTCCTTTTCACGTCCAAAATAGTTTTGGAGCTTGGTTGGTGCGATCCAGATCAAAGAAGGAGATCAAAAGCAAGAAGGCTGCACTGCTGCAAAGGATGACTGTTGATCTTCAAAGGAGTTTTGAAGATCCTCCAGATCGGATCCAAATTTGATTTTTGGGATGTGATAGAGAAGAAGAGGATCTCCAGATCTAGTCGAGTGGATACCGATAGAGGCCAAACGCTTGCGTGGCTAGATCCGAACCTTTCGCTGCATACAGGATCATCAACAGGATAATAGGATTACCCAATTAGATAAATTAAATTTGATTTAATTATCCTTACTTTATTTTATTTATTAAAATAATAAGAATTAGATCTGAAACATCCAGATCTGATATAAATTAAGAAGAAAAAATTTTGAATATATCTCTTGATTGATCAGATCTTAACGAATCTGATCGAAAAATCAGGATTTTCTTCAGGTAGTCATAATTGTTATGGCTATTGTAAGTCAAGTTTAAAGGAATCTGAATCAAATCTTTCTAAAAAAGATTAAGTCTAAGGTCTTCCACCATTATAGATTTGTGGGCTCTTTTCGGGATTGATTGTCTCGGTTGGTCACAGTGGTTCAATGCACGAAAAAGATGCAACCATGTCTATTAGGCATTTGGATGCTATGGATTGGAGATAATTGAGCTCAATATTTTGGATACGGTGAGAGACCGAATTAGAAATCTAATCTGTAAAATGATGGGTCTGACTTAAACTAAGGAGTGGATCAATATTCTGAGCACGATGCATGAAATAGAGACCTAATTTGGATGCACCAATCATTGAAAATCATTGG
>QRFJ01002964.1:115587-155299 GCA_006176705.1 Cocos nucifera | reverse complement strand
ACAGACTCAGATTTTATGTCTGATATAGATGATCGAAAGTCGACATCTTGGCAGTCTGTTTGTGTGCAATGGTGGTGCTGTTGCTGAAGAGTTTCAAGCAAACAGTGATAGCAGATTCCACCATGAAGCAGAATTAATATCGCTGCATCAGAGGCTGCAAAGGAAGCATTCTGGTACAAGAAGTTTGCTGCAGAAATCGGAGTAATGCCATTAGATGCCATTCCTCTATACTGCAACAACAATGGAGCCATAGCCCTTGCTAAGAAGCCGAGGTCTCACCAGAAATTCAAGCACATTGAGCGGTGATACCACCTCATCCACGATTACCTCAAGAAGGGTTACGTCGAGGTCAAGAGAGTCAATCCACAGATAATGTGGCTGACCCACTTACAAACCGTTGGGCCAGCAGAAGTTCGAAGCCCATCTTGAGAAGATGGACTTAGACTTATAGCAATTGGCTTAGGATAAGTGGGAGATTATTAGATATATGTGCCCTATAATCCAGAATTGGCTGACACTTGTAATACACTTCTAGGGGCAAAATTGTAATTTTGACTAATATCAATAAAATGGGTTATTTTCTATCACATATGTGTATTTAGTGTCTGTGATACATCCTTTGAGTTAATGGTAATGATATTTCATATTTTCAAGAGTTAAAATTTAAGACATGAATAATCATTGTTAACTCATAAAATGCTCCCGACCATAGGATCATCACGACGATGGTGATTGATCTAGAAGGTTGGTATACAATCGCTTCTCTTTAGTAGATGAGTCTTGAGTCTATGGTGTGGAGACACCGGAGCAAGAGTATAGGTACTCGTTAGAGAACGAGGGCACTGAGCGTGACCACCTCGAGTAGTCATTAGGGAGTCTACCTTCTCATCCATGACTGACTCGATGCTGTAGTAGTGTGTCTGGTTCTTTGATCTGAGGTGCATCGGCAGTTCACCTTGAGGGTGTTATAGTTTGACTACACCATTACTTGGTCTCCTAGCCATATGGAATCCTTGAGTTTGTTGGCTATAGATGTTCATTGTAGGAACTGGATGGCATCAGGATCTAGGGTTTTGCAGAAAGTAAGTTTTGGGTTTCTGATTAAGGACGAACACGCAGCACCCCTACACGTCATAAGAACACCCCATCGAATGGGAAGAGAGGGCCTTTAAACCCTTCTTCATTCTTATGACCGGACGGCCAAGAGGAACGCCTTAATCAGGAACATTCAATACTACAAAACAATATCAGATCTATATCATATATCTCATATATAAAGTAGATCTAATCATGGCATATTTTGCATACATCTCATGTATCATAATCATGCATGTTTTCAGATCTAAATTATCTCATAATAATCTAAAAAATTTAGATTTAAATTGATCTAATCAAAATAAATTTTAATCTAGATAATTATGTAGAACTATTCTACAACTAGTCTAGACATGCATCAATCATATCTCATATGATATTTAAAATTAAATAATTTTTATTTGCTATTTATTAGATGTTATTATAACACTTATAATATCAGAAAATAGTAAATAAGAAGATCTAAAATATGATTTAATCAGATTAAATCAAAGACATGCAAAGACTATTCTATAGAACTATTCTATTCTAGAACTAGTCATGCATATTCTTCATGTTCTTAGATCCAAATCATTTAATTTTAATTTTTCTGATTTTCAGATCTGATCACATCTCATGTGACATCTGAAATCACTTTATTTTCTAATTAAAATAAAATTTAAAATCAGATCTAAACAATTTAGAACCATGGCTCTGATACCAGTTGAAGGGAAATCCTGATTTCCCGGTCCAGGTTCGTCCAGATCTGATTCAGATCAAGAGATATATTTCAAAATTTTTTCTCTTGATCTCTATTAGATTTGAGATATTTTAGATCTAATTATTATTATTTTAATAAATAAAATAATTTAAGGATAAATTAAATCAAATTTAATTTACCTGATTTGGATAATCCTATTACCTTGTTAATGATCCTATATGCAGCGGAAGGTTCTGGATCTAGCCACGCAAGCGCCTGGCCTCTACCGGTATGCACTCAAACTAGATCTAGAGATCCTCTTCTTCTCTATCACATCTTCAAAAATTAGATTTGGATTTGATCTGGAGGATCTTCAAAACTCCTTTTGAAGATCAGCAGTCATCCTTTGCAGCAGTGCAGCCTTCTTGCTTTTGATCTCCTTTCTTTCATCTGGATCGCACCAACCAAGCCCCAAAACTATTTTGGACATAGAAAGGAGAGGGAGAAGAAGCTTTGGTATGGAGGAGGAGAGGAGAAAAAGCCTTGGGCATGGGGAATTTTGATTCAATAATCTCATATAATTTGAGTTGGGCATAGGGTCTTATTTATAGACTGACTGTGATCCAACTTCTCTTCCTCTCAACCAATCACAATCCTTTGTGAAATCAGATCTAAATCTGATTGGTGAGAATAGAGTCCCCTGGATTCCTCCTTAGAGGGTGCCTAAGACCAGTCAAACTGGATTCTTAGAAGAACTCTAATTGGAATCCAAAAGGGAGGTGGAGTCCTTGTCCAACAAGGACTCCAAGGCGCCTCCAACTTGGGTGCACGCCTAGGGTGGCGTGCGCCCTCCTCCTTGCCAGGTTCTGGCAGGGGGACAGGCCCCCACCAGCTCTCCAATAGGTGCATGACATGTGGTCAAAAGTCAAAGTATCAATGGTCAACGTTTGACCAGTCAAAGGTAGACTTTTGACCAAAGTCAAAGAACAAGAAATGGCAGGTGACCAAAAATGGCAGGTAATGTCTTACAAAATAAGACAACCTTTTTGACTTGGACAACCTCCAGTCAGACCATATGAAGGCCTCTGATTGAGCACAAACTCCTTTGGCTCAGACAGGACAACTTATTTATGATAGTAAAAGAAGAACGTTAGGTTCAATCGAGTGCTAGCACGATTTCCTTGAACCTAATTGAATCTCATTCAGATCAATTGAACTAGATCAGTTCAATTGATGATCACCAGATTCAAACCCTTGTTTGTGTGACCCAGTTAGGTTCAGTTCTGTATGGTAATGGGATATGTCATGATCTCTATCATCGACATCATCGAAACTCCTTTCGATGGATCAGAACTCTTCTGATTCGAACAGCTAGAATGATCGATCATCTAAATCATTCTAATTGCTCCCAAAATCCACCAGTGACACCTAGCAGTATATGGTGGCAACCCATCAGAGCTGAATGCGAACCTCTTGGTGCAGCTACCTGTGTGATTAAGTTCTTCTATCTTGAGCCCCGATCAGATTAGGGTTAAGGTAAACTCGTCAAACCCTAGTCTCTGTCATATGATGTAATCATTCGATTCGAGTCCGATGTGAAAATCTAAATAGAAACTCTTTCTATTATTTCACTCTGCCATGGCCATGGACTTTTGGACTTGATTCTCATGATTATCATAGGGCTGCTCCTCTACCACCGAGGTAGATAGATTCCATCTTGATGCCATCCAGTTCCTACAATGAACATGCTATAGCCAACATACACCTCAGGGTTCCATATGGCTAGGAGACCGAGTAATGGTGTAGTCAAACTATAACACCCTCAAGGTGAACTGTCGATGCACCTCAAGTCAAAGAACCAGACACACTACTACAGCATCGAGTCAGTCATTGACGAGAAGGTAGACTCTCTAATGACTACTCGAGGTGATCACACTCAGTGCCCTCATTCTCTAATGAGTACCTGTACTCTCACTTCAGTGTCTCCACACCGTAGACTCAAGACTCATCTGCTAAAGAGAAGCGATTGTACACCAACCTTCTGGATCAATCACCATCCTCGTGATGATCCTATGGTCGGAGGCATTTTATGAGTTAACAATGATTATTCTTGTCTTAAATTTTCAACTCTTGAAAATATGAAATATCATTACCATTAACTCAAAGGATGTATCATAGACACTAAATACACATATGTGATAGAAAATAATCCATTTTATTGGATTAGTCAAAATTATAATTTTGCCCCTAGAAGTGTATTACAAGTGTCAGTCAATTCTGGCTTCTAGGGCACATATATCTAACATAACCTAGTGGCATGGGTTAGCTTGGATTGTTAACCACCTTAGATCAGGACTGGGTCGATAAATATGGCCAGGTAAGTGAGACCGATGGAAGGAATATGCCATTAACTCGACAAGAACATATTTGAGTCGAGTAGCTCTCAATTAAAAATCAGTCGATCATATCTGCTAGACTTATCTTAGACACCAAATTATTGAGCCAGAACCAATTAGGTTAGCCTACAATTCAAACTCTAACCACTAAGCCTAATTAGGTCTTAGCTTGATCGATCACTCATGTGATTCGATCTTGATCCAGACTTAATCCTATTAGGATGGTCAATTTAAGCACTCTTAATCCTATTAGGCTAGTCAACTTAAGCATTATGGCATAGGCAATGGGTCAAGCTCTTTTGATCTTGGTGCAAATAGAGTTTTTATAGACCCTATTGCACCATGTAGTGCCACATCATCCCGGCCAATCATGACCTTTTATGCAATCAGATCTAAATTTGATTGATGGGATGACATTATCTAATCTAATCAGATGAGAGACCCTCTGAATTATCCTTAGATGGTGCCAAGATTGTGTCAAAACAGTCTTCTAAGCACCATCCAAGTAGAATCTTCAGAACAACTGAAGTCCCATCTGTACCAAACTCCAGATGCTTTATCTATGGGTGCATGCCTCACTAGGCATGTGCCCCTTATCCATCTACCTTTTAGTAGGTCGACTGATCCAAGAATTCTCTTCTATGATGGCTTGATACATGGGCAGATGTCTAAGTGTCAAAGGTCAATGTTTGACCAAATATCCGAAACAAGATTTGGTAGGTGACGAAAAATGGCAGGTGTTGTCTCAAATTCATCTCATAAATTAAGACAACCCTTTTCTGATCTGGAAAAGCTCCAGTCAGACCAAGTAAAGGTATCTAAGTGAGCCCAAATATATTTGGCTCAGTCGAGACAAACTTTAATGATAATTAAAGGAGAACATTAGGCTCAATCATGTGCTAGCATGATTTTCTTGAACCTAATTGAATCTATTTCAAATTAATTAAACCGGGTTAGTCCAATTGATGATATCTAGATCAAAATCCTTATTTGTGTGATCTAGTTAGGTTCAATTCCGTATGGTAATGAGATATATCATGATTTCTATCATCGACATCATCGAAATATCTTTCGATGGATTAGAACTTTTTTGATTCAGACAACTAGTATGATTGATCATCTAAATCATTCTAATTGCTCTCAAAATCCACTAGTGATACTTAACAGCATATGGTGGTAATCCATCAGAACTAAAAATGAACCTCTCTGTATAGTTACCTATGTGATTAAGTTCTTCTATCTTGAGCCCCGACTAGATTGGGGTTAAGATAATCTTGTCAAATCCTAATATCCATCATATGATTAATTATTCGATTCAAGTCCAATGTGAAAACCTTAATAGAAACTCTTTCTATTATTTCACTCTGCCATGGCCATGGGCTTATGGACTTGATTCTCATGATCATCATAGGGCTACTCCTCATCTACCAAGGTAGATAGATTCCCTATTGGTGCAATCCAATTCCTACAATGAACATACTATAGCCAACATACATCTTAGAATTCTGAATGGCTAGGAGACCGAGTCATGGTGTAGTTAAACTATAACACCCTCAAGGTGAACTGCCAATGCACCTCAGGTCAAAGAACTAGATATACAACTATAGCTTTGAGCTAGTCATCGACAAGATGGTAGACTTCCTAGTGACCGCTCAAGGTGGTCACGCTCAGTGCCCTCATTTTCTAACGAGTATCTGTACTCTCACTTTGGTATCTCTACACCATAGACTCAGGACTCATCTACTATAAAGAAGCGATTGTACACCAATCTTTCAGATCAATCACCATCCTCATGATGATCCTATGATCAGGAGCATTTTATGAGTTAATAATAAAAATTCATGTCTTAAATTTTCAACTCTTAAAAATAAGAACTATCATTGTCATTAACTCAAGAGATGTATCGCAGACACTAAATACATATTATGATAGAAAATAATTTATTTTATTATTTATAGTCAAAATTATATTTTTTTTCTTAAAAGTGTATAATAAGTGTTAGCCAATTCTGGCTTCTAGGGCAGACATATCTAACATGACCTAGGCAGGAAAGATGTCCAGGATTGAAGATGGGCTGAAGGCAGCAAGGACAAGGCGATCTATTTTTGGATGAAGTTTTATAGCGTTCAGTAGGTTGGATCGAGCGACGAATCTGAGGAGCTCACCTCTTTGAGGAGGATCGTCGGTGAGCTCTCAAAGGCTATTGGGGTGGAGAAAGCTAAAGTTCAGTAGCTGAAGCTTTAGTTGACCTACGAGCGTCAAGTCATCATGGATGTCGAAGCTAAATCCAAAGTCCTGAGGAAGCAGCGGTGAGAACTCAAAGCCAAATTTGAGTACCCCAATAGAATGTATATCGATGTCCTATATAAGAAGAAAGAGCTCGAGGAGGAGATCTTCAGACTAAAGGAAGCTTTGGTGATGGCTGGAGCCGATAGCCTGAAGTCTGAAGAGCTCGGGCTGCCTTAGGACTTCACCTCCTTTCTTTTTTCTTTATGTAATCGGTTTCATCAATCTTTATTCCATTTGTAATGCATTTATTCTTTAGCATAGTTGGTCCTTGCTGACCTTCATTTCGCTTATAGTATGCCCACTATGTAATCGATCTTGTTAACTTTTATTTTGTAATGAACACAACTCCATGATGAAATGGTATCTCTCTCTTTTTTTTTTGCTATCATCTCTTGTAGATGCAATTTTGGATGCCTCATTTTTCCCTTTATTTCTAATAAGACACTTGTCGTAGATGTCGGGCTAGAGGTCTGTTCCACGGATCAGGTCAAGGTTTTACCTTTGGCATTTGGAGTGGCCATAGGGGGATGTAAACGATAGTCGTTAGTAGGGCCTTGGCCTCTTCCTTGTTTTCAATTAGCGAGGCCTCAGCCTTTCACCCTTTGCACGATTGTAGAGGTTTGTCGGGTCCATTGGCGGGATCTCTCCCCTCATCTCATTTTGCTTTAACGAGGCCTTCGACTTTGCTCACATTAGGATGAGATTTTCCTCCTATTCCTAGTGGGCTGTAAGGGCACATTAGGACTACTGGCAGGGCCTCTCCCCTTATCTTATTTTAGTTCAACGAGGCCTTTGACTTTGCTTACATCAGGATAAGGTTCTCCTTTTGTTCCTAATGGGCTGTAGGGGCACGTTAGGATCGTTGGTAGGGCCTCTTTCCTCATCTCATCTTAGTTCAATGAGGCCTTCGACTTTGCTCACATTAGGACGAGGTTCTCTTCCTATTCCAATGGACTGTAGGGGCACATTAAATTGGTAGGCCTCCTCCTGATCTTTCTTAGTTTAATGAGCCTTCGACTTTGCTCACTTAGGACGAGGTTCTTTCTCTCCCCTCATCTCGTCTTAGTTCAACAAGGCCTTCAACTTTGCTCACGTTAGGATGAGATTCTCCTCCTATTTCTAATGGGCTGTAGGAGTACATTAGGATTGTTGGTAGGATTTCTTCCCTCATCTCATCTTAGTTTAATGAGATCTTCGACTTTGCTCATGTTAGGATGAGGTTCTTCTCCTATTCCTAATGGACTGTAGGGGAACATTAGGGCCATTGGTACGGTCTCTCCCCTCATCTCGTCTTAATTTAATGAGGCCTTCGACCTTGCTCACATTAGGATGAGGTTCTCCTCCTATTCCTAACGGGCTACTTTAGGTTGCTTTAGAGAGTTATTAGTCATTACACAATTTTTGCACCAAGAAGTAATGATGTTGAAATAGAAAAATTTTTTTGAAGAAAAGTTACTGATAGTACATTCTTAAGTTTTCTGAATTCTAAGACTGTAGGAGTGTCACTCCTCTGAGCTCCTTCAAGTGATAAGTTCAGGGCGGATGACCTCCTCTACTTTATATGGACCTTCCAAATTCATGATGAGCTTTTCTTGATCTTGAGGTTGCAAAATGGACGCTCGTCGGAGCACCAAGTCCACCACCCTGAATACTTTGCATTTTACTCGAAGTTAAAATATTTGGCTACTCTTCGTTTGTTGGCTTCCATTCGAACTTAGGCTTGTTCTCTTTTTTCCTCCAGTTGATCGAGGTTGACTCTTAGGTCTTCTAAGCTATGTTGCTCATTGAAGGCTACGACCCATGCTGACAGAAGTTTAAGCTCGATTGGGATGACTGCCTCTATTCCCAATGCCAAGACGAATGGTGTTTCTCAATCGATAGCCTTTGAGTAGTTCAGTATGCCTAGAGGATGTTGTAGAGTTCGTCTGCCCAAGTCTTCCTTACTTTTTCAAGCCTTGCCTTGATACCCTATAGTAAAATTTTGTTGGTCACCTCTGCTTCACCATTTGCCGACGGATGGGCCACTAACGTGAAGTGATGGGAGATGTTTAGATCTTCGCAAAACTTAGCAAACCTCGTTCCAGCAAACTATCGTCCGTTATCTATTATAAGAGTTCAGGGCAGACCAAACTGACAGACGATTGACTTTTAGATGAAGTCTTGTACCTTGGCCTCAGTAATTTTTGTTAATGGTTCGGCCTCGATCCATTTGGTGAAGTAGTCGATCACAACCAGGAGGAACTTTCATGGTCCGAATATCTTTGGAAAGGGGTCAAGTATATCCATTCTTCACTACACAAATGTTCAAGGTGTGCTTAGTGGAGTAAGCTCGGAGGCCAGCTGTCTTTATATGTTTGCATTTCTCTGACAGCGATCATATTTCTTGACATACTCTATAGAGTCATGGTACAAGATCGGCCAATGGTACCCCTACCGAAGTAGCCTTTGTGATAGGGATCTAGCTCCTATATGAGTTTCGTAAATTCTCTCATGCGCTTTCCATAATGCAAAGTCGGCCTTCGAAGATCGAAGACATCTCAAGAGTGGTAGAGAATACAACCTTTTATATAGCTTGACTTCATATAGAACATATTGAGAAGCTTGATTCTTAAGTTTTTGAGCTTCTTTCGGATCACGAGGAAGAGCTCCATCCTTGAGGTAGGTAACTAGCAGGTCGATCCAGCTCCGCTCGTGCTCAACTTGCATAACAGGCTATGACTCCTCTGAGCTTGGGTACTTTATAATTTAAAAAAAATATTTCTTTGGGAAGTTCGACTGAGGCTAAAGTGGCCAATTTTGAGAGAAGGTCGGCTCTTGTATTTTCTGCCCTCGAAATATGTTGAATGCTAAAACTATTGAAGGCTGAATTCAAATTCTTTACTTTTCCAAGATATTTCATCATGCTTTCCTTCCGAGCTTCATAGTTGCCGCTAACTTGTCCAACCACCAGTTGAAAATCACTATAGACTTAGAGCCAATCTACTTCTAACTCTTTTGCTATTTTTAATCCAGCGATCAGAGCTTCATATTCAACCCTATTATTAGTTGCAGAAAATTGAAAGCGTAGTGCATATTCAACGATGACTCCCTTGGGGTTAACTAAGACCAAACTCGCACCTACTTCAGTAGCGTTGGATGAACCATCCACGTATAGGACCCAAAAACCTTCAGAAAGGTTGGCATTCTCTTCGAGGGGGCTCGATTGCAACCACGAAATGCTGGTTTCATCCTGTTCAAGCATGGCTTCATCTAGAATGGTGCATTATACTACAAAATCTACTAATATCTAGGCTTTGATCGATGGTCGAGGTTGGTAGTTCATGTCAAATTCTGTAAGCTTAGTTGTCCATTTTGCGATTCTTTTGGAGGCATCCATTCAATGAAGGACTGCTTTAATTGGTTGATCCATAAGGACAATTATAATGTGCCCCTGAAAATAAAGTCAGAGTCTCCTAATGGTAATTAGAAGAGAGTAAGTCAATTTTTCTAATTTAGAGTATCTGATCTTTGCATCCCTCAGGATCCGACTTATGTAGTAGACCGCCCACTACGCTTTCACCTCCTCCTTGACCAGGACTGCTGCCAGGGCTGTCGAAAAGACTGCTAGGTGCAAGAATAATTCTTCTCTATGCTCAGGCTTCACCAACAGTGAGGATGAGTTGAGATAGTTTTTGAACTTCTCGAATGTCCGTTGGCATTCCATCATCCAGCAGAAGTTCTTTGGTTGCTTGAGAACTTAGAAAAAGGGCATGCATCACCTGGTCAATCTTGAGATGAAGCAGTTTAGGGATGTCACTTTTTCAGTCAGATGCTAAACTTCTTTAATTATTTTTAGAGCAATCATCTCCTGAATAGCCTAGATTTTCTCTGGATTCACTTCAATCCTGCACTCGATACCATGAATCCCAAAAACCTCCCCGAGGTCACATTGAAGATGCACTTGATTGGATTCAGCTTTATCTTGTACTTCTTAAGTGCGCTAAAGATCTCTTCGAGGTCGATAATATGATTTATTGAGGCTCGACTCTTGATGAGCATGTCGTTCACATACACTTTCATGTTTCGATCGATCTGCTTCCTAAAAATTTTGTTGACCAAGCGCTGGTACGTGGCCCCTGCATTCTTGAGTCCGAAGGCATAACCCTATAATAGTAAAGATCACAGTCAGTGATAAAAGCAATTTTTTCCTCATCCTCTGGCACCATCCAAATTTGATTATAGCTGAAAAAGGCATCCATGAAGGTGAGGAGCTCGTGGCTCGAGGTTTCATCCACTAGTTGATCAATCCTGGGTAGAAGGTAGCTATCTTTTGGGCAGGCTTTATTCAACTTTTTGAAGTCTATACACATCCTCCACTTATCATTTATCTTTTTAACGAGCACCACGTTTGAGACCCAGCTCGGATAGTTAACTTTTTGGATGAATCCAGCCTTGAGGAGCTTATCGACTTCTTCTATAATCACTTTTTACCTCTCCGAAACATGGCTGTGCATCTTATCTTTTATTGGTCGACACTTATGATCGACGGCCAGCCAATGTTCCATGACCTCGGCATCAATTTCTGGCATATCCGTTGGAACCCAAGCGAAGACGTCTACGTTCCTTCGGAGGAAGGTGATGAGTTGCTCCTGAACCTCATCCCCTAAGTTGGAGCCAATCTGCACAGTGTGCCCCATATTTTCGTCATTCAATGGGACAAAAATGAGGTCTTCCATAGGCTTGCCCCTCTCCTCCATAAGGTCGTCGAGGATATCCAGCCCATCAACAAGACAAAGGTCAGGCTGGATGTTTTTCTGTATGATAATGGAGTAACAGTGCCTTGCCAATGCCTAGTCTCTCCTAATCTCTCTGATTTTGCAGCTCGTCGAAAACTTCACCTTTAGATAATAAGTTGACATTACAGCTTACAGTGCATTCAAACCAGGTCGGTCGAGAATAGCATTGTAGGTAGATGGAGCTTTTATGATAAGAAAATCAACCTATACTTTAGCCAGCTTCGGGCGTTGCCCTACAGCCATAGTCAAAGTTATTATGTCCTCAACTGGCATGGCATCGCTAGTGAAGCCCACCAATGGAGAGTTCATAGGTTCCAAGTGTTAGATATATGTGCCCTAGAAGCCAAAATTGGCTGACACTTGTAATACACTTCTAGGGACAAAATTATAATTTTGACTAATATCAATAAAATAGATTATTTTCTATCACATATGTGTATTTAGTGTCTGTGATACATCCTTTGAGTTAATAATAATGATAATTCATATTTTCAAGAGTTGAAAATTTAAGACATGAATAATCATTATTAACTCATAAAATGCTCCCGACCATAGGATCATCACGAGGATGGTGATTGATCCGAAAGGTTGGTGTACAATCGCTTCTCTTTAGTAGATGACTCTTGAGTCTACAGTGTGGAAACACCGAAGCGAGAGTACAGGTACTCGTTAGAGAATGAGGGCACTGAGCATGACCACCTCGAGTAGTCATTCGAAAGTCTACCTTCACGTCGATGACCGACTCGATGCTGTAGTGGTGTGTCTGGTTCTTTGACTTGAGGTGCATCGGCAGTTCACCTTAAGGGTGTTATAGTTTGACTACACCATTACTCGGTCTCCTAGCCATATGGAATCCTGAGGTGTATGTTGGCTATAGCATGTTCATTGTAGGAACTGGATAGCATCAAGATGGAATCTATCTACCTCGGTGGTAGAGGAGCAGCCCTATGATGATCATGAGAATCAAGTCCAGAAGTCAATGGCCATGGCAGAGTGAAATAATAGAAAGAGTTTCTATTTAGGTTTTCACATTGGACTTGAAATCGAATGATTACATCAGATGATAGAGACTAGGGTTTGACAAGTTCACCTTAACCCTAATCTGATCGGGGCTCAAGATAGAAGAACTTAATCACACAAGTAGCTACACCAAGAGGTTCGCATTTAGCTCTGATGGGTTGCCACCATATACTGTTAGGTGTCACTAGTGGATTTTGGGAGCAATTAGAATGATTTAGATGATCGATCATTCTAGCTGATCGAATCAGAAGAGTTCTGATCCATCGAAAGGAGTTTCGATGATGTCGATGATAGAGATCATGACATATCCCATTACCATATAGAACTAAACTTAACTGGGTCACACAAACAAGGGTTTGAATTTGGTGATTATCAATTAAACTGATCTAGTTCAATTGATCTGAATGAGATTCAATTAGGTTCAAGGAAATCGTGCTAGCACACGATTGAACCTAACGTTCTTCTTTTACTATCATAAATAAGTTGTCCTGACTGAGCCAAAGAAGTTTGTGCTCAATCAGAGGCCTTCATATGGTCTGACTGAAGGTTGTCCAAGTCAGAAAAGGTTGTCTTATTTTGTAAGACATTACCTGCCATTTTTGGTCATTTGCCATTTCTCGTTCTTTGACTTTGGTCAAAAGTCTACCTTTGATTGGTCAAATATTGACCATTGACACTTTGAGTTCTGTCAATGTGTCATGCACCTATTGGAGTGCTGGTGGGGGCCTATCCCTCTACCAGAACCTGGCAAGAAAGAGGGTGCACTTCACCCTTGGCGTGTGCCCAAGCTGGAGGCGCCTAGGAGTCCCTATTGGATAGGGACTCCATCTCCTTTTTGGATTCCAATTAGAGTTCTCCTAAGAACCAACCTTGACTGGTGTTAGGCACCTTCTAAGGAGGAATCCAGGGGACTCTATTCCCACCAATCAAATTTAGATTTGATTTCACAAAGAGTTATGATTGGTTGGGAAGAAGAGGAGTTGGATCACAGTTAGTCTATAAATAAGACCCTGCGCCCAACTCAAAGAGGAATCTGAATTAATTGAGATCTCCAAGCCCCAAGGATTTTCTCCTCTCCTCCTCCATGCCAAAGTATCTTCTCCCTCTCCTCTCTACGTCCAAAAGGGTTTGGACCTTGGTTGGTGCAATCCAGACAAGAGAAAGGTGAGTGAAAGCTAGAAGGCTGCGCTGCTGCAAAGGACGACTGCTGATCTTCAAAAAGAGTTTTGAAGATCCTCCAGATCAGATCCAGATCTAATTTTTAGAGATGTGATAGAGAAGAAGAGGATCTCTAGATCCAGTCCAAGTGGATACCGATAGAGGCCAAGCACTTGCGTGGCTTGATCCAGAACCTTTCGCTGCTTATAGGATCATCAACGGGTAATAGGATTACCCACTTCAAGATAAATTAAATCTGATTTAATTTATCTAATTTATTTTAATTTCTAAAATAATAATAATCAGATTTGAAATATTCTAGATCTGATATGGATCAAAGAGAAAATTTTTTTGAAATATATCTCTTGATCTGATCAGATCTGAACGAACCTGGACCGAAAAATCAGGATTTTTCTTCACCAAGTGGTTATTAGGTAAAGATATTTTTGAGAACACATCATAAAATAAAATATCAGTAGAGCTTCCACTATCTACCAGAATGTGGCACATATTATAGTCAGCAATGTTTAAAGAGATTACAACTGCATCACTGTGTGGAAACTGAACTCCTTGGACATTCTCGTTGGTGAAAGTGATGGGCTCCTCAGTTCTTCACCTCTTCCCAGGCTTTGCTGATTCATTGGACTTCCCTTGCTGAAGTCCCCCAGAGATGGTGTTGACGATGCTGAGGGATGGCCGATCTGGCTCTTGCTCCTCCCTTCTTGGCGATTTTGGCTGCGGCAATGCCCTTGGTCGATCCTCCTGCCCTTCAGGCTGACGTCGCAGGAATCGATCGAGCCTGCCCCACCTGATGAGCTCCTCGATCTCATCTTGGAGCTGAATAAATTCTTCAGTATCGTGATCATGGTCATGATGATACAGACAGTACTTATTAGGATTACGCTTGCCGGGTGAGAGCACATCCTCTTTGGTCTAGGCAGTTGCTCCTTGATCTCCATCAGTACTTGTATTTTTGGAACCTTCGAAGGGGGGAGCCTCGTCGAGCCCTTCTGTTAGGGCTTCCCTGCTTCCAAGCCCAAGGAGGAGTTCGAGAGCACGGCCGAGCTTCACTCGACTTTTCTTTCTTAGCGGGCTTGCCCGGCTCGCTCATTCACCATTCTCCTATGGCTTCGTTATCCTTGGCCTTGAAGGCCTCTTCTGCTTGAGCATACCCTTTAGCCTGAGCCAGCATATCGACAAAATCCTTGGGGTATTTCTTCTTCAAAGAGAATAGCAGATTGTTCTTCTGAAGGCCGTCCTTTAGTGCAGCCATCGCAACAGATTGATCCAGATTTTGGGCCTCCAGTGCAGCAGCATTAAAGCGATTGACATAAGCTTGGATGGATTCTTCCTCTTGTTGCTTGATGTTGATGAGGAATTTCGAACCTAACCTAGGATGTTGGCTGCTGACAAAATGAGCCACAAACTGATGGCTCATTTGATCAAAGAAAAAGATGGTGCCTAGCTTAAGGGATGAATACCAATTTCTAATTACTCCTTTTAAGATGGATGGGAAAGCCTGGCATAGGATGGCATCTGACATGCCATAGAGCAGCTTCATCATCCGGAAGGCCTCTAGGTGGTCGATCGGATTGGTAGTCCCATTGTAGCTTTCGAATTGAGAGAGCTTGAAGTTCGGCGGGATAGGTTCCTACATGATATAGTGAGAGAAAGGAGGATTGGTACAGATATCATTACCATGGGAGGAGGTAGCATGGTGGAGTTCCTTAATCCGTTGGTTTATCTGTTGCAATTTTTGATCCAGGAGATCCTCTCGATCGTGGATCTCCAAGGTCTTCTGACTGAATGGGGGTAAAGTCCTCCTAGGGGTAGAGTCATGATCAGGGCAGGGGCTCTCAGCTCTTTGCTTCCCCTTTTTGGAGGTTGCCGACCGACTAGTCTGAGTCGACCGTCTCCAAATTAGATCATGGGGCTCCACAAAAGCCTGCTCCAATCGAATTGGTATTGGAGGCTGTTGCATGCTCTGCACTACTTTCGTGATGCCGCGAACCTACTGGACTAGCAGGTTGAATTGCTCCGCATCCACTATTGCTACAGGTAGAGCTAGAGTCATCGGGGATGAAATAGGGACGGGCAGATTTGGATGGGAATTGGCCGTAGAGGCCATCAACCGTCGGATAGAAGCTTTCCTTGGAGGCATCTTTTTTGGGAAGGATGACTTTGGAGGAGAAGAAGTAGAGATCTCTACTGAGCACTCCTTTAAGAATAAGAAAACCCCAGAAGGTAGAGGCGGCCCTTCTTCTAGCACCAATCCTATTATTGTGAAATCTGATCATCATCGGAGAAGCACTGGAGTCAGAGAAGATGTGGTCACCACCAGTGACTTGCAAAATAAGTCTCATCCAGAGCTTGGGGGGTGGCTCCGATAAAATCCTCCAACGATCAAGTCAGCTCTTTCGACCAATAAAAATGGAATACTCAATAGAAAAAATTGCAGAGTATCGGAAGAGAGGACAAAGCTTGGAGAAAACATATCTGGAGGATCCCTTTTATAGCCCAGAGCCTGTAACAAATTGATAGTGATAGCCACAACCACTTGGTAGTTGGTTGTTCGAGGCCACATGGGGTTTGTTACGGAGAGTAGTGTCTATTGTCACGACGTGCAAATCCATTGGGATTTAATAATTGAAGTTCGGAGGAGTAGATGTTGGTTGGTGATGACCTTTGAGCTATATCAATTCTTGAGGAGTTTATAATAATTGAATGAAGTCTGCCAGAGATGTCTGCAAGCAAATCCACCAGAGAAATCAGGAAGTAGGTCTGCTGGAGGGATCTATGTGCAGCTCTACTGGAGGAAAAACCCGAAGGAAAATTTGCCTGATGGAGGAATCTAACTGCTGGAGGAGTCCGGAAGAAGTTCGACTATTAAGAAAGTTCGAAAGGAGTTTGGCTGCTAGATGGAGCCACATAGGTTACTAAAAGGAGATCGGCCGAATAGGATGCACAAGAGCCGGGGACTTAGTCGGTTCTCTGGGATAGAAGCATTGACTATTCAAGTTCATCTGTTAGAAGGAATTTGCAATGCCTTATCGAATCCAAAATCGATCTTTCCAACCAGATGGATTATCTGACTGTAATGTTGGAGGTCGGCCATCTCAGAATGATTCAGAGTTCGAATACTCCTGTGGGTTGAGGTTCAATTTTTATAGCTGCAACCAGACGGAACTAGAGTTAGAGTCTTAGCCGAACTTCGACAGGCATGGATTTATCCCTAATATTTATGTTTGTATTTTTCTCTTTCATTTTTATGTGCTCCCTATTTCTTTATGCTTATCATTTTTTCCTCCTTTTTGTCATCATCAAAGAGTGAATAGCAAAAAAAAAAGTTATAAAAGAAAACATCCATACATATATAAAAAGAGATACATAGTTCATAGGAGTATGTACTGCATACAAAAAAATACTCAAGTAGTACAAGTACTTCCATACAATATAAACAAGATCCTAAGGTAAAGTGTCATCAATGGATAACATGTCATGTCTAAATCCTAATACCATGACTAAATCCTAATATATCATATAGATATAAACTAAGACCTATATAAGATAACCTAGGTCCTAGTAGATCAGTCAGATGGGACATCCAATGTGGTGGAGGAGCCGGCTCTAGTCACTCTCCTACTCCTGGTGTGAGTGGATGGTCCTCCAGCTTGGGAATATATCTTAAGAGGTCTAGGAGGAGGCTGTGTGGTAGGTGGTGAAGGAATTAGATCTAGAATTTCACAGGTAGATCTTGAAAAAGTTTCAAGATCTTACAGCGAAAGACTTAAATAAATCTAAAATTTATTTAAATAACCTTGTAAATACCTAAATCTCAGATCCATTACATGATTAAGGTATGATATTAAATCAAAAATTAAAATCAAATAAGAAAGAAAAAGGTTGATCAAATCAACCTAGATCTACACTACATCAAATACAGGTATGAAGTTTATAGATCAGATCTATTACCTAAGTAAGTTTAGACATTCTAACTTACTGATCTGAGCTTGAGAATGAAGTCACGAGCTGCACATGCATCCAGCCTCTAGGAGTCATCCACACGAGCCTACGATCTCTAATTTGTAGTCCGATGCAGAAAATCAGCACAGCATGCTAGTATTGTGCTGATCCTTCTTCGATGATCGATTCGATGCTCCTTTCTTCAAAATTTGGACTCTCTAAAATATGAGAAGGAAGATAAGAGTTTGTTGATCTGAGACTCTCTCAAAAAAACTCAAAAGAAAGGAGGAGAGATTGAAAATAAAACAGCCCTAGAAGAAGACTATCTTCTTCTTCTCTTTTCTCTCACCTAGACACCTAGTTTGGTGCCTATGGAACCCTCATGCCCAAGGACCCTCTTCCTCTGATTTTTGCACACCCCAAATCACTCCCAAAGCTCTATATTTCATGAAAAAATTAGAACAAAATTCATCCAATAAATAGAGAAAAAGAAGAGTCCAAGTTAGGTCAAATTCCTAGACTAGGAATATTCAAACATGGGAATTTATTGGGGTGCTCAACTCTTGGATGCCTCCTCCATAATTTTTGGCGTGGACTAGCAAGGGAGGGCGCACAAAAAAAAAAGATTATTTTTATGAAATAAGAGAAGAATTAATTAAAAGAGGAGGTGGTACTCAAGGGAAGATGTTTTGGTGAACAAGGATTCTATCTCATAGAATCCTAAGCAAAACCAATTCCTCCTTTGACTTGGTCTTCCACCTAACTTTCAAAAATGACTTGAAGGGAGAGAGTGAAGGAAAAAGCCTTATTTTTTGGGTCAAGTTCGTTCAGATTTGATTGGATCAAGAGGAATATTTTAAAATTTTTTCCTCTGAGATCTTAATCAGATCTGAGACTCCTCAAATCTGATCTTATTGATCTGATAATAAAATTAAAAAATAAAAATTAAATCTAATTTATTTATATCTTTATTTTGGATAATCTAATTATGTTGTGATGATCTCGATGTTTGTCTGATGTTCTGGATGTAGCCATGCAAGCGTCTGGCCTCTACTGATATCCACTCTGGCAGGATCTGAAGATCTTTTTCTCACCAATCAATCATACAAAAATCAGATCTAGATCTGATCTTGAAGATCTTCAAAATTACTTTTGAAAAATAGCCATTATCTCTTGCAACAGTACTGCCTTCTTCCTTTTCTGGCGCCTTTCACTTACTTGGATCGCACCTTGTTCATGCCCAAAAGCCCTTGGGTGTGGAGAGGAGAAAGAGGACCAAAGGATGGCATGGAGAAGGAGGGAGAGAGGGATTATGGCATGGGCTAAAGGTAGAAGCATTAAATTTTAGGTGCAGATAGGATTTATATAAACCCTACTGCACCATGCAGTATGACATCATCTTGGCCAATCATAGCACTTGGCACAATCAGATTTAAATTTGATTGATGGGATGATATCATCTGATCCAATCATATGAGAGACCCTCAAAACCCTCTTAAGGTGGTGCCAAGATTGGGTCAAATAAGACTTCTTGGTGCCACATAGTTTAATCCCCTAAAGCAACCCTAAAGTCCCATCTATATGGGACTCCAGCTTTATCCTCATGGGGCACACGCCTCCTTAGGCATGCACCCTCTTTCTGTCTACATTTTAGCAAGGGGACAAGTCCTCAGGTACTCTCCTATGGGTGTATGATACATGGGCAGATGTCTAAGTGTCCAGGGTCAATATTTGTCCAATATCCAAAAACAAGATTTAGCAGGTGATCGAAAATGGCTGGTGTTGTTTTAAATTTATCTCATAAATTAAAACAATCTTTTTCTAAACTGGGCAAGCTTCAGTCAGATCAAGTAAAGGTTCCTGAGTGAGCCCAAACACATTTGGCTCAGTCGGGATAAGCTTTAATGATTGTTAAAGAAGAACATTAGGTTCAATCATGTGCTAGCATGATTTTCTTGAACCTAATTGAATCTTATTCAAATCAATTGAACTGGGTTAGTTCAATTGATGACATCCAAATCCAAAATCTTGTTTGTATGATCCAATTAGGTTTAGTTCTGTATGGTAATAGGATATATCTCGATTTCTATCATTGATATTATCGAAACACCTTTCGATGGATCAGAACTTTTCTGATTCAGACAACTAGTATGATCGATCATCCAAATAATTCTAATTACTTCCAAAATCCATCAGTGACACGTAGCAGCATATGGTGGCAACCCATCAAAACTAAGAGCGAACCTCTTGATGCAATTACCTGTATGATTGAGTTCCTCTATCTTGAGCCCCGATCGGATTAGGGTTAAGATGATCTCATCAAACCCTAATTTTTGTCATATGAATTAATCATTCGATTTAAGTCCAATATGAAAACCCTAACAGAAATTCTTTCTATTATTTCACTCTACCATGGCCATGGCCTTATGGACATGATTCTCATGATCATCATAGGACTGCTCCTCATCTACTGAGGTAGATAGATTCTCTATTGGTGTAATCCAATTTCTATAATGAACATGCTATAGCCAACATACACCTCAAAATTCTGAATGGCTAGGAGATCGAGTTATGGTGTAGTCAAACTATAACACCCTCAAGGTGAACTATCGATGCATCTCAGGTCAAAGAACCAGAGATACCATTGCAGCTTCGAGCCAGTCATCGACGAGAAGGTAGACTTCCTCATGACTGCTCAAGATGGTCACGCCGAATGCCCTCATTCTCTAACGAGTATCCATACTCTCACTCCAATGTCTCTACACCATAGACTCAAGACTCATCTATCCAAAAGAAGCTATCATACACCAACCTTCTGGATCAATCACCATCCTCATGATGATCCTACGGTCGGAAGCATTTTATGAGTTAATGAAAATTCATGTCTTAAACTTTGAACTCTTGAAAATATGAACTATCATTATCATTAACTCAAGGAATGTATCACAGACACTTTCAGAATACACAGTATGATAGAAAATAACCCATTTTATTATTTATAGTCAAAATTATAATTTGACCCTTAAAAGTGTATTACAAGTGTCAACCAATCTGACTTCTAGGGAACACATATCTAATAAACTCCCACTTGACCTAAATCTAATTGGCTATAAATCTAAGTCCCATCTTCTTAAGATGGGCTTCAATCTTCTACTAGCTCAACGGCTTTGTAAGTGGTTCTGCTGCATTATCTGCAGAGTTGACTCTCTTGACCTCGACGTAATTTTTTTCAAGATAATCATGGATGTGGTGGTATCGCCGCTCGATGTGCTTGAATTTTTGGTGAGACCTCGGCTCCTTAGCAAGGGCTATGGCACCATTATTGTCGCAGTACAGAGGAACGACATCCGATGGAATCACTTCGATCTCTATGGTGAACTTCTTGTACCAAAATGCCTCCTTCGTAGCTTCTGATGTAGAGATGTACTCTGCTTCCATGATGGAATCTGCTATCACTATCTGCTTGAAACTCTTCCAACTGACAGCACCACCATTACACATAAACAGACTCCCAAAGGTCGACTTTCGATCATCTATATCGATCATAAAGTTCGAGTCTGTATACCCCTGGACATGGAGTTCTCCATTACCAAAAACCAACAACATATCCTTAGTTCTTCTCAAGTACTTAAGGATATATTTTACAGAAGTCCAGGATTCTTAACTTGGATTCGATTGATATCTACTCGTGACACTCACAGCATGAGCTATATCAAGTCGTGTACATAACATGGCATACATGAGGCTCCCTATTACTGAAGCATAAGGGATCTTGCTCATGCATTCAATCTCCTCAGGTGTGTTGGGACACATTTTTTTGGAGAGATGAATGCCATGTCTAAAGGATACCAATCTCCTCTAAGAGATTTTCATGCTAAACCTCTTTAGCACTTCCTCTATGTACATCTTCTGTGAAAGACCTAGCATCCTATTCAGTCTATCTCTATAGACCTTAATTCCTAGAATGAAGGATGCTTCTCCTAGATCTTTCATGGAGAATTCTTTAGATAACCATATTTTAACTATGGTCAACATGAAAATATCATTTTCAATAAGAAGGATATCATCCACGTACAATATGAGGAAGACAATAGCACACCCACTAACCTTTTTAAAAATACATGGTTCCTCATTCTTGATGCAACCAAATAATTTGATCACATTATTAAAATAAGTATTCCTACTCCGAGATGCTTGTTTAAGTCCATATATGGACCTTTGCAGCTTGCATACTTTGTGATCAACATCACTGAATGTGAAACCTAGTAGTTGTTCCATATAGATATCTTTCTCAAGTTATCCATTTAAGAACACCATTTCCACGTCTATTTAGCATATTTCATAATCGAAATAGGCTGCAATAGCAAACAATATGCGGATGGATTTTAGCATGGCTACTAACAAAAAGGTATCCTAATAGTCAATTTCTTCTTGCTGACTATATCCTTTTGCCACTAATCTAGCTTTGAATGTCTCCATATTCCCATCTACACCAATCTTTCTCTTGTAGATCCATTTACACCCAATAGGTACTATACCTTCAAGTAGATCTACCAAGGTTCAAACTTGGTTTGAGTGCATCGAGTTAATTTTTGACTTCATTGCCTCTAACCATTTCTCGGAGTCGATATTCGATATCACCTCGTCATAGGTTTTGGGATCATCACCATGAACCCCATTGCCTATGAAGAATATTTTCTCTACTTCCTCTGAAATAGTACCTAAGTATCTCTCAGGATGATAAAAAACTCTTTTCGATCTACGAGGTGGATTAGGTAGTGATTGTATTTGCTCAACCTGATTTGGTTCCGTAGGATCCATAGCTCGTAGCTCTTATGAGATTTTCTTCTCGAGCTTGACCTGCTTTCCAATGCTACCATCTTGAATAAACTATTTTTCAAGAAAGATGGCATGCCAACTCACAATCATATTATGGTCTTCTAGAATGTAGAAATAATATCCTAATGACTCTTTAGGATATCCTATGAATCATGCTCTAAAGGACCTATAGTCTAATTTATCTGCTTGTTGTCTTTTGACATGAGCTGGATAACCCCAAATTCTAAGATAACTCAAATTTGGTTTCTTACCATGCCATATCTCATATGGTGTGGTAGGAATGGTTTTAGAGGGAACCCTATTCAGTAAATATATAGTAGTTAACAAACTATGTCTCGAAAGAAAATCAGGAAGGTTTATGAAGCTCATTATGGATCGGACCATATCTAATAGGTTTCGGTTCCTTCATTCTGAAACCTCATTGAGTTAAGGTGTTCCAGGTGGAGTCCATTAAGAGACTATGCCATATTGCTTGAGATAGTCCAGGAATTTTCGACTAAGTTATTCATCTCCTCGATCTGATCGAAGAACCATAATGGATTTTTCAATTTGCTTTTCCACTTCATGTCTGAATTTCTTAAACTTTTTAAAGGCTTCAGATTTGTATCTCACAAGATACACATACCCATACTGAGATAAATCATCAATAAAAATTATGAAGTAGACAAAGTTGCCTCTAGCCGGCACATCTAATGGGCCACACACATCAGTATGTACTAGGGCAAGTAGATTCGTGGCCCTTTTCCCATGTCCTACAAAAGGAAGCTTAGTTATTTTGCCATGAAGATATGATTCATAAATTGGATATGATTTGGAAGTCAACGAACTCAATAGCCCGATTTTCTCCAATTTGTTAACCCTATCTTCTGCTATATGACCTAGCCTTAGGTGCCATGATACCTATCATTTGGACTATCTTTGGATCATTTTAATCTTATGGCATTCATATTTTGCTCGATATTAAAGACAGATACATCAATATGTCGCTAGTAGAGATCGTTAATAAGAAAATCACTTGCAATTTTATATTTTTCATAAAGAATATTATAATGGTCCTTAAGAAAATTAATTATATAGCCTTTTTGTGCTAAACATAAAATAGAAATCAAATTTTTGCTTGTAGCAGGCACATAATAACAATCCTTAGGTACTAAATCTAAGCCAAACGATAGTCGAAGAGGGTAGGTTCCCATGGCCATAGCAGCAATCCTTGCTCCATTTTCGATGCGTAGGATCATCTCACCACCGCTCAGTCTTCTGCTATCCTCAAGATCCTACATGGAAGAGCATAAATGAGCACTAGAACAAGAGTCAAGCACCCAACTAGATGTTGAAAAAATCATAAGGATAGATTCAATAACAAGCATATCTCTAGAAGGATCTGTCTCCTTCTTATTCTTCAAGGTGGTCAGGTATGTAGGATAGTTCCACTTTCAGTGGCTGTCAGTATTATAATGGAAATACTTTTCTTCATCAGCAGCCTTCTTCTTCAGCTCTGCCTTCTTTTTCTTACAACCTTCCACCTTCTGCCTTTTCATAGAGTTCTTCTTCTTACCAAAAGATTTTCACTTGGAAGAAGTCCATTTCATAGCAAGTACTGAGCCTTTAGAACCTTTCATAGAAAGTTCAGTAGTAACCAGCATATTCATAAGCTTAGCCAGAGTATTCTAAAGTTTATGCATATGGTAGTTTATGATGAACTGCCCATACACATCAGTCAAGGATTGCAGAATTATATCATTTTATAGATCCTGGTCTAACTTCACTCTGAGCTTTTTAAGCTCTTTCAAGTCCTTGATCATCATCAGATAATGATCTTAGACTGACTGCCCATCATGTATTTTAGTCTTAAACAGTCGTTTAGTGATTTGAAATTTGGCTGCGCGACTCTATTCACCAAACAACTCTTACAAGTGAGCCAATATTTGGCGGGCAGTTTTGATATCTTCATATTGACACTGAAGCTCATCAGATATCGAGTTTAACATGTAGTATCTGACCTTATTATTTTCATCCGTTCACTTGTCAAGAGATGCTCACTATTCAGCGAATGGACGAGCTGGTAAGGTGGGGGGATCTTGGTCCAATACATGAGTCAACTTCTCAAAACCTAAAATAATTTTGATATTTCGGAATCAATCCTTGTAGTTGGGTTTGGTCAGTCTATAGGTGTCCAGGATATGGGCTAGTGGGTTGGATGCAGACATTCTCCTTTTTACTGTAGAGAGTCAAAGTTTCTAGCTAGATTTTGTAATTAAGACTTGATCAATTTATTTAAAAATTTAATTTTTAAATAAATTAGCTCCCATTATTTTCTTGGATCCCTACAGTTCCTCTGTAGAGATGCAAAAATCTTCATGATTACTGATTTTTTGTGGATGGTACAGTCCCACCAACTGACTCATCACCTCACCTAATTGTTATTGATGATAGGTTAGTCAATGAGTGAACAACTCTTGTCCAATGATTCTCTAATCATGGTGCACCCAAATTTGATCTCTAAATCATGAATCTCACCATGCCCAGAATATTGATCCACTCCTTAGTTAAGTCAGACCCACCATTTGCATGGATTGGATTTCTAATTGGGTCTCTCACCGTATCCAGAATATTAAGCCCAATCCATCCTCCAGCCTATAGCATCCAATGCCTAATGGACATAGTTGTGTCCTTTTGGTGCAACTAAACCACTGTGATCAGTCGAGAACAATCAACCCCGGAAAGGACCCGCACATCTACAATGGTGGAAGACCCTAGACTTAATCTTTTCTTAGAAAGATTTGATTTAGATCTCTTTAAACTTGACTTGACATAGCCATAACCATTATGACTAACCTAGTGGCATGGGCAGCTCGGATTGTTAGCCACCTTAGATCAGGATTGGGTCGATAAATATGACCAGGTAAGTGAGATCGGTGGAAGGGATATGCTATTAACTCAACAAAAATGCATTCGAGTCGAGTAGCTCCCAATTAAAAATCAATCGATCATATCTGCCAAACTTACCTTAAACACCAAATTATTGAGTTAGAACCAATCGGATTAGCTTACAATCCAGACTCTAACTACTGAGCCTAAATAGGTCTTAACTTGATCGATCACTCATGTGACTCGATCTTGATCCAGACTTAATCCTATTAGGCTGGTCAATTTAAGTACTCTTGATCCCACCTAATCAACTCTTGATTCGGTTTGATTAGTCGCTAGACCTAATTGAGCTACCCAAACCCGAACCCAATTTTATGAATATATCTTAGATATAAAAATTCTTAATTTTAGATCTAATATATTTCATAATCTTAATTTTTAATTAAGTTTAGGATTCATAAATAAAATATATGTATATAAAATTTTAGGATTTTAGGATCTAGGATTTTGTAGAAAATAAGTTTTAGATTTCTGATTAAGGATGAACGCACAACACCCCTACACACCATAAGAACACCCCATCGAATGAGAGGAGAGGACCTTTAAATCCTACTTCATTCTTATAATCGGACGGTCAAGGAGAATGCTTTAATCAGAAATATGATAAATCTACAAAACTAGTTAGATCTACATCATATATCACATATATAAAAAAATAATCTAACTAAAAATATATTTTGAATACATCTCATGTATTATATCATGCATATTTTTAAATTTAAATTATCTCATAAATATCTAAAAAATAAGATTTAAATTTGATCATATCAAATTAAACTTTATTCTAGATAATTTTGTAGAACTATTCTACAACTAGTCTAAATATGCATCTATCATATCTCATATGAATAAATTAAATAAATTTATTTTTTATTTTTTAGATCTAATTATAATATTTAAAATATTAAAAAATAGTAAATAAATAGAACTAAAAATTATAATTAATTAAATTAAAATTATGATTATACTAGACTATAAATAGAATAATTCTATTCCTTGTCTAGTCATGCATCTCATACATCTTAGATCTAGATTATTTAATTTTTAATTTTTTGATTTCAAATCAAATCACATATAATGTGATATCTAAAATCATCTAATTATCAGATCAAAAATATATTAAAATCAGATCTAATGAATTATGGAACCTAGCTCTGATACTAGTTGAAGGGAAAAGTCTTATTTTCTGGATCAGGTTCGTTCAGATTTGATTGGATCAAGAGGGATATTTTAAAAATTCTTTTTCTATGATCCTAATCAGATCTAAAACTCCTTAAATTTGATCTTATTTATCTAATAATAAAATTAAAAAATAAAAATTAAATCTAATTTAATTATACCTTTATTTTGGATAATACAATTACCCTATGATCATCCTGATGTTTGCCTGAGGTTCTGGATGTAGCCATGCAAGTGCTTGACCTCTACCAGTATCCACTCAGACAGGATCTGAAGATCATTTTCTTCTTAATCAATCCTCCAAAAATTAGATCTAGATCTGATCTTGAAGATCTTCAAAACTACTTTTGAAGAACAACCGTTGTCTCTTGCAGCAGTGCTACTTTCTTCTTTTTCTGGTGCCTTTCACTTGCTTGGATCGCACCTTGTTTGTGCCCAAAATCCATTGATAGTGGAGAGGAGAGAGAGGACCAAAGGGTGGCATGGAGAAGGAGGGAGAGAAGCTTTGTGGCATGGGCTAAAGGCAGAAGCATTAAATTTTAGGCATAGATAGGGTTTATATAGACCCTACTGCACCATGCGGTGCCTCATCATCCTGACCAATCATGGCCCTTGGTGCAATCAGATCTAAATCTGATTGATGGGATAACATCATCTGATCCAATTAGATGAGAGACCCTCAAAACCCTCCTAAGATGGCACCAAGATTGGGTCAAACAAGACTTCTTGGCACCACATAGTTTAATTTCCTGAAGCAACCTTGGAGTCCCATCTGTATGGGACTCCAGCTTTATCCTCATGGGGTGCACACCTCCCTAGGTGTGCACCCTCTTCCTATCTATATTTTAGTAGGAGACAAGTCTCTAGGTACTCTCCTATGGGTGTATGACACATGGGCAGATATCTAAGTGTCCAGGGTTAACATTTGACCAACATCCGAAAATAAGATTTAGCAGATGACCGAAAATGGCAGGTGCTGTTTTAAATTTATCTCATAAATTAAGATAACCCTTTTCTAACTTGGGCAAGCTCCAGTCAGACCAAGTAAAGGTTTTTGAGTGATCCCAAATACATTTGGCTCAGTTGAGACAAGCTTTAATGATTGTTAAAGGAGAACATTAGGCTCAATCATGTGCTAGCATGATTTCCTTGAACCTAATTGAATCTTATTCAAATCAATTAAACTGGGTTAGTCTAATTGATGATATCTAGATCTAAATCCTTATTTGTATGACCTAGTTAGCTTTGATTTTGTATGGTAATGAGATATATCACGATCTCTATCATCGACATCATCGAGACATCTTTCGATGGATCAGAACTTTTCTGATTCAGACAACTAGTATGATCGATCATCCAAATCATTCTAATTGCTCCTAAAATCCACTAGTGACACCTAGCAGCATATGATGGCAATCCATCAGAACTAAAAGTGAATCTCATGGTGTAGTTACCTGTGTGATTAAGTTCCTCTATCTTGAGCCTCGATCGGATTAGGGTTAAGGTGATCTCATCAAACCCTAATTTTCATCATATGAATTAATTATTCGATTCAAGTCCAATATAAAAATTCTAATAGAAACTCTTTCTATTATTTCACTCCATCATGGCCATGATCTTATGGACTTGATTCTCATGATCATCACAGGGCTGCTCCTCATTTATCGAGGAGATAGATCTCCTATTGGTGTAATCCAATTTCTACAATGAATATGCTATAGCCAACATACACCTCAGGATTCTAAATGGCTAGGAGACTGAGTTATGGTATAGTCAAACTATAATACCCTCAAGGTGAACTGTCGATGCACCTTAGGTCAAAGAATCAAACATACCACTGCAGCTCCGAGCCAGTCATTGATGAGAAGGTAGACTTCCTCATGATTGCTCGAGATGATCACGCTTAGTACCCTCGTTCTCTAACAAGTACTTGTCATCTCGCTCTGATGTCTCTACACCATAGACTCATGACTCATCTATCCAAAAGAAGCAATCATACACCAACCTTCTAGATCAATCACCATCCTCATGATGATCCTACGGTCGGAAGCATTTTATGAGTTAATAATGAAAATTCATGTCTTCAATTTTCAACTCTTAAAAATATGAACTATCATTACTATTAAGTTAAGGGATGTATCACAGACACTTTCAAAATACACAGTATGATAGAAAATAATTTATTTTATTATTTATAGTCAAAATTATAATTTGGCCCTTAGAAGTGTATTACAAGTATCAGCAAATTTATCTTCTAAGGCACACATATCTAATAGAGAGGGGGCATAAAAATTAGTAAGAAAGAGATTTTTCATGAAAAATATCTAAAAAATAGGTATGGAAGCATTGGGACCAAGGTGGCATAAGGAGAAAGGGAGTCCTGATCACACTAGGACTCCTATTTTGACTTGGTCAAATAAGATCTTTTAACCAAATAAAATCAAGATTAAACTAACCCAATTAAATAAGGCCCTAATCCATTTAAGGACTTAATAAAATTAGATTAAATCATATTTAACTCTAATTTATTTTTTAATCAAATTAGAAAATTGGGTTAATCCGAGTCCTAGTTAGACTGGGACTAGTTCTTCCTTACACTTGGCTTATCCAATAAATTAATTAAACTTGATCCAATCAAGCCCAAACCAAATTTAATTAAATCATATTTAATTAAACTTAATCTCAACCTATTGGTTTAATCAAATTAAGCTAATTAGCAATTCAATTGCTAATCATCCTCCTACAACACTTGCACTAGGTTAAGCACCAATCGTATTGATTGTTTAACCCTAGAATAATTCTTAATCATTTATCAACCATCCGATCAAATCATAAGCTCTAATGTGTATGACCTCATAGATCTGAACCTAAGTCGGTAGCACAAGAATAAATTTTTATACTAATCGAAGTGACCATTTAGCAATGATACCTGATGGTCAGATAGATCGAAGGAGTAGAACACCATCCTTAGAACCCATGCGGATATAGTTTTCATATAATTCATCCCCTTGACCACAATACTCGTAGGACACATCAGAGTTCAACTGTCAACTCTGATCAGGTTGTCCATATTGTATTTCAAAATATTAAATCTATTTGATGGATTATCCTGGCCAAGATTTTGCTATATTGAAATACAGTAATGCATTCTTCTTCAACTCTTGGAGTGCTTAATTCCATCTTGATCACACTCCAACTTTGCAAGTACTTGACTGCACCCAAAAGCCTTCCATTATTGAATTAGAAATTCAGTTAGTCCGATCCCAAAGCACAATGAGTTGCTTGTAAGTCACTGAGGTGATCTCAGGTCTAAGGGATACTTATACCTATATCCCATCAGAGATATTCTTGATAGTAGAATGCTCTAGAGTTGATCACGTTCAATGATGATGTACCCATACATCTCACGTGTATGCTATACCAATGTCTCTACACACCTTGGTTAAGAGAACAACCAACCTATTTGGCATATAGCGATCTATGCTTGATAGATGCTGTCGTCCTAATTAACAGCTTATCATTTGGTCGTGAACAAATTTAAAAACTAATTGATAAATCTTCTCTTTATCGAAACTAAATAGTCCTAAGGACTTCATTACTATAATGGAGTTCATTAGAAGATGTAAACTTGTGATCAAAAAAGATGCCAAAATATTTTTCATTAATTAATAAATCAATTATAATATCTCAACTATCAATAGGCTGACGATTGGTTTTGGGACATAATTTTTAATAGGTGGCTGATCGGGTGCACTAGAAGGAGGCTCAAAAACTGGAGGCTGAACAAAGAAAATATCTGAATCTGCCTCAACTGTGTCAGCGACTACTATAGATGCTGCTGCCTCAGTTGCTATCTTTGTTACTGCTGCCTCTACTACTACTACTGCTATGGCGATCACTACTGCTGCTGATCCTGATGGAGCATGGATCCTCAGAAGGTCTACCAGTTATTCCATAGAAGCTAGAAGTGATGTGATCATATCTGGAGACATGTTGGATCTCCCTCTACTCTATGAGCTGAGTCATACACCCTAGATGCTAGCCTAGCTATCTCAGTCTGGATCCCCTTCATCTGAGGTCTCAGTCCATCTAGAATAGTGTGGATGATTCGGATGGCTTGATCATTGATAGTCTGATCTGGTGGAGGATGAGTATTGGCAGACGGACCTAGGAGAGTGGTGAATGGGTCTGCGGTTGGCTCGATCGGAGGCCGTGCTGAAGGAATATCTATAGTTTGACTAGGTCCGGCTCCATCTCGGGTCTATGGCTGCTCATATCCAAAAGCTCTCTTGATCCATCTATCATTTAGCTTTCGATAGCCCATCCTAGTGAGTGTTTTCTCTCCATATATATCAGTATGTCTCAAATGTAAAGATAGCTTTTCCTTAAAATCAATTCTAACCTCTCTAAATACTGAGGTCAGTGCCATACCATAAGGAAGACATGCTTTGGCTCTGCCTACTCCATCCCTCATCCATCTAAAAATCAATAATGGAAGATTGAGCTGCTCACCTTGAACTATATAGCCCATAATCCCAATTATCCTATCCAAGACTAGATCAAATCAGCTGATCTTGGGAAAGATAATTCATAAAAAAATATGGCTGAGCACTCTCATTTCAATGGACAAGCTGTTTGCCTCTAGTTTTATGATTCCTTCTATGTTGCTCAATCTAGTAATCACCCTAAGATCAAAATCTCTATCAAATGGGTGCTGTGGTGCTAATCTCTTAGTGGGCAGAGCCCAAATCTATCCAAATCTTTCAGGTGTGAGGCAAAAGATGACTCCCTTTACTATACTTTTCAGATCATCCTCACCTCTAGTCATGCATCTATAAAACTCTCTGACTAAATGAGGGTAGGTGGGTTGATTGATGGAGAAGAAACATTCCCACTATTGGTTTTGGATCTAACCGCTAATCATCAACCCCTTTCGATCAAAAAATCGAAAGTCAACATTTCTTCCAGTTGTCACTTGTTGGTCCAGTAGAGAGGGTGGAGGAACAGGTGATTGGAGGATGGTGTTACCTTCGTTATAGTCAAAATCACTATCGCTTGAAGATTCATACTCCTCCACTAGATATAATCTCCTTTGGATAACTTGGATCTTTCTCTCATGCCTCATCCACACGGGTGGAGGATGAATCCAAGAGAAATTAAGAAGGGGATAGGTGAAGGTGTCAATGGGGAGTCCCTTACGGTCTTAGAATCAGCCTAGGGTTGAGTAGTAGAAAGATAAGGTGAGACGAGGAGGAGAGGGCTCAGGTTTAAAGACTAGGTTTTGGATCATAAGTCAACTCTAGGTTTCCATGAGTTGACTCCAGCGGGAGTCGACCATGAGTCGATCATGAGTCAACTCCAGGTCAAGTAGTGCGGAATTTTGATTTTTCATAAAAGGAGAATAGGTGTATCTAATTGAAAGATAGTTGAGAATTAAGTCTCATAAATTAGTAGTTTTATGAAATATGAGATCTTTGTAAGAGTGTAGAGAGAGGACATGATTTTAAATCAATCAACAAATTCATTAGATAGAATCCTTAGAGAACTATAGAGAGATTTCTAATTCATATGAAAGCTATTGGTCCAGAGAATCTAGTTTTGGTCTTAATCTGAGTGATAGCACATTCCTAGTTCTCTTCTAATTATGCTAAACCTCTCTTCATTAAGGAATTTAGTAAAGATATCTGCTAATTGCTTATCTATACTAATAAACTCAAGCATCACATCATTATTTTGCACATGATTTCTTATAAAATGGTGTCTTATTTCAACATGCTTGGATCTTAAGTGTTGAATTGGGTTTTTAGTTAGATTAATTACACTAGTGTTATCACATCTTATTAGAATTTTATTAAGTTTTATGCCAAAATCTTCAAGTTATTATTTTATCTATAAAATTTGAGTACAACAACTCCTAGCAGCAACATATTTAGCTTCAGTTATACATAATACTACTGAGTGTTGTTTCTTGTTAAACCATGAAATTAGATTAATTCCTAAAAATTGATAAGTACCACTAGTACTTTTTCTATCTAATTTACATCCAGTAAAATCAGAATCGATATATCCAATTAATTCTAAAAATGATAATTTATCATACCAAAGTCCAGCATTAAGTGTTCTAGATAAATATTTAAATTTTTTTTAACACCTAAAGCATGAGATTCTCTAGGATCAGATTGATATCTAGCACACATACAAATACTAAACATAATATCAGATCTACTTGCAGTAAGATAGAGCAATAATCCTATCATACCTCTATATAATTTAGTATCAACTTTCTTATCCTTTTCATCCTTATTATGCTTGCAAGAGGGGCTCATAGGTGTGCCAATTGATTTTGAGTTCTCCATTCCAAATTTTTTCAAAATTTTTCTTATGTATTTTGTTTGGTTGATGAAGATCCCCTCTTCACTTTGCTTGATCTGGAGTCTAAGAAAGAAGTTCAGTTCATCCATCATGCTTATCTCGAACTCTCCCTGCATAAGCTTGGCAAACTCTTGGCAAAGACTTTCATTAGTAGCACCAAAAATAATATCATCTACATAAATTTGTACTATCAATAAGTCTTTATTTTTCTTTTTTATAAATAGAGTTTTATTAATATTTTCTCTAGAGAATTCATTATCAATTAAAAATTTACTTAATCTTTCATACCATGCTCTAGGGGCTTGTTTTAAACCATAGAGTGCCTTATGCAATTTGTAAACATGATTATAATATTCATGATTTTCAAATCTGGATGGTTATTCTACATATACTTTCTCAGCTATGTATCCTTTTAAAAATGCACTCTTAACATCTATTTGGTATAATTTAAAGTTCATGAAGCATGCAAATGCAAATAATAACCTAATTGCCTCTAATCTAGCAATAGGGATAAAAGTTTCATTGAAATCAATATCTTAGTCTAGTTTTATTTCTAGTGATTATCTCATTTTCATCTAATTTATTTTTAAATATCCATTTAGTTCTAATTACTAGATAATCACTTGGTCTATTAACTAGAGTCCAAACTTTATTTCTTTTAAACTGATTTAGTTCTTCATACATTGCATTTATCTAGTTTGGATCATTTTCAGCTTCTTCTATAGTTTTAGGTCCAATTTGAGATACACATGCTAGATAGTTATTGATATTTCTCAAAGATGCATGAGTTCTTACCCCTTATGATGGATCACCAATAATTTGATCTTTGGAGTGGCCAAGAGCAAACCTCTATTCCTTTGGTAGACTTTGAGTTTGAGTATTGTTAGGGATAAATCCCGCTCCCATCGAAATCCAGTCTGATGCTTAGTCTAATGTAACTAGTAATCATAGAAGAGCTTCGATCAAAAATTCTCCCTCAAGCAACCAAACTCCTTCCGAACTTCTCCAATGGCTGAATTTCTTCTGAACCCCTCCAGCGATCGAACTCCTTCCAAAATTCTCTAGTGGCCAAACTACTTCTGGAACCCTCCAGCAGTCGAACTCCTTTCAGACTCCTCTAGTGGCCGAACTCCTTTTAAACTCCTCCAACAGTCGAACTCCTTCCGGACTCCTTCAGTGGTCGAACTGCCTGCAGTCATCTAGGAAGGTCTCCGCACGAGTCCGATCTCATACACGGCATGAACCGATCCACACCCGAACTATCTTAAAGGAGTTCGAACTCCTCTAGAATTGATACAGCTCAAAGGTCATCACCAATCGACACCCATCCCTCCAAACTATGACTATCAAATCTTAAATGGATTGGCACCTCACAACAACAAACACTATCTTCCGTAATAAACTCCACGTGGCGTCGAGCAGCCCACTATCCGATAGTTATGGTTGTCACTATCAATTTGTTATAGACTCCATCTATAAAAGGGATCCTCCAGATATGTTTTCTCTAGGCTCTCTTCTCCCTTCCAAAAACTCTACAACTTTCTTAACTAAGCACTCCATTTCTGTTGGTCGAAAAAGCTAACTTAACCATTGGAGGGTCTTGCTGGAGCCACCACCCCAAGCTCTAGATGAGACTTATTTTGCAGGTCACCGATGGTGACCTCATCTTCTTCGACTCCAGCACTTCTCTGATGGCAAGCAGATTTCTCTCCAATAGGATTGGCACTAGAGGAAGGGCCCCTCTATTCCTGAGAATCTTTTATTCTTAAAGGAGTGCTCAGCAGTGATCTCTCTTCTTCCTCTCTAGAGTTCTTTCTAGAAAAAATGCCTTCCAAGAAAGCTTCAATCCAATGATTAACGATCTCTACAGCCAGATCCTATCCAGATCTATCCGCTCCCACTTCGGCTCTGGCAACTCAAGCTTCACTTGCAGCCATGGTGGATGTGGAGTAGTTCAACTTATTGATCCAGTAGGTTTGCGATCTCATGGAAGCAGTGCAGGCAATGCATCGGCAGGCTTCGACACTAATTCGACTGGAGCAGGCTTCTTTAGAGCCCCATGATCTGGTCTGAGGATGGCCAACTTGGGCTAGCTGATCGGTGACCTCCGAAAAGGGAAAGCAAAGGGCGGAGAGCCCTTGCTCGGACCATGACTCAACCCTAGGAGAAGTTTTGCCCCCATTCCATTAGAAAACCCTGAAGATTGATGCGTGCTAATTTATAGCTATGGCAAGTGCACTAGTCGATCAAGTAATAAAGTGAATGAGTAGAGTATCGTCCCTAGAGGATTGAAAAATAAGTACCGAAAAGCTCTTTCCTATGCTTTATTTAGAAGATCGATTTATGAGAATAAGAAATTAAACAACAAAATAAAAAAATAATTAAATTTTTTTTAAGAAAATAGAGAGAGTGTAAATTATTAGGGTTTTAAACTCAAGAGCAATGGATTACTAAGGCAATCGGTTCACCAACTCAGTCAATATAATATTCAGATTTTTAGATTAATTTTATTTCATGTGATGGTGGAGTCTCCTAATTTATTCACTACCCTTTGGTCCAGGCATAGCAAAACTATCAATATTTATTAATTACCCTTTGGTCCAGGTGTAATTTAAATAAATATTAATGCATTAAGTTTTGTGAAACCCTCTAATTAAAATACGCTGCATCCAAAGCGCACTAAAATTTTCGCATGCATATGAATTCTAATTTGATTCATAATACAAGGTATATAATCAAGAAGCAATAACATAGATGTACTTGGTCCATAACATCTATGTTCATCAGATCAATTAGAACATGGCTAGTAATCTAAAAGCATTAAGATCAGATTTATATACTCTTCATGAATAAAATTAAAAATAATCACACTGAATATTGCATCAAAAGAGTGGCTACACCTTAGCCTTAGTAAAATAAAATTTAGTTCATGATAACAAATTCAAAAATAGTAAATAAAATAAAAAGCATAAAGAAATTAGATTGTTTGATTGCTGAAATTGATTCTCTGTTACTCTTGATGTGGAGAACTTGGTGAAAAAGAAGGTGCTCCTTGATCGATGTCTTGATTGTCGAAAAAAAATTAAAAACCTTTTTTTATTTCTCACAAATCACTCTTCTTTTTCTACCTCTTTCCTCTCTTTTTCTTTTTTTCTCTTTTTCTCTGACTTCTTCTCTCTCTTTCTCTGTCTCTCTCTGTCTCTCTCTCCGATTTTTTTTTCATGACAACAATAGATTTTTATAGATAAAGAGTTTGATTTTCCTCCAAAATCCATCAAAAATTAGGTTTAAGACTCCCAAAACAACTCAAATTAAGATTTGGGTAATTTTGCCCGTTAGATGTTGATCAAACGGTCCAAAAACCACTCAAAAACCTCTTAAAATAATCTAGATCAAGTCGGATTTCATATCAGCCATTGGATCAATCGTTGGATCGAATATAGGCCATCCGATCACATAGAAAGAAGCCTTTTGATCTTTAGTTTAACGTCGGAATGAATCTCAGCCATTGGATCTCGATCGAGAGCTACGGATGCCGTCCATCAGCACCTTCGTTTCGACCGTCCGATCGAGTTTCAGTAAATGCCACCCGTTGGATCCACCAAAATTCCCAAATTGCCCTCCATAGATCATGCACAAGTCCGGTCTTGCATAGACCGCCGCATTCTTCAGCCAATCAGAGCGCGCTTTATGCTGTGAAATTCTCGAATTGCCCTTCAGATGATCCACCATGCACCGCGAAAAATGCTGACGTCATCCTGACGTCAGCATTGCATCGACGGATCGGTCTGCTGTTTTGGTTGAATCGGGCCGAACCGCTGAACCAATTTTCTGAACCGATTTGAACCGAACCAATTTTTTTTTTTTTTAAATTTAATTTTGGGCTCGTTTGAAGTCCATTTTGCCTAAAATTTATTTCATCTGAACCAAAAAAATAAGATCTTCAAATTAGTGGCCTTCTTTCCTACATAAGATTAATAAAAATATCAATTTCTAAAGAAATAGATTAATTTATTTTATAATTTAATACTTTTATTAATATATTTTTACCACTTATCACACCTCCCAACTTAGTCATTACTAGTCCCTTAGCAATGTTTTATTTAATACCATATTTCAATAAGATTATCTATCATAAAGGTAAAATCTAGAACTAAAGGTCAAAAAGTTTAGAAAATACTACTAACTAAGCATTGAGCTTTAGAAGCAAATTTTTCAGTCAATACAATTAAAAACTTTCTTAGAGTACATCAAAGATCTATAGCACTTGTGTTCGTGATGACTAACTTTAGCATTTCAGTATTAAATTAAAAGAACAAAAGTATCTTCTCTTATCATCTATTTTGGTTAATTTTCTATACATTCTCAATTTTATACTCATGAATTAAGGTAGCTTTCACACTGCCTTTTTTTTTTTTTTTTTTTTTTTTTTTTGTGCTGAGCATCCTGGCCTTTCCTTCATCATTTTACGTAAATTTTCATACTTGACCTAGGTGCAGAGACCCAGTTACTAGGCTTTGGGCAATCCATATATACTCTATCTTTTGCACTTTATTTATAGGCAGGTAGCTCTTTTCTTAAATTCAAGTTTCTTTGATTAGAATATATATTAATTACCAATTTTCAGTGATAATTGAATCCTCAGTTGGCCTTATAATCAATACCTACTTTGCCTTGTTAGTGTGCATGTGCAATTAGAAGTGCTAATAGTCTTTTAATGACCTAAGTAGGCTAATAAAAGTTGACCAAATAATCTACTTCTTTAACTCGTTACATTCATCAGCAAATAATTCTATCTTTTATCACTTATCCAATCTATCTTGCTCAAGATTTTCTTCTTGACACATGATTTTTTTTTTTTTTAACTTATTCTACATTGTCTTAAAGGAGAAAGAAAAATAAAGGGTGCAATAAAGGATAGGAAGGAATACATCTGATTTGGTTCAGTCTGGTTCTTTGGAGCTTTGAAATTTTGCTTGAGCTCTCATTGATTTTTTTGCAAAATTGAAAATACACACCAGAGCAGTAAAAGAGCAATCACAAATTACTAAAAAATAAAAAAAAATAATAATCAAAACTAAAAAGAAAAGAAACAACCTATCTAGTAGTTCTGATTTATAGTCTTCAGCTTGACTTTCTTTGAATTCTAAAGTGGATCAATCTGATGCCACTTCAATTGGAAAACTTTCATGTTTGATCGAGTCCTCTTTCAATTTGACATTGCTCGCTTTTATAGTCTCAAACCTATTTTCTATAGAATTCTCATATAATGGATTGTCAATAATATCAATTAGAAAACAAGTTTGATTATCATCAGTATGTTTAGTATCTTTGAAAACATTAAAAGTAACTTATTCATCTTGGACTCTAAGAATTAATTTTCTTTATTGAACATCTATTAAAGCTCCTCCAGTAGCTATAAAGGGTCTCCCTAAAATAAGGGATACATTATAATCTTCTTTCATATCAAGAACAATAAAATCAATAGGAAAAATAAACTTATTTACCTTTACCAAGACATCCTCCACTATACCTGTTGGATATTTAATGGATCTATCGGCTAATTGAAGAGTAATAGCGGTAGACTTTGGTTCTCCTAGTCCCAGCTTTCTGAAAATAGAAAAAGGCATGAGATTAATGCTTGCTCCTAAATCACATAAAATTTTATCAAAACTATAATCACCAATAATGCAGGGGATAGTAAAACTCCCTGGATCTTTTAACTTCTGTGGTAATTTATTTTGAAGTATTGCTAAGCATTCTTCATTCAAATTTATTCTCTCATGCTCCTTCAGCTTTTTCTTATTTGTTAAGATTTCTTCGAGAAACTTAGCATACCTGGGCATTTCAGTAATAACATCTATAAAAGGAATATTAATATATAAATTCTTTAGAATTTTGAAAAAGTTAGAAAATTCCTTATCTAGTTGCTGTATTTGTCTTTCTGGTAATGGCAATGGTGGCACGTAGGGCTTCACATTTGGATCAGCAAATCGTATACCTAGAGACCATCCATCTGCCGGTTGTTTCGGTGACTGATGAAATTTAGTTGATGGTTTCTTATTTGTAGTTGGCTCTTCAGTCTCATTCTTCTGATGTGGCTGCTCCAGCTTTGTACCACTTCTTAGGGTGATAGCATTGACTTGCTCCCTTGGATTTATCTCTGTGTTGCTCGGCAAGGATCCCTGAGGTCTCTCAGAGATTATTTTAGCCATTTACCTATTTGCATCTCCAAGTTTCGAATTGCTGCTGTTTGGTCTTGCCTAAGTTTGGCTTCCAAATTTTTTATAGTTGTTTCTTGGTTTTGCATAAATTTGACCATCAGCTCTTCCATGTTGGACTTCTTTTTGGGTACTTTTGAATCTCGGGGGTGGCTGTTGTGCTGCATTTTGATTGCTCCATGAAAAATTTGGGTGCTGCCTCCACCCTTGATTGTATGTGTTGGAGTAGGGATTGCTTTGTTGCGGCCTGAAAAAAATTACCAATATAATTAGCTGTATCAGTTATTTTAGCAAAAGAATTATCTGTCTGGCAATGCTCGTATCGTGTCCTCCTCCACATAGGTCACAAGTAATGCTCTGAATATGCATAGCTGTTCCCTTTAAGTTGTTGACTTCGGCTCTAAGGGCTGCAATTTCAGCTAATAAGGTTGGCACGTAATCTACTCCCTACACAGTTGCTAGTCTTTTTGGCATCATACGCTCTATCTGCCATTGATAGCTATTTGATGCCATCTCATCGATCAGATTAAAAGCTTCTTCCTCCATTTTTTGGTTAATGGTTCCTCCTACTGCTGCATCAATCATAGAATGATTAGTAGGAGATAAACCATTATAGAAAGTTTGTATCTAAAGCCATACGGATAGTTGATGATGTGGACATCTCCTCAGTAATTCTTTGAAATGCTCCCAAGCCTCATATAATGTCTCCATATCCATCTGCATAAAGAAAGTGATATCGTTGCGCATCTTGGCAGTCTTGGAAGGTGGAAAGTACTTAGCTAAGAATTTTTGGGCTAG